>WOXC01010864.1:0-37228 GCA_011680675.1 Gymnobelideus leadbeateri | reverse complement strand
CTATATAGATTCTACTGCTAATTAGCTCTGTGACCTTAGGCAAGTCACCTGACCTCTTTTCATCTCAGTTTTCTCTTCTGGCTTATGGTGATAATAATGCCTGCCCTCCCTTCCAATAACTCCACAAGGAACAAACAATATTCTAATGTCATCGGGTGAAAGTACAAGGTAATTCTTTTCTCCTCTCATGTATAAACATAGCATTTACTAATCTGTAGTAACTTCAAACATATATATCTATATATTCATATATACTCGGTAGTATAAAATCATACACATATACATACAAACTCTTTTGTTTTCTGCTTTGTCAGGAAATTAACAACATACCAAATAAAAGAGGTGATAACATACAGTTTGATGAGCTGCTGGAAACAAATGCAATTGTGGCTGCTGGCTTGACAGCTAAGAGTGAGGAATTTTCCAGTGGGGGTGGTGGGGGAGAAAACATTTATCTATAAATTTAAAAGAATTTCTCCCAATTACATTCCTGTAAGGAATACTTTCCTAATCTTTAAGAGCAGTATCCTTTATTACTCTGCTTATTATAGCAAAATGTAAGAATGCACAAGTGGTGGGTGTTTTGTTGTGACATCTGAACTATTTGTAAATATTGTTCACAGCTTTCTTAGCATATTTTAGTGAGGCAACATTTCAGCAAAGTATAATTTATCGCACATGATATAGACGGTGAGCTTCTCAACCCATTTGCCTAGGATGAGCATGGAGAAAAGGGGGGTGCCACTGGGCATGTCAGACTTTGAAGGAGCCTATTTCAATCTGCGGGTCTGGAGGGCTGAATGGGGTTGTCCTGCAATCATAAAACCATAAGTGGCAGTCAGAAAGCTCGTTTTTTTCCCACTGATTCCAGGGCCCAAAATAATACCAATGCTTCCCTGGCCATAGAGAACTGGGAGGAGCTTTGAGCTGTGTCTAAAAGCCTGACTTTTCCTCAGATTTTATGCTTAGGCAGATTTCCTCTGATTTCAGCATTGTAGCCCCAGTCATAGTATGCTTTTAGTGCCATTTTCTTCTTCCAAGTCTTGTATATTTCTTATGAAGAGGCTTGGCTTCATTTTGTTGTTGTAAATTCTCCTAAAAGCAAGGCAGGAGACTTGGCTCTTGGTGACTTTTTCTGTCTGTCTGTGTCTGTCTGCTTGTCTCTATCAAATGACAATAAAAATGAGCTCCACATCAGTTTTTTTTAAAGCTGTCATTTCTGGAAAGAAAAAAAAAGATTTGGTCTGTTTTAAAAAGCTGTTCTGCTTTTCAGAATACAAGTTAACATTGAATTATTTGGATGGTAAAGTCTGTTTCTAAGGAAGGAAGGAAGGCATGGATAGTTTGACCCTTCCTGGCCCCCTTTGCTTGGCCTTGGCATGGGCTTCCTTTGAGTAGGAGTTTCTGTTGATTTGAAGTGTTTCTTCATTCAAGGAAACTGCACATAGGAACTGTATCTTTGTTCAGTTGATTGTCATAAAGAACGGTTACCTTCTCATCCTCCATAGTTAAAGAGCAAGGCTATTCATCTATGACACTGGTGATGCTTCCTGTGACGAGGTGGCAAAAGAGAGCGGAGTACTTATCAATCCCCAGTGTATTCAATACACCATTCCATCTAAGATCCCACAAGCTATTTTTCTCCCTCTTATCCATTTTTCTGTGGAAGGGTACCATCACTGTCAACAGAGTCCAGAATGTCTGCTGGAAAATGCTGGGCGCCTTGGCAACTGGCATCATTTTTAGAGATACATTACCTGTTAAAGATAACAGAAAATGGTCAACAGTAGGTTGAAGGCATTTACAAAGTAACCTGTAATACAGAACTGAGTGACTTTTCAAAGGCTCCAGCACTGGGAATTTGTTCCCATTTGGTTGTGATTGCCAGACCCAGACCTGATTCCCCAGAGGCATAAATATCAATCTTGAGAGGGTGTTGACCATGAAACTTTGTTTGCAAAAGCAAAAAATAAAGGTCAGATCTGTTTCAGTATGCTCATTCTTTGGTATCCTGGCACATAAGCCAATCATATAGCACCTAGAAAATATACAGGGAGACTGGGGTGCTACTTATGTGGTGTGCCTCTCCTGTTGCATGCAGCATCAAGGCAGGATGACCTGAAGAACTTGAAATCCCTATGTCTGTACCAGCTCTTAATCACCAAACCTTTGTGATTGTCATGGCCATGCTTCTAGAATGGAATTTAAGAATGGGTTAAAATGCCTCTGTTCTACAATTGTTCCATTCATGATATGTGCCAATAAATGTACTACCAGCCAAAAATGAACAAGCTATGAAAAATGTTTAGCTTATGGTTTTATAAAATTGGAAAAATGACACATACTGTTGATTTGATTTTGAATGCTTCCAAAGTCTCACAGACCTATTTGTAGTCATTTTTCATTAGTTAATACCAACTGATGTGACAAGGCTTACCCAAAAAGGGACTAGACCATCTGTAGAGATATCTGCTTTGACCTATGACCCACCTACCAAATAATACTGACATCAAATTAAAATGGCCAAATTTTATCAGTAGCCCAAAACTGTCATTCCTGGGCCTATGTGACTATGCTGAAGGGACAGAAAAAGAGGAAATCTGTGATTTAAGTTTAAAAACAAAAACAAAAAACCTTCTTTACAAAATGTCTCTAATGTTTTAAAATTACATATACTATGTATACTCCAATATTTCAATTGTATAGTAGATTAAAAATGAGCAAGGTTATTGAATGTATTTTCACCATTAAATGTCTCCAACATACCAGCAATTCCATAGAAATAAAAGCATAAAGAGTTGCAAATCATAGCAATATGTCCATATTCATGTCTATATCATTCCTATTTTATCTCTATTATCCATATCTATGTCTATACCTTTATCTATACCTATGTTTATATATGAATATATAATACATACACTTAAACCTATATACACACACATATACATATATGTGTCTGCTATCTTAATTTTCAGCTGAAATTTCAAAACATCCTATATAGTTATTGTATGAAAACAAAAAGCAGGACATTTTCTTATGGACTACACACACACTCACACACACACACACACACACACACACACACACACACATATATATATATATATATATATATATATATATATATATATATACACATGCACACATATACACGTACACACAGAGCTCTCTGTGTTTATGTCTTTGACTAGGTCGAGGTCTAGATCAAGGGTTCAGAACCTGGGATCTACAGAGTAAGCATCTGTGGATAGATTTCAATGGGTCCCTGAATTTAGATGGGGAAAAAATTACATCTTCCTTTTCCCTAACTTTTGGTTTCCCTTGAAATCCCATGTATTTTAGTTTATACTGTTAAAGACATTATTCTGAGGAGTCTATAGGTTTCACCAGAATAAGAAAGAGGTCCATGACACACAAAAGAGCCTATCTATTGCTTATATTATCTGTATCTATATCATCTATGTCTACTTCTGCACTTATACCCATATATCTCTATTTCTATCTCCATCTTGATGTCTATCTCTGTCTCTATATCATTATGGGCACTTGTATCTGCATTGATGTCTGTCATGTATCTTGCTCTGTCTCTATTTCCATCTATCTCTATATATGTAATATAAAAATAAATGGTTCTATATTAATATCCCTAATGGTAGCAGCATGAATCTATGCCCAAACGAGCCTAGTGAAGACCTAAAGGAATCAGGGATTGCTTCCAAAGGTTATCACCTTCCTTCTAAATGAAAAACAAGCACTGAAAATGAATAGCAGAGGAGATCTCGTTTTTTTTTAAATAAAGTATAAGCAGCAAAGGTGTGTGCCTGCTGTCTTAATTTTCAGTTTAAACTTCAAGACATCCTACATGGCTTCGGTATGAAAGCGAAAAGCAGGACTACATTTTCCTATTCGGTAATAAGCTATGGAAGTTGCATGGGGTCGAGTCTCTAGGAAATCCCCTCTTTCTTTGAAAAAATGTCATTGGTAAGATAGGAGATTGGCACCACAATGAGCAAAATATAGTGAGGGCTGATACGCATTGTCAGGTAGAATTTGGGTTGAGACACTGACTTTTGTCTGCATGGTGTCTCCGTTCCAAAGAAGATGGAAGATACAAAATTGCAAGTTTCCTATCTCTGGTTAATGCGGTCTATACAACTGAATAATGTATAAGGAGATGTTCCTTTGATAATGTCACAATTATTCATTGTACAGCCATAAACTCAAATATTCACATTAACAGCTAGGTATTATTTTTCTTCTCTGAAATTAAGTGAGTGGCATCAGTGGTCATAAATGAGAGCATTCATCAAAGGCGTCGGCCATGGCAGAGGATTAAGTGAATGCTGATGAAGTGTCCAGATTCCCATAACTTGGAATGGAGCTGCATTCAGCATTCCTTCATTATCCATCTGCCATATAACAAAAAGTCTCCTATATTTAATGCAGCTCTGCCCTAGGCCACGTAATAGGATTAGGAATAATTTCTACAAATTTACAAAAACAAATCACATGGGAAGGCTTAGAATTTGCTAATAATTTCTCCATAGCTGGGAGATCAAAGGGATGTAAGAGTCCCCAGTCAGGCGGTAGTTTGACCCGGGCCAGGGTTTTTTAATGAAAGGGTTAATCTTCTCTGAGGTGACCATAGAGGAGCAAATAGTGTGACCAAAGGCAGATTCAGGCACCCAAAAAAACAAGGAAGAAAATAGTCTGAGAGTATGACAGCAAGAAAACATTTACAGAATAACACTACATTTTCTGGTAGGAAGAAAATAACAATAATAACAATAATAAAAAAACTCCGCAGCAGCTCATTGAAAAGGGTCAGACAAAAGAAGAGGGCTGGCTGAGAAATGAACACAGGGAAGATCAAAACCCCTTGCTGCTGCCTAGTGGAATAATAGAAATTAGGCTGCTTGCTTTTCACTTGAAGGAGTTTTCCATTGTGATCAGGTAGGGTGAACCCACTCACATTGTACCGTTGTTTAGGTGGCTACCCCTGCTTATTTTTTTTAAAGCAAGGGCAGCCCCTCGTATTCCAGTATGTACAGCTAAATGTGGGTATGTGGGGCACTCACCCATGCTGCTTGTCAAATAGCCCCCTTGAAAGGTGAATCACCCCTGGGCCAGATGGTTTTGGATAGTGCAAGTTGAGCCCTCATTCAGATTACTTATTACTTTTTTCTCCTTGTTAAAAAAAAAAAAAAGCAAAGGAAAATCAGAAAGAGTAAAGACGCGTCTCTTAATTTATTATTTATTTATTTATTTATTTTCAAACATAAAAGTTTTGAGATCCAAATTCTCTCCCTTTCTTCAATCCCTCTCCCACTCACTGAGAAGGCAAAGCAATATGATATCCATTATATATGTGAACTCATGCAAAACAGATTTCCATATTGGCCATGTCACAAAAAAATCCCCAAGAACAATCAAGAAAGTGAGAAAATTATACTTCAACTCGCACTCGATCAGTTCTGTCTTTGGAGGTGGCTGGCGATTTTCATCATGAGTCCTTTAGAATTGTCTTGGATCATTGTATCGATCAGAGTGGCTAAGTCTTTCACAGTGGATAATCATTACAATATTGTGATATTGTTGTTACTGTGTACAATGATCTCCTTGTTCTGCTCACTTCACTTTACATCAGTTCCATGGATGCATTTTTCAAGAATATGATAGAGCATTGAATAATTGCCTGTGTTCCATTGTCTTCCTCTGAATTGTATCAACCAACTTTTCTGTGATAAAGTGAGACAAGTAGTCCAAGTGAGGCATTTCATGTTTTTCTTTCTCCATGCGGATGATCTGCAATACTCCCTGTGCAGCTTTTCCAAGTCACCCCTCCCATTTAACTTTCCTTAGCACTGGAGATGCCGATCTTATCGCCAGTTGTCATATGACATGTTCTGATGAGCCTGACCACAATGTGTGTCTCTCCTTAATCTAGGTTGACACTCGTGGAGTACAAGAATTAAACAGAGCATCTTTCTAATGGCATGGGCAGGGGTGAATAATTTAATAGTCTCACAGAAGGGATGGGACCATAAGCCCTTGAACCTAGAGGACAGGCTCCAAGGCAGACAAAGTCATGTAATACAGAGTGCTAGATTTGGAGTCAAAGGACCGGTATTCAAATTCTGGCTCTGTTCTCTGTTGCCTTTGTCACTTTGGGCCTGTCCCCTGTTCTTTTTTCATACCTCTTGCTTGTCATAGAAACATGTCCATGTTTTCCCTCATTCTTAAAAAAAAAAAAACAGTCACTTGATTTACCAATAATTACTCTATTTCTCCTTCCTTTCCTGGTTAAACTTCTTGAAAAGGCTTGTCTATAGTTGATGTCTCCTTTTCTCTCCCTCTCATTGTAACTTTTTTTAAAATTTTTTTTTTTTTAAAGCAATTGGGGTTAAGTAACTTGCTCAAGGTTACACGGCTAGTCATTATTTATGCGTGGGTGCTCATTTTCTGAGGCCGGATCTGATCTCGGGTCATCCAAACTCCGAGGCCGGCGCTCTTACTCACTGCGCCACCTAGCCGCCCTTTAGGGCAATTGGGGTTAAGTAACTTGCCCAAGGTTACACGGCTAGGTTTTTGTTTGTGTGGATTAAGTGTCGGAGGCCGGCTCCGAACTCAGGTCCTTCTGATTCCAGGGCCGGCGCTCTATTCACTGCGCCACCTAGCCGCCCCCTCATTGTAACTCTTTATAGTCTGGTTTCCAACCTCATCATTCAGCTGTAATTGCTCTCTCCAAACTTATCAATGATTTTCATAAATGTCAAATCTAATGGCCTTGTCTCAGGTCTTATCCTTCTTGACCTCTCTGCAGCCTTTGAACCTGTCAATTATCTTTTCCTCCTTGACTTTTCTCCTGCTCTCTTTTATTTACATTATTGCAATATTACTTCTTTCTTTTATCCTTCTGCCCATCTGACCCTTCCTTCTTAATAGCCTTTTCTAGGTCTTCATCCAGGCCCTGGTCAATAGTCATGGAAGTCTTCCAAAGCTCTGTCCTGGGTCCTCTTTTCTTCTCCCTTTATATTACTTTGCTTGGTGATCTCATCAGCTTTCCTTGGTTTAGTTTTCATTATTCAGTTATTCAGACAATTCTTGGACCTATTTATCCAGCCTTAAACCTCTCTCTTAATATCCAGTCTCTAATTTCTACCTCTCTACTAGATATACCAAAATGGATGTCTTAGGAGACACCTTAAACTCAGTATGTCCAAAACTGAACTTAGTATGTTTTCTTCCAAACCCTCCTCTCTTCCTAAATTCTCTATTATTGTCAAGGGCACCCCCATCCTTCCAGTTACTAAGGATCTCAGCATAGGTGTCATTCTTGATCCCTCACCCTCTCACTCCTCCCATCCAATCTGTCACCAAGTCCTGTTGATTCTATCTTCTCAACATCTCTTTATTTTATGCTCTGATGCTGCCATCACTGTAGTACAAACCCTTATCACCTCAAGTATAGATGATTGCTTTCTGCCTAGTCTTGCTACCTGAGAATTCTCCCCACTGCTGTCCATTCTTGACTTGGCTACCAAAGTGTTCTTCCTCAAGTACAGGTCTTATGTGTTCCTCTGTCCCTCTCACCCAATTCATAAATTTGAAAGGTTCTCTGTAACCACTATAATTCATTAAAAAATCCTCTGTTTGGCTTTGACAGCCCTTTCATAAGCTGGCCCCTATCTACTTTTCTAGTATTCTTACACTTTATTTCCTTTAACATATTTTATGATTAAATGATACTGGTCTTCCATTCCTTACATATGATACTCCATTTCCCAACTGCATTTTTACTGACTGTCCCCCATTCCTGGAAGTTCTCCTTCCTCATCCCTACCTCCTTGTTTCGTCACATGCTAGTAAGTGTTAACTGTCTGAGGCTGGATTTGAACTCTGGTCCTCCTGACTTCAGGGCTGGTGCTCTATTCACTCCGCCACCTAGCCACCCCGACTCTATTCTTAATGCTAATGAATTCCCCTTTAATTACCTTTAACTTATTCTGTAAATGTATTGTTTGTACATATATGTTTGTATACTGTTTCCCTCACTATAACTTGAGCACCTTAAAGGAAAGGATTGCATTTTTTTGCTTTTCTTTGTATTCCAAGTATTTACACAATAGCTGAAACAGAAAGAGTACTTTATAAATACTTGCTGGCTGCCTGGCATACTTTATTGTTTGCCTACTTGTCTTATCTCTGGTACTAGATTGTAAGTTCCTTGAGGATAGAAATAATGTATAATTCATCTTCAACTTACCCATAGTGCTCAGAAATGACTGGAATCTCTAGGTTCTTCCAAAGCTCAGTTCAAGTGTCATATTCTATTGCAGTTACATAGGTGGCAAATGTCAGAGGCAGAGAATGAGAAAAAAAAGAGTGCCAAAGACAGGATCTTGATGAACACTCACTTTAAGGGATTGAAAAGAGTATGGGGAAACTGCAAAGGAGAAAAAGAAAGCCTAATTAGAGAGATAGGAGAATCAGAAGAATTTGGTGTTTGGGAAACCACAGTAGGAGATTAAAGCCAAATTATAAGGGACTGCAGAGAGTAGATATTGAGAAAGTTGAGACACTAGAAGCAGAATATTTTTTCTTTTTTAAAATATTTAATTCAATTCACTAATTTTTTATTTGCTTATTTTTAGTCATTTATTATTTCTGCCTCTCATTGCCCTCCCCAATTGAATAACACCAAAAACAAAAAAAAAATCAAACCCTCACAACAAGAATGCAGAGTCTAGCAAAACAAGTCCCTTTCCCCCCCCCCATTGGTCATGTCTAAAAATGTATCTCATGAAAACAACTTTTCCCAAGAAGTTCATCAGTAAAAGGTAGGAAAGAGATGGGATAATAGCTGGATGGACTAGAAGGGTCACAGAGAATCATTTTTAGAATTGGGAAGATCTGAGAATGTTCCTAGACAGAATGGAAAGGAAGCAATGAAGTGGGAGAGATTCAACATGCATGAGAGAGAGAGGGGGTAGTTACAGGAACAAAGTCCCAGAGAAAAAATGAGAGGATGAGTTCAAAGGCTGAGGGCTTAACCTCAGAAGGGAAGGTTCCTTTTCCTTTGAGATCAGGGGAAAGGATAGAAGAATGGTTGATAATACTGTTTTTTAAAAAATGGAGAAGGGAACTTAAGAAGAGCTATTTTTGAATGCTTCACTCTTTATCAACGAAGCAGGAAGTTCTATTTTCTAAGTGTGTGAAATAAAGGACTGTAGTTGACTGTGGAAGAGTGGAAAATGATTGGGTCTATTTTGGGAATGAGGATAAGGAGGCAATGAAAGTAAAGACTAGCTAGAATATTGCTCAATAATAAGGAATTAGGGGGCAGCTAGGTGGCGCAATAGACCTCCGGCTCTGGCGTTAGGAGGACCTGAGTTCAAATCCAACCTCAGATACTTAATACTTACTAGTCATGTGACCTTGGGCAAGTCACAACCCAATTGCCCTGCCTTCTCCCTCCAAAAAGCAAAAAATAAAATAGTAA
The DNA here is from genome assembly GCA_011680675.1 of Gymnobelideus leadbeateri. Classification (NCBI taxonomy): domain Eukaryota; kingdom Metazoa; phylum Chordata; class Mammalia; order Diprotodontia; family Petauridae; genus Gymnobelideus; species Gymnobelideus leadbeateri. Next base: position 27,723 of record WOXC01010864.1, on the reverse strand, counting down.
GGAGTTATTTGAGATCATATATCATAGATTTATAAGGGATAAAATCAATCAGGTTCATGATTTTATCCTGAAGCACAGTATCTTGGGATCAGGAGTGGAGAATTTGGATTGTGGGGTCTGCTCAGAGTTCAAATCACGTGTTTAGTGGCAGAATGTTTGGGGGTTAAGGAAATTTAGGGAGCTGGCTAGTAAAGCATTAAAGAGAAGTCAGAATGGATAGTCAATAGAACAGGTTTAGTGTGGGGGAACAGGGGTAGAAGAAGTAGAAAGTCATGAGTTGTAGTGAGAGTAAAATTTTGAACATTGGGATCCTGGAGGTGGGGAAATGCTGTGAGATGGTAAAGCATAAAGCAGTGGTTCTGAACTTTTTCGATACCCATTATGATAAGAGTTATGCTAATAGTGTCCGTTGAGTAAGAAAATATATGATGACAAAAAGCTACTATGAATTCAGTAACACTTTTAGATGTGTTCAATTTTTCATCCTTTATTAATCACAACAGCATCTTGCATACACTTGAAAAAATAATCGTGCATATATGTGCAGGGCATTATTCATTCCATAGAAGATATATTTGCTTATTTATCATATTAAGGAATGTTGTGTATTTTGTTCAAAGATAAAATCAAAACAACAATGCTTGAAGAGAATGTGAAATTATAAGTCCTTTGTAATAACTCTATGACTGTCCAAGGGTTCTTGGCTCCCATTTAGACAACCACTCATGCTGGGCTGAGTTGGGATGTGGAAAGAAATCATTGGAATTGGGGAGACTGAGCAATTCTGTTTTCAGAGGTGAAATTTTTCACATGAATGCCAAAGTCCTTGAATATGATGGATGATTATGAAGAGGAAGACTGTGATCAACACACTGAAGTCAATAGGAATGTTGGGTAAGTGACTAGAAGATTGTTAAATGATGACAAAAAGAATGTGGAGAGGGCAGGTTAAATGGTTCTACTTACTTTACTCTGGATCTGACTTCACAAGACTAATGATGAAGCATACTTTCCATCTCCTGTTGGAGGTGTGATGAACTATACATATAGAATGAGATATACATTTTCAAATAAGATAAATATAACACATTTTGGGGATTATTTCAAGGGAAGATTTTTATTTATTACAAAGGAAAAATTTTTTTTCTTTGAGAATGGAAGAGTGTTTTGGGGATAATTGGGCATAGTAGTAATAGTGATATCAAAAAAAGAGTTTCAACGAACCATTTAAAACATTCAGGGAACAGAAGTTCAGAGGGGCACAGTAACAAGAAGAGCAGTGTTGGTGCTATTGGGTTAAATTTAATGTATACTTCAAAACAAACTATATATGCTAGATTCATAGTTTCATATTCAATTCTCCTGTTGTGCCAATTCTATGTGGAAATGTCTATGTTGTTGATGACTATTAAATTTACAATAAAAATATGTATAAAAAACCAAATGGATTTCATAGACTTTGAAAGACAAAAGATTCTTTTTGAAAAATGCTGGTAGGGGACTTGTTTGTGACAATGGAGAATAAAGAATGGGTCTACTCAGCCTCTTGAATATAATGATTCTGGGGGAAGGAAGTGGGAAAAGCACTCTCAGGTGGAGAACGTTTTTTGAGGAATGTAGTATGATTAATTTCAATCTATCAACAGTCATCAGACATTTATTAAGAACTTATTGGAAAAGCCAGGCTTCAGTCTGAAACAATGGGATATAAAGAATCTTAAAGAAAAACAGGAGTTGTTGAGAGGGATTACAAAGTATTCACTGTGATGATGAGAGGAGTAAAACAGTTTAAAGTGGACCCAGGGAGGAGTTAGATTGATATGAATACCAATGTGGATTCAGAGGTGGAGGGACAAGTAGCTCACTTATAGGACAGAGAGAGTGGATGACCAGGACTGAAAAATCATAATATGGGAGGTTGATTGGTTTAGCAAACTGGCAGCCAGAAATGTGTAGAGTTACCTCTTCCCCCCTTTTAAATGGAGCATGGAATCCTGGGAGGTTTGATGAACATAGCCTTCTATGTGTTTCTTGGCCAAGGAAATAAGGAAATGATCACCATGAGGCTTCCAGTGAGGAGGGGAGCCAAGAAGATGCCTACTCTCAAACCTGGTACTAACTTGGCTTTTTGATAGTTCTCAAGTCATTTCTTACGTGGGCCATCTCTACAGTTAGGTTCCAAGCTATTTACCCATCCCTTTTAAGTCTAGTATGTGTTCAGCACATAGTAGGTATTTCATAAATAGTTGCTGACTCACTAATGGGGTTCAATTCCCCTCTCCCATTTTTCTCCTCCCTCCCCACCTTTGACTTGTAAAGGACTGGGTTTCTGTTCCAAGTATTCTTTCCCTGAAAGATTTCTGTTGTCATTTTTTAAAAAATAGCGGTATTTTTATGTGATTCAACTATGATGAATGCATATAATGCATATAAGATCTAATCAAGGTAGAAGAAGGTGAAAATCCTAGTATATCAAGATCAGCCCTTAACTTTCCTCTTCTTCTCCCTCTACTTATGACTTGCCTTAAGTTTTTATCTCACCCAAAAGTTCCCTGATCACTTTCATGGTTTCACCAAATCATATAATTACTAAAAAAAATTACAAAACATATAATTGCTAAAAAATAAAATCTCATTTTTAGGTGTGTTGAATTAGGGGAAAAATCCAAGGATCGGATTTGCTTCTTTCAAAGGGAGAGAAAACTTTTGTACTCTGTCCCGGCATGATCCCTAGTAAACTGAAAAGCCGAGTATGTGCTTCAGGATGGGAAGAATTCTTGGGGCTCTGCTTAAACGTGGGCTTCCTACAAAAGCATGGATACTGAGAGAACATATTTAATTAAGTTGACCAATATCGTCATCCTCTACTATTCAACATTAGGGAGAAGATGGCATCAGTGAATTACATTTAACAATTGCTGAACTCCCAACAGGTGAAAAGAGTTTGCTGAGATTTTGCTCAGGCCAGAGCATATCATACTTAAACACACAGGGGAGGAGCTAATAGCTTTAATGTATCTAAAGGTTCTATTGATACACTTCCTTTCTTTACAGTTTTGATCCTATTGACCAGGTCAACTAAGTTTGAAAGAGGTACATAATTCATCTCTTTTCAAAAGCATTTTTTAATATGTACCAAGCTGTATTGGAGGTGCTGTCATTACAAAGATGAAAACAGTCCCTGACCTCAAAGAGCTTACATTCTACTGGAGGAAATAACAAATAAAAAATATATGTACATACATATATATATATGTAAATGTAAATATTTAGACAAGATAAATATAAAAGAATTTGAGGAGAAAAAAGAGGGCACTCACAATTGAGTAGGTCAATAGAGGGATGAAAAGAGGCATTTTTGTAGGAGACAGCACTTGACCTGAGCCTGGACTTGGTTTTCCAAGAGGCAAAGAAGAGGTAGGGCATTCCAGGCTTGGGCAAGAACATATATAAAAGTGTTTTCAGGAGATGGAATATCACATATGGAGAACAAAGCAGCAAGTAAAAGTAATTTTTTTTCTTGTTGGTGGGAAGGGAATTCCCAAAGCCAGGTCATATCACATAGATATATTATGTTATGGATTATATTGGGAGAAAGCTAGTCAGGGGTCCCAAGACTCTTAAGGCTTGAGATACCCATAGTACCTTCCTTCAATAAATGTATGATCCTATGATTTGGTGAAACCATGAAAGTGATCGGGGAACTTGTGGGTGATAGAAAAACTAAAGGCAAGTCATAGGCAGAGGCAGAGGAAAGTTATTAAGGGCTGATCTTGATATACTAGGATTTTCACCTACTTCTACCTTGATTAGATCTTATAATTTCATAACAAGGGAAAGTTAATCAGCTTCAGGGGTAACTAGGAGGTACAGTTGATAGAGTGCCAGGCCTGGGGTCAGGAAGACCTGAGTTTAAATATGGCCATAGATACTTACTAGCTGGGCCTTAACCCTCAGTTCCTCATCTGTAAAAATGAGCTGGAGAAAGAAATGGCAAACTACTCCTGTATCTTTGCCAAGAAAACCTCAAACGGGGTCACAAAGAGTTGGACATGACCGAACAAGAACAATAGTCAGCTTCACCCAACCTTATTTTCTTATCCTATTATACATGGATGAGATTATCAGCAGAACCATAAATAAGATGTGTGTGTGTGTGTGTGTGTGTGTGTCTGCTCATGTATGTATGTGTTTGTGTATGCCAAGGGAAATGGATAGGGCCCTATGTCTGGGAGACAGAGACTCTAGGAAACAGATGTGGAATTACTGCTGGGGAGGCTGCTGTGAAAGTTTGTGTAGGAGGGGGCATAGTAGGGTGAGGAAGAAACTGCCATCTGCTAGCTTCTTAGTTCAACAAATTATTCATTCCAATTAGTGCTAAATTCTGTTGAGTTTACCATGCTGGATTACAAGTGCTGTCAGCCCTCTAAATTTGGTGCCCTGGGACAAAACCCTATTGCCCCACCCTAGTTACAGCTCTGCATAGCAATAGTGTCATGTCTAGCTTAGCCTGTCCCCAAGACAGTCCATCTGGGCCTCTTTGCTAAATGTTTGCCAGCTGCTTCTTAGGGCAATAATGATGTCTGTGAGCACAGCCGAAAACCATTGTCCAGTGTCAAAGATAGGAAAAAATGATGATAGATCAAAAATGTATTTTGTGTGACTCAGATAACATTGGGCAACTTTGATAACAACTCTGCAAGAAAACAATTGTCAATCAAGGAGTTACTTTTGGTAGCATTTGTTGCTATGACTCATTTGAACACTTTCAGGTGTTCCTAAATGATTTGCCTCTTATGGAAGTAGCAATTTGAATTCTTTTCTTAAAAACAGGGCCTGTTTTTGTATCTGTAGAATGAGGGGGAAGGCCTTCATGATCTCTAAGGGTCCTTCTAACTCTGACTCCTACAATGATGACTAATGTATTTATTTGATCAAAAAGAAGCTGGTTTTGCAATCAGAGGATCTGGGTCTGATTAGCTGGCTCTGCTGCTTATAATTTGTTTATCATTGGACAAGTCACTCAACCTGTCCTAGAACTTATTTTTTTTCAGCTATAAAATGAGCAGGATGGACTGGCTATCCTTCAAGGTACTATCCGACTCTAAATTCATGGTCTTCTAATTAACACAGTTTATTCTATACAGCCTATATGAAGGCTAGGACAAATGGATAGCAGTCCCAGTTAAAGGGATTGTGGATTATCATTTACGTCACTGCATGGTGTGTTGGCCCCACAAAATACTGATAACATGATACTGAAGGCTGACTAGGAAAGTATGGGGAAGGGGCGGGAATTTTCTGGTTGTTCCTATTATATGAGAGGTATGAATGTGATCTTCCAAAACCCTTCCCCTTCTATTGTTAATACCTCATAGGTTCATAATCTAGAGCTGAAAGAGGCATTAGAGATCATCTAGTCCAACAATTTCATTTTAGATATGGGGGCTAAGGCCAAGAGAAATGAAATGACTTAGCCAAGGTCTTTTTGTTGTTCTTTTGTCACTGCAGTTATATTCTTTGTGACCCTCTTTAGGGTTTTCTTGGCAGAGATACTGGGGTGATTTGCCATTTCTTCTCCAGCTTATTATACAGATGAGAAGACAGAGGCAATCAAGGTTAAGTGACTTGCCCAGGGTCACACTGTTAATAAGTATTTGATTTCTGATTTGAACTCAGGTCTTCCTAATTTCCCATTGCGCCATCTAGCTGTTCCTATTAACCAACATTACAGAGGGAGTAAATAATAAGGACTGGGATTTGAATTCAGGTCCTGTGACTCCATGTTCACAATGTTCTTTCTGCTTCACTATAGCAAGTGATATAAAGAGAATTTGTATTGAGGGGAAGAAGACAAGTTGGTATCGGAGGAAAAGCCAGCCATGAGGCCACATACAAAGGGTTGACAGTGAGAACAAAAGGGGCGGAGCTGTCCTTTCCTTTCCTTGAAATGCGCTCTTGAGCACCTACTCAGCCAAACTTTAGCCAGATGCTCAGCTACAGATGTTGACATTTGGGGTTTGCAAATCTATGAGAAACACAGGTTACCCAATGACCATATAGGGAAGTTGCTTAAAAATGGCAATGCACAACATCTTGGATTATCTACTTAGCCAGGGAGGAATAAAAATGTGATGTGAGTTAAGCCATAGTATCACATTCCATTTTTCCTTGGGCACAAGCAGGAGCCACCCCGAACATCAAGGACTTCAGCATATCAAGAAGATTTTCTGTCCCCTAGGATACCTCAAAGGAATGACAACCTTTCTTATGTTGAATGGGACACACAGTAAATCTCACATTGGGAAGTCCTGATTTGTTTTTAAATGACCTTTTGGGAAACTAAATAAATGATCTGGAATAGAAAAGGGCGGAATTGTACTGCCTATCCTGGGATGGTGTGGGAAGGTATCCAAGGTGTTTTTTGGCTTAGAGGAAGCTATTAGGGAGCTTGTATTTTTACACTGTCATTCCCAAGGACCTGCCACATTACTCTGTACCTGCTAATTCTCCATGTACGTTCACTTCGGTTCATGAGGAATGTTTTCCACATTATAGCCAAGATGCATAGCCTTTCCAAAGTCTCTATTATTTACAATGAATCATTTGTTGAAACCCCTTAAAGTGGAGAGTGGCTGCTCATTGGAATCACCCCTCCCCAATCCTCAATCAAAATATTACAATATAATTGAAATTAGATTAAAAAATTAAATGACATTTTGTGAACTGTTTAAAAGGGTCAGCAATGTGTTTGAGCAGAACCAGATTAACCTTTGCTCATTTGGGAAAATGCAGACTTCACCAGGGAATCTGTGGCTGGGGTTGCACTTGCTAAAAGTTTAAAACAGTAATTTTTTCCCAAGAAAGGTCATCTTGAGCTAAAATGTCAAATAAATTATTTAGATTACTGAATTAGAAAAGTGAGGATCTGACAGGCTGAATTTTTTATGCACATTAGCCACAGTCAGGGTCTCTCTATGCTTTTTTATTGGGTAAAGTGCACCCCTTCTTTGCTTATTAAAAATCTCTCCATTCAGTCCAATATACTTTCTTTGATAGATTGCTGCTGTATTTGAGCATCTAAATACATGGGGCTGTTGAATTCTATGACCCAGATGCATTTTGCAACTCTACTAGTCTGGGTTCTAGAGGAAGTGGCAGCTATTCTCAGAAGAAAGAATATATACATAAACGTAGGAATGTTCATCAAAACCTCTGCCTCTCTCTTCCTCCCTCTCAGTCTCCGTTTCCGTGTCTCTGTGTTTGTTTCTATCTCTGTGTCTCTTTCTCTCTTCACCTTCTGTTTTGATCTCTCCTCTTCCCACCTCTCTACCATGTCCATCTACATGAAGACCGGAGATAGTGGTGTGGATCTGTTAAGAGGCCCCAGGTTCAGATCTTACCTCTGCCATTCAACACCCATGTGATCTTGATTAAATCACTTAATCTGTCTATGTCTTAATTCTTCCTCTGTGAAATGAAGGGTTTGCACTACATGGCATCTGAAATTCCTTCTAGCTCTACTCTCATATTTTATTTTTATTCAAAATGCCTTCAAATTTTACTAAAGTAGAAAAACTCTCCAATGTAATATAGTATGTTTAAATGATGAGATAGTTTTTACTTCAGAAAGGTGGAGGGGAAAGAAAGAAAGAAGGGAAAAAAGAAGAAAGGAAGTAAAGAAAGTAGGAAGGAAGAATACTTACTTTTGAAGATGCCCCGATTGTTTTTATTTCAGAAAGTTATAAGGGAAGGGAAGGAAGGAAAGAATAAAAGAATAAAAGAAGGAAGGAAGGAAGGAGGAAGGAAAAAAGGAAGGAAAGTAATTGACTATGTGATACAAGGTTTCTCCCACGGAAATGGGTAGGTATTAGAAGAATCTTGGAAAAGGTTTTTAGAGCTTGCCTGGAGAGAATCAGGTTCTTTTACCACTACTTACCATCAACTTTTCAAATGTTTCACTTACTTTATCTTACTTGATACTTATAATGATCCTGGATGTAGGTATGACATCTGTTATTCCAATTTGACAGATGAAGAAAATGACAAACTGAAAGATCAGATGACTTTCCTAGAGTTACATATAAGTTAGTTGGAGAGCTGGGTGTAGATCTTGATTTGGTCCAATCCCAGCACCGTTCAGTCCCAACTCTGTCATTCTGAGTTTTTTCGTCAGCCTCTGAAGTGTGGTGTTGGGGCGACTAGCTGACACAGTGATAGAGCACTGGGCTTGGAATCAGGAGGATCTGAGTTCAATTCCAGTCTCAGACACTTAACACAAAAACTAGGCAGCCCTGTGACCTTGGGCAAGTCACAACCCCAATTGCCCTACTTTTCCCCTTCCAAAAAGCAAAAACAACAACAATGACAAAAGAAGTGTGGTCTCTTGGCCAGTGGATTCCTTGGAGGATGGTATCATTCTTAGGAGTGTTTATTAGGGCATCTATTATTCGTAAGTTAATTAAACAAACTCTTGGGTCTTTAAGCCATTACATTTCTTTTCCAATGCTTTTAGCTCCTCCTCATGTTCATTGCATTTGTGTGTGTATACACACACTACATATTTTAATAATGCAATATATATGTATTTATAGAGAGAGATATCTATATCTCTCCTTCACCCTTTTTCTTAATTCCTTTATTCAAAGCCCTTTTTCTCTTGAATAATGGCAACTCAATGAATAATAACATCAACAATAATAACAATAATGATAGCTAGCATTTATATAGTGCTTTAAGGTTTGCAAAATGCCTTACATAAAATGTCTCACAACAGCCCTGTAAGGTAGGTGAGGTTATTATCTCCATCTTTCAGATAAAGAAACTGAGACTAAGAAGAAGCTTGATCAAGATTACACAATTAAATAAATGTCTGAGGGTAGACTTGAACTTGGGTCTTCCTGACTCCAAATTGCACACTGTTGACTGAGCCACCTTGCACTTCCAAGCTTTATCACATGCTTACTTCATAGTAACTCTGTAAGGTAGGAGGAATGAAAGATTTAGAGCTAAGAGACCTTAGAGACCATGAAATCCAATCTCCCTCATTTTACAAATGAGGTAGTTGAAGTCTAGAGGGATGGAGTGCCTTGTCCAAGTTCATACAGGTACTAAGTGACAGAGCCATGATTAAAATCCAGTTATTGACTCCAATTTGTATATAGTCAACATTGCAATATTCCACATTTAAACTGTTTCATAATTGTTTAAATGAAGCAATCAACAATCATTTATTATGTGCTTACTGTGTTCCAGGAGCTATGCTAAACACTGGGGATACAAAGAAAGTTAAAAAAAAAAAAAGAACATAGCACCTGACCGCATGGAGTTCATATTCTAATGGGAGAGACAAAATGTAAACTTTGTTTACTCACTAGACCCAGCCTGAGTCGAAAAGGTTATCAGCATATATTAAGTGCCTGCAGTATGCTAGGCACTATTCTAACTACTGAGGACAAAGAGGAAAATCTTATCCTTAAAGAGTTTATATACCACTAGGGTTGGGATGTTACTTTCATATAGATTCTGAGTTAAACTTAGCCTTGACTAATCATTCACATTTATAAAAGCCTTCAAGAATAATTTGATCCTTAGAGCAGTCCTATGAGGTTGTTGCTATCATTATCCCCATTTTACATATGAAGAAATGGAGACTCAGGCTACATGATCCGACCAACTAGTAAACATATGATACATTATTTGAACCCAAGTCTCTAAGGCGAATTTGAGGGAGATTTTGAAGGGAGAAAAACAATTTAGCAACAGAAACTCAAGAATTTTTTTTTTTTTGCTTTTTGGAGGGGAGAAGGTAGGACAATTGGGGTTAAGTGACTTGCCCAAGGTCATACAGCTAGTTTTTGTGTTAAGTGTCTGAGGTCAGATTTGAACTCTGGTCCTCCTGATTCCAGGGCTAGTGCTCTATTCACTGTGCCACCTAGCCACCCCAGACTCAAGAATTTTTTTAAAAAATGTACCAGATTTTTACTCTGGAAGCTAAAAGAATAATGGTTTCATTGACTGTAAGGCCCAAGATTAATTTGGAACTGGATTTTCATTAGAAAAGCTACAGCTAATTTTTGGGAGCTAACCTAGAGACTTACTCTATTTCATTGTTAATTTTTAGGACCAGCAGGAAATGGAGAGGGATTGTAGAGAGAGATTGGAAGTAGATTAGACATCAGAGACACTGGGTTTGAATACTGTTTCTGTAACTTATGATCTATGCAACTTGGGGAAAACCATTTAAACCCCTTGGACTTTGGTTTTGTTTTATTTTTCTTCTGTACAATGAGGAATTTAGACTAGATCATTCCTGAGATCCATTTTCTCTCTAATTCTATAGTGCTTAAAGGCAACAACCATGTCTCTCTTCAGATCCTACAGTTCCTGCTATATCTATTACATTAGTAAACAATTCAACAAGTACAATTGACTGATTTGATTAGTTTATACTTTCACTCAAGAACCTTCATTGCAATTTTAATATGCCATTAATCTTATTTAACAAACTTTTTCTAAACAACTACTATATGCTGGATACTGTGCTAGGTGCTGGGAATATATAGACAAAAGAAAACAATCACTGCCCTCAAGTGCCATCATTCATTCTGTGAAATCTTTCACATGGAACAAGTGAAACATCAGCCACAGGAAGGCTCCTGTTTCCATACTTCAAGTGTCTATCATGCCACTGGTGTGTTCATTCCATCCAACATCACAAATTGCAGCTTCTATGGGACCTGGTACAATATCCCTAAAAATTGTTGTACTCCTCCCACTCTCCCAATCCATCACACTATAGCCTAACTATTGATGAGCCTCTCTGAATTCGGCTGGATTCATCACTGGATTATAGATAAATATCAGATCCATGTTCAAAGCCTTGCAGATTCTTAGGACTATCCAGATTTTAAGCTCCCTTTGGAATAACCTTCAAGAACTCAAGATCATCTTTGTGACACTATGAGATACTAGGGTAGAATTTTGGTGGAGGACCACAAGATAAAAATACATTAATTCCCATACTGTTCCAGAGACATGCTAAATCCAAGTTCAGCATGCTCTTTGACAGATACAAGGAAGATAGGTTGTGGAAGGGCCTACAAACTGCCTACAAACTGTTTACTGGTTAAATGCCCTTTGTTGATGTCGAACTAACTTGAAGTTTAGGTGTGCCCACCTTTGTAACCCATTTTCCCCAAGGAATATACTATGAGTCTAATCTACCCTGTTAATTTATTTAAATTTTAAAAGCCACTATTATTTTTATTCAGACTTCGTTTAGGGTGCATATTCTATGTCTTTTTATCTTCTGCATGAAGTGGTGCTCAAATATTCAAATGGACTTTTGATTTCATTGTTGTGGGTCTTCTCTTTGACTATGGGTGGTGCTCTCTTTTATTTGTCCTGTATGTGTTTACCAGTAGAATGCATGAACTTCATAATGTTTTGCAATATTCACGAACTTTGTTGCCCTTGGATATAATGTCTCTTTGATTTGCAAGGACATTAAATATTTTTTGGTTTATGTAGTTGATTGATCCCTCTTTTTTTGTTTCATACCAGATAAATTTTTCTAAAACTGAACCATAGTCAGACTTAATGTACTCATGGCCATTTCCTTTTTGTTTTTGTTTTCGTTTGGGAAGGTTGGGTTGGAATTTCTATAATTGTTAGTATCTTCTAATTTTTATCCTTTATTCCTATTTTTATTGATTTTTATTTTTATTTTGACTAGTTAATGATATTGTATCAGGTAGATGCAGATTTTTAAATTACTTTTACAGTGGTTACTAGTTGTTTCTTGTCTATGAAGTCCATTTTATTTGGGGTGGTGGTGGTGGAGAATGTCATTCAGTGCTTGTCATATCTACTTCCTTCCAAATCTCTTCTTGAATAAAGTATTCATTATGCCCTGAAAGTGTTATCAAAAACAATAAAAATAATTTTCTATTCAAAGATTTTTCTTTCTTTCTTTTTCTTTTTTCTTTTTTTTTTGCTTTTTGGAGGGCAATTGGGGTTAAGTAACTTGCCCAAGGTCACACGGCTAGGTTTTTGTTTGTGTGTGTTAGGTGTCTGAGGATCCGAACTCAGGTCCTGTCCTTCTGACTCCAGGGCCGGCGCTCTACTCACTGCGCCACCTATCCGCCCCTTCAAAGATTTTTCAAAGCAGCTTTATATATAATTGAAAAACCTGGATGCAACCTAAATGTCCAACAATAGGGGGAGTGGTTAAATAAATCGTGATAGATTAAAATAATGGAATGCTACATGGTGCAATTAAGATCATCAAGCATGAGGAATTAAAAAAAAAAGTCACGAAAGACTTTTGAGAAATAATGCCAAGTGAAAATATCAGAAAAACGAAAAATAGAGTGAATAGCAAATAGGACTATGTAAAATGATAGTGAATGAGAATGAAGAAACTTTATTCCCTCAAATCAATTCATGTAAATGCAAATAGGTACTAAGTAAGTTTCCTGAGTTGTCTTGATATCCATGTTACAGTTTTAATTTAAAATTATCTTTTAAAAAAGATTATGAAAATATTTATAATGTACACATATGAACTTTCTCATAGGAGGTCTACAAGCCTTAGGCCTTTTAAATTTCCTGTTTATGAGTCACATTTCCAATTTGATTTTTATCATCTCCTCATATGTCCACCTTTATAATTGTGAAAATTATAAATTTTATAATTTATATTATGGTGTTATTTGATTATTATATATTATTTGATTATTATATTATGATGTTATTTGATTATTGTTTGATGTCATATTATAATGACAGAACTATAAAACAGAGTTATTTAGGCTAAGTTTCCTAAAGTCCATTAAAACATATAGACAAAACAGTCTGTACTTTTCCACCACTAACTCTGTATAAAGTGGATAAGGCTTACAACTTCTATGATGAGATGAATTCTTGATCTATTACAGTGGCCGTAAGTCATTTTCCTTCTGATGCCTTAGTGAACATTAGACCCTCCCAGCAGTTTGTGGTCACAATAAGGAAACTCCTCCTATACTGAGCTTGGTCTAAACCTGTTATCAATAAGTGACCTTGAGAACTTTTCTACTGCAACTAGTTCTAATTAGGAATGCCCTCTCCTACGTCTGGCATCTATTACCCGTTTTCAACTAAGTCCAATTTTAGGACTTATATAATCTTGCCACCTGAACCCAACTTTGGGCATTTTTCCTCTGTAATGCATCTTCTTCACCTTTTAGGTGTGGGGTGAGTTTCCTGTATATAGGAACAAACTTCTGTGCATTTGTGTCGCTATATAACATAAGTGTATATGGTTTGTTTTCCTATTTGCTGCATTCCATAACAATAGAGCTCATGATTATATCATTTCTCTGAATACCAATTTTTCAGAAATTCTCGAACCTAGATATTTGCTTAACCTAAGCTATGAGGCCAAGTAAAGCAGTAATGAAGTTACCTGTTTCAAGTTATATATTGACCTAGTTTGGAATAATTTTTCAGATGTTTCATCATATTTTCCTATTTACAACAAATGCTTGTTGATGACCATTCTTGCTAATGATGGAGATCTTAATCCTAGAAGGAAGGTTGACCATGATATAATGGATACTTTAGCCATTGCAATCCTTAACCATCTAGAAATACAAGTAGCTATCAATCTTGACTGGCTCTATTCTGTTTCTATAGTAATGGCATCAACATGGCAAAAAGAGAGAACAGAAAATTCAAAGAATCACCGAGGTCTTAATCTCTCTATAGATGCAATTTTTTCATACTCGTGATCACTATGAAGACAGTATGGCGCAGGGGATAAAAAACTGGCCTTAGAATTAGGAAGACAGTTCAAATCCTACCTCCGATGAATACTGACTGTGTAATCATGGTCAGGTCAATTAACTTTTCAGTTGCTAGGCAACTCTCTAAGACTGAAAAATGGAGAACAGCTGTTCATTTGTATCGATGGGGGAGTTTCCTACTCAAATAACATCATAGGTCTGATTAAAAAAAAAAACTGAAGACTTTACAGGATCATTCATCTTTCCTCTTGGACTTTATTTGATGTTAGGAATGAAGAGTCCTCAGATTTTTTCTTTCACTTCATCTTGAAGTGTCCTAATGCTTTAATAATTTTAAAAATTTAAGTGTCATTTGATAATATTGTTTTAATAATTGCCCTCTGGACCTTTCTAGTTCCAATATATTTTTAATAAGAAGCAACAATTCTGACAGATTATTGTTTTGTAGAGTGGTGGGAAATGTTTTCCTGTTTACTTCAATATTCTTCTTGGTGTCTAAAATTTCATCCTACTCTTTGTTAATTCTTTTTGGCTTAAGCATCAGCAATGGATGACATTCACTTAACACTTCATAAAATTTGAAAAGCTCTTTGTATATACTATAACATTTGATGACCATAACAGACGGATAAGGTAGGTGCTACAGGCATCATTATCATCTCCATTTTAGAGATGAAAAAACTGAGACTCAAAGAGACTTGCCTATGATCAGAAAGCTTGTAAGAAGCAGAGGAACAATTCAAAGCTCACACCAAGTTGGGAATTGTGTCCACTGCACCATTGACTCAACTTTTATAGGGGAGAGGCTACAATGAATTTTATGTCTTTGAACTAATTTGTAATTTCTAGATTGAAACTTTCTTCTAATTTGTATTTTTTTCCCCTCAAGATTCTATAAGGTTCAGAATCTGGCCAGTGTAGATAGATACAATCCTAGTGTTTTCCAGACAAGTCTCTAGTGGTGAATTATGAAAACATAATTTACTTTATTAAATAGACAGAAGTTCAATACTTTGGTTCTTTGATTCTATGGAAGAGTCCTGTGCTTATTCTCCCACAATCCTTCTTTATAGCATTTGACATGGTTAGCTCTCACTTCTTTCTTAATATTTCCTTACATTTCATTATTCTTGTTGACCCTCTTTGATGGTTCACCTTCTTCTTCTTCCCCTTTCTAAGCTGATGTGTCTTCCAAGGTGCTCTTGGAAGATGAGCTTGATGTTTTTGTTTGATGTTTTTGTTTCTCCACATTCCCTTGATGGTCTGACATGTTCCTTTGGCTTTTGTGATTATGTCTGTGCAGATGACTCCTAAATCTGTATCTCTAATCCCGAGCCCTGAATTATCATCTTCCTTTGGGCATCATCAACCACCTGCTTTTCTGGCATCTCAAACTCAGTAGATTCAAAAGGAAGTGATTATGTGCTTCTCCCCCATCATCCCTCTCCTCCGGCTTCCCTGTATCTATTATTGGCACCACTATCATCCACGTGATCCAGACCCCAAACCTCTGAATCATCTTTCACTCCTTCCTCTTTCCTGTCCTCTAAATTCACTCAGGTGCCAACTTTTGCCAATTCTACTCTAGCAGTTTCTGTCCCTTCATTCTCCATTAATATTACTATCACTCTAGTTGAAACCCTGATTGGGTTCCATGAGTGTGGAGTATTTCAGGTAATATGAGGATTTTTTTCTATGTCTGAACTAATTTTGCTGAATGATTCTCTCTTTCTGTCTCTGTCTCAATGTACTGTGTGACTATGAGTGACCCTGGATATGTCACAACTTCTATTTGCCTCAGTTTCCTCAATTGAAAGAATGGGGATGATATTAGCACCTACCTCCCCAGGTTGTTGTTGGGATCAAATGAGATAATATTTGTAAAATCCACTTAGCACAGTGCTCTATGAATGCTTATCTCCTTATTTCCCCTATTGCATTGGTCTGCCCAGTATTATTCCCTTGCTCAAAAACCTCCAGTCTTCCTACTTCCCAAAGGACAAAATACCAGTTCTTTTCCCTGGTATTTAAGGTTTTCCATAATTTAATCTCAATTTAGGAGAAAGATTGCCTTTCTTGTATCCTACATACAAATCAAAATGAATTACTAGCTGTTCCCTGATTTTGACCCACAATTCCCCACTTCTGTGTATTTGTGCTAACTTTTCACCATGCTGGTAAGGTATTCCCTCCTTATCTCCTCTTGTTGAAATCCTTCTTTTTGTTTGTGCCCCAGTTCAGGCACCACTGCTTCCATGGAGCCCAAACTAGCAATTTTCGTTCCTGTGACAAGTGACACTAAATGCCATATCAACATTTTAACAATGGGAGGGAGACCTCAATATTAGCCATGAGCAGGAAACAGAGACACAAGGACATTATTCCTCTTGGAGGAGACCTCAGGACACTGGGAGGTGACCACTAGAAACCCTATGATCTGGGAAAGACCTGGGAGGGGAGGCCATCTAGTAGCCTCCAAGTTTAAGTAATTCTGTCGGTCAGTAAACATTTAATTTGTGTCTATTTTTTGCCAAGCACTGTGCCAACCCCTGGGAATTAAAGAAGGACAAAAGACAGTCCTTTCTCTCAAGGACCTCATGTCCAAAGGGCCTTTGTTTCCTGAAGTAAAAAACCAAGCCATGTTCAGAGGCAGTTCCATTTATTGATGTGGTCTTTGGGAGTGTCTCTTGATGCAGTATCATAGTGACACTCTCACATATTAGAGCTGTCTCCTCGATGGTCAGGTAAAACATGGTTGGTATGATAGACTCAAGGATTGGTATCTTGAGAATGTCAGATCTTTCCCGAGTCTCCTGACACACTTGTTAATACTGCATTTTCTCTCTATTCCATGTCATTGTGAAAAATGAACAAACAGCTCTTCCAAAAAGAAGCAAAGTAGGAACTAATTTGTTTTTTCTTTGCTGAAGCTATGAAATGAATTGCAAACTAAAGTCCCCTTTAGTCTGGTTTCTGCTATGTTAGTCCATTGGCTGTACTTCTGATTACAGTTAATAATCCCCATCTGTAATCCTTTTAACCCCTCCCATGCCTGACTTCACAGCCCTATATATCTCATCAGGGCAAACAGGGCTGTGTATCATCTCCCTATGCAGTCGTCTGGATTAGTGGGGTTCAAGCTAAAAGGCCTCCCCTGAGATACTGTTAGAACTCAGTCTTCAATCTAAGAGAGGAGAGATTTTCAGGGACATTTACAATACCTCCCCATCCCTACTGGCTCAAAGGTCCTTGCTACCCCCTATCTATAAACAGCTCAGACATATGAAGAAGGCAACTAACTCCTTGGGAATTCCCATCACCTGCTTATTTATTTTCTCTCTGTCTAAGCATGACTTTGCCTCTGCACAGCCAGCTCCCTCCCACCCTGACCCTCCCCCAGATGCTTCTGGCCCATTTTCAACTTTCATTCTTTCTGAGGCATTGGAAGTAGTTAGTCATTTGTGCCTCAGTGAGAAGAGGGATTTAGTGAATAGGAAGACCATAGACTTTTCTCTTTGGTCCTTCCTTCCTTGACAAAGTAAATCCCACAGAAAAACAGCATTAATAGAGCATGACGGTTTGAAGAATAGAGCCTTAACTGTTGACATTTCTGTTGTCAAGCTAGGTATTATGCTGTGATAAAGAAAAAACGCATTAAAAAAAAGACAGTCTCCATGGCATTGGGTTTATGAGTGCAATATCATTGCCATTGCCCAGGACTCCCCAATACATTTAAGAGCCTATCGATATTTCCATTAAAAATTTCATTTGCTGTCATTCATGAGTAGCCCAGTTATCTCAGACCCTTTAAAGTGAAATTATAGATCAATTATTTGGGGGTTTATTATTGAACTTTAAGAATGGTTAAAATTTCTGAGGGGGGGAGGGAGAGTACAACACTTCAGAAGAAAATGACTGAGGGTAATAGAAGGATATTGTATAGATTGTGGAGACTAGATGAATCATAGTGTTTTTATCCCCAGTGTTTTCCGAGATGCATGATGTTGGGTAAGTCGCATCAAATCTCTAGGACTGAGTTTCTTCATTTGTAAGATAGGAACATTGATGATCATATTGCCTTGTAGAACTGTTTTGAGGAAAGATCTTAGTAAACTCTAATGCACTGTATCAATGTGGGCTGTGACATACTATGTGTACACTGCCCGGCACCTATTAAGTGCTTAATAAATATTTGGTGATTGGATATATTGTGTTGGTTTTGTTATTATGATTGTTGTTTAATACCTGGCAGGTTCCCCACCCCTGGATAGTGGAGAGACAGCCATTCTTGGAGTTAGAAGGATCTAGGCTCAAGTCCTACCACTTATGAATTTCTATTAGCTCTTGGGAACTCTCTAAGTAATGAGTTACTGTAGATGCTGTTCTGTATATGTGAATAGTTTTTTTTATTCACAGAGTGAGTTCTTTGCCCTGTTGAAATCATAGGTCAAGACCTATATTCATATCCATTTCTGTATTCCCTAACCATATTTCCATCCTTATCCTTCTTCCTGCATACCTATTTCTATCTACCTCCATGTCTATATTTCTCTTTATATTGTTACTAGCATATTACCTAGCACAGAGTAGGTGTTTAATAAATGCTTGCTGCCTTGTTGGCTAGAGTTGGTAGTGAGATTCGACATTATCTAGCTCAACTTTTATCCCTCACAAATGGCTGTTTATTCTTTGATTGAAGATCTATCATGATAAAGAATGCATGGGGCAGACCCTGAGATTCTTCATCCAATGTGTAGGATACATATCTCCCTTTAGCATGAGCTAATGCTATTGATTTATGTTGATCAAAAGAGAATGCATATTATTTTTGCACAACTGTGATAAAAGTTTTTCCAAAGAACAACAAGCCAACTATCTAATCCTTTTTTTGGTAGGTATTAGATTTAATTGTTGGCTACATGCATCACGGCGGTTGATTGGCATCTTATAGGATGTGTGAAAAAGTTGTCATATATGTTGATTTTTTAGTGTTACCGTAGTTGATGCCATGCTTGATCTACTCTATAAGTGCCATTATGCTTTTGAGAACCACTGATTTCCAATGGTGACTTCAATGATCTACAGGTAATAACCCAACTTCTTCAAGAGTTGGTGGCCTCCTAGGCCTGGCTCCAAACAAAATATTGATAGAGCTTCTCTTTGTTGTCTTCCTGCCTTCTTTCTGTGTCCCAATCCCATAAATTTATGCCTTCTCTTTTCCCAAGTTTTTCAGTGCTCTCATTTCTGCTACCCATATTCTTCCACTATAGTTCTTTACCCAAGCCTGTTCTACTGCACAATGCCCCATAATCCAAAACTGCCACATTGATTAAACTGTAAGTTAAACCCTAATATATGCTGCTCTCATCAAATGAATCTCTTTGAAAGGAAAAAAAATCAATAGGTTTACACTGAACAATAATGACATGAAATTACCATATAGATATATTTACTGTGAAAGTTGTATTTATATTCTTTCAATTTGAATAAAGATGTTTTATTCATTTTTATAATTGTTGTTCTCTGTCTTCATCAATTTCCTTGTCATTCCCTGGCTGAAAGTAACATTTTGACCAAGTCAGGTTTTATACAAGACAGAATTATGGGGGAAAGTATAGCTCATATTCAGACCAAGATGGTAAATCTTGTCTTCTCTACCAGAACAAGATGGCTGACAAGAAGAAGAACCTTTCAGGGTGTTACCTGGAATAGGTAGTCTGGATGGATAAAGTTGGCAACTTTGAAATTATAGTCCATGGAGGATGAAGGACATGGTAGCAGTTGGGGAAACCAGAATGGAAGTGAACTAGAAGGGGAGGTAAATAAGATCATTTCTGACAAGATGGGTCAAGGTACAAGGAAAATCCAATCAATCACTCAGCAGGAAACTGAGCAGGGTAGATATAAAGATTCAAAGTAAGCTATCTAGGTCATTGATGATTCTGGCAGAGAGAGTGAGGCTGATGACTTTATGCAATTCTTCCTCACTTCAATCCAATTCACACACACGTTGAGACATCACCCTATGATGTCATTGGTCCTCTTTGAAAATGAAGGACAAACAACAACAACAACAACAACAACAACAACAACAACAACAACAGGATACTTATGAAGTGGAAGGATTGAACTCCCTTATTTCCTTGGCAGTGAACCCTGAGGTTTAGGGGTCAGTTGATTGTATCCCACTTGTATGTGCACAAAGAAAACACACTGAACATATAACTTTGGCTCTTCCTTCTCCCCTATCTCTATCATAACTCTCATTTTTTTTTCATTGTCACTGTTTCAGCTAGATATTAGGAAGGAAATCTGATTAAAATAATTCCCATTAAAGTATAAATATCTTAGTCTATTTTGAGGAGTATTTGATTTAATAAAAGGGCCCCTATTTAACTAATTGAGTCTTTAATTGATAAAATTATGTATAATGTGATAAAGTGAAGATTTTTAGATGATGTAGGGAACATATAAGACAAGTGGACCCTTTGGACTCCTTAAGCCATATAACATAGCTTAAGCTGCTCATTCACATGGCTGGCTCATTCCTGTATCCATCTTTCTTTTGTCAGAACTCAGTTACCCTCTCCTCATCTTGTCATGCTAAAACAACAGGGATCAAACCTTGACTCTCTGTTTTTGAAAGCTTGCCATCCCCTTCAGTAAGATATCAAAATTAATTTGCCAAACAGTTTCACCATGTTGAAGCCTCTGAGTGCCTTAATAAAACCCCAGAAACGTGGCCACTTTCATGACTGATTAACCTATTTTTCTTTCTTGTTCCTATCAAGTAACATTAGGAAATTGAGCAAGCATTTTAAAGCATTTTTAAGGTTTGTTTGTTTTTTTAAAACCAAAAATTTCAGTGCCTGGTTGACACTGACTCAATTAAAATACTATGAACTCTAAGAGACTTTTTGTCTCTGGAGTATTTGCTGTGTTGTGATTCTATAGTGTAGGTTGTAGTTCCCCCTATATAAAAATCTCCAACAAAACTCTCCAACATCACTTGATTTTAACGAGGAAGATGCTAATATGTAAAATTCCAGTATCTCTACATAAAATAATCAGCAGTCAACATCACTGCAGAAAAATATCATTCTCATGTGGTATTCTGAGACACTGAGTTAGCTCTTAAAGAATTAACTGAATTTTAGTTTCTAGTCACCAGTAATGCACCACAGAGATAGATTTAAAAGGTTTAATTTCCTCTCATTCTTGTCCTTTTCAATACTTTAATAAACATTAGTGCTAATGATGTTAAGATGGGAATAAAAGGAAGCTGAAATGAATAGGAAAAGAATGATGTTTTGTCTAAAGTGTAGTCCAGGAAACAGGTAGAAATTGTGGACATCTTGAATTTTATTTGAAATGCTATTAACACAGTCTACAAATGTATCTTTCAAGAATACATTTGAGTTTGTTGGGACTATTTTATAAGTCATATCTGTGGCCTCACCTGGTTAGCCCAGCATATGTTCATTGTCACAAATCTGCCTGTCCCACTACTTTGCTTCCCCTTGAGTGAGAACAGACCTTGGTCTCTGAGATAATTTGACTTGGGGTGAGTAAATTCTTTTTTAACTCCCATCATGCCCCCTGATTAATAGACCCATATTTGTGAAGATCATCCTGGAGCTTCACTTAACAATGCTTTATGGTCGGAGTAGAGGTAGCAACATTTGTATTGCATTCTTACAGCTAGGCTCAAATTGATGCCACTCTTACATAATCTTCAGTTGGAGAGAAAGAATTAATTTAACCAGCCATAATTTCAATTCAGGTAACATTTGTCACGTCACAAAATACTAGGCTTAAAAGATATAAAGAAAAACATCGAAGGTCCGTTGTCTCATGGAGCTTACATTCTCTGGGGGTCAGGAAGAGATACAAAATATACATAGAGAAGTCAATGCAAAGTAATTTGAGGAGGAGAGAATGAAAGATTTAATTAAGAAAGATCTTGTATGGAAGATTGCATAGGTAAGAATTGTTTAGATGAAATGAGATTAGATTAAGGTAGACTTGGAAATTAAAAAAAAAGATTATGCTAATACCTCCCCCCTGAATTATCTTATATTTATGTTGTATTTACTTATTTTGTATGTGTTTATGTGTATATATAGGTATATATGTGTGTATATATTCATACATATGTATATATTCATATGTGTATATATATTCATACTTTGTATGTACTTATATGTGTATATGTGCTCTATAGAATATAAACTCCTTAGGAACAAATAGTGTCTAATTTTTTCCTTTTATTTCTAGAACCTAGCATACTGATTTTTAACATAGACCATCATTAAATACCTTCTATGTATCAGGAGTTGTGCTAAGCACTGGTGATTATGGTAAAAGACAATGCTTGTTCTCAAGGAACCTACAATGTAATGGGGAGAGACAAAATGCAAACTACATGCAAACAAGATATATACAAGATAAATTGGAGAAGATGAACAGAGGGAAGGCACTAGTATTAAGGAGGATTGTGGAGGACTTCTTACTGTAGGTGATTAATAAATGCTTAAAAAAAGAACCTGTGAATTTATTGGTATAGGGAACATTTGGTGAGCATTCCCTACTAATACAAATTGACATTCTTCAACTTAATAGTTTTAGAGAGTTGCCTGGAATACTGAAAAGTTAAGTGACTTGCCCAGGGTCATCCAGTCTGCATCAGAGGTAGAATTTTAACCCAGGTCAGATTGCTCCAAAGCTGACTCTGTCCACTATATCATTCTACCCACTATCACTCTATCCATGGGTGGGGAATTTGTGACCTCAAGGCCACATGTGGCCCACAAGGTCTTCAGATACATCCCTTTGACTGAATCTAAACAATTCAAGTTTGCATTAAAAAAAATAAGTTTGGATTCAGTCAAAGGGCCACACTTGAGGACCTAGAGGGTCACATGTGGTCTTGAGGCTGCTGGTTCCCCATACCTGCAATCTACTCTATCCATTAGATGAAACTGCTTCTCAATAGTTGCTTGTTGAATGATTGAGGACTTGAAAGTCAGGTGTGTAGCATGAAATATGAAATCATTGGATTATTGTTATTAGTAATAATAATAATTTAAACAGGGGAATCAAACAATGAATGCAGTGCTTAAGAATGATTAGCCTGGCAGAAGGAATATAGGCTAGAAGCTGGTATGGTTCAGATATAAAGTAATAAGTAAAGACTTGCTATAAGGGATAGTAAGTGGGAAAAGGGATGAAGGGATTAAAGAAATATTTAAAAGGAAGAGTCAACAGGATTTGGTGACAGACATTATATAGGAAGAATGAAGAATAGGGATGACCTCCAGTGTTCCAAGTTTAGATTCTAGATCTTTGGCTCAGTTAAGATAATTGGTGACTTGGTCAATACAAAAATCCCTTTACTATCTCTGTTATGCATTTATAGCATAGGGATGTTTACCAGATCATGAATAAGGGAGAAGGAGAAAGGACAAAAGAAAAGAGAATTCAGCAATTCGGGTTGTCAATTGCATTTTTAATGTGCAAATTGCTAGAGAAGGAATGGTACTGTGTGGACATATGTTAATTACATGCAAATATACCTGTGAACCTCTTAATTATGTTATATACTGCTGTGTGGCCCTTGGGAAAATACCGTGGAGACCACTGGAGAACTTTGTCTCCCAGGTTAGTGGAAGGTGGGTTTTTCAGTCCTACTCTGCCTGTTCAGGTACTAAGAAAATTCAGGATCTAAGATCCTGTGAGATAAACCCCTTCTTGAGAATGACAAAAGAACCAGTGTGGTGTCTGTTCCCTAGATTTTAAAAATCTGTTCCGGTGTGCTCACAGTAAGGTGTGCCCTCTGTATTGACTCTGTTGAAACTGGAAAAGTATCTGTTCACTCGATCAATAATGTTACCTATTGCTCCAATTCAGAATGGAGTGATTTGAAAACAATTCACTGAATTCTAAGCCAATATTTTTCTATTTCAAAGTGTGCATTTGCTCACTGAAGATGGCAGTCCTGGTAGGTTTGTTTTCCCTCTGAGCCACTGAAACACAGTTTATTTTTTTTCACCTTATAAAGAAAAGAACATTTTTGCCAATGCTCCAGCTATTAAATAGAGTTCACTCTAGTTCTTAAAAAAAAATAAAAGCTTCAAGCTGATGGGGAACAGATATGAATAGTTTCAGGGGTTGCTGAAAATGGTTGATTTGGTTCCAATGACAATCTCCCAGGCTCTAGGGCCTTTCATCATTGTGATTGAAGACCTTATATGAATGTGTTGCATGGTCCCAATACTAACTGCTAATATCAATCATTCCTAAAAAATATATCCTTTCACCCCTCCTGTTTTCTCCCCTTCCTGTATTCATAGTTTAAGTTTTTTGGGGGGTGGGGTAGGGTAGGTGGGTGAGGAAGAACAGGGCATGAGTAGGAGAGAAGGGGTAGGGAAAGACTGATTCAATTAATATGTTTTCTGCACCATAATCACGGTAATACAAAATGCTCTGTCTGACATTCCAAAGCCTTTTATAATCTAGCCTCCTTCCTTTCCAGTTTTCCTACACCTTTCTCCCTAACATGGAATCTTTAACACTGACACAAATCTCCTGGCTATTCTACAAAAAGACCTTCCATCTCTTGACTCCCCCATGCCTGAAATGTTCTTCTTCCTCTGTCCCAACTATTGACCTCCCTGGCTTTCTTTAAGGCTCTGGAGGAGATAGTGAGGCTGATGGCACTGCATAGTTCTGCCTCACAGTAGGTCCAATTCACAAGCAAGTCAAGTCATCACCCTTGTGATATCATTGGTCCTTTTTAAGAACAAAGCACGAACAACAATAAGTCTCAAATAAAATTTCACCTTCTACAGGAAGCCTTCCTTAATCTCTCTTAATTCCATCATTTTCCCTCTTTTAATTATTTCCTTTTTGTCCTGCATATCGCTTGCTTTGTATATATTTGTTTGCATGTTGTCTCTCCAATTAGATTGGAAGCTTCTGCAGGGCAGGGATTGCCTTTCACCTCTTTTTGTATCCCCAGTGCTTAGCACAGTGCTGGGCACATAGTAGATGCTTAATAAATATTTATCATATTGTATCCTGCTATATTATCCCATATTGTCCTGGACTGTATTGTATTGTAAATACTGCCTCTGAGTCTCTGCCTCTGCCACTTAATATTCATGGGATTGTAGATGAGTCATTTCACCTTTCTGAGTCTCAGTTCCATTATTTGTAAAATGGGGATAATAAAAGGCACACTACCTATCTTATAGGATTGTTCTTAAATGGAAAAGTGCTATGTATCTATAAGCTATATTATTATAAAGGGCAGTGGCCATCCTGGGACAGATAGAGGTATTGTCTCATAGGCAGATATCAGTTGGAAGTGTTCTCCATGCTCTAATTTTCTTACATTTTCATGGGATCCATATCTTGTTTCTGGTTTCCCATCATTCCTCAAGATTTTTGAATTTGACTCTAGTCTTAAATTACTGGGTTTTTTTCCCTCCAATAGGCATTTCCTTAGATTATCTTAATCTAGAGAATATCTGTTAGAGTTTTCCTGCTCTGTGGGAGGAAGCCAGGAGAAACAACTCTGAGGTCCTGAAGTGTTGGAGGTGTGAGTTACCTTGACTAGGTGTGTACTTCTCTACTAGTGTCTGCCCACTCTTCCTACTGACAGCATGTTTGTGGGACAGTTTGCCCCAGGCTCATGGGAGAAGGATTGTTTTATTACTACTTTTCATGCTTAACTATTTCAGTAAATGACTTTTTAGCTAATTGTGTCTGGAGGAGATAGTGAGGCTGATTTAGCTAATTGTGTCAACTGACTGACTATCAAATGTGAACACCCTGCTTGGGGATTCGTGGTCCATAGTTTTAGGAGTGGAAATCCCCAGAGTATCTTGACTCCAAGGCAGCTGTACCCTTAGGCGAACCAGACTGTCATTGTGAGTTAGGGAGGAAACTCATACCCTGAAAAAACTAAAAGACTTGCCCAAGGTCACGCATGTAATAAATGTCATAGGTAGAATTTGAACTCAGATCTTCTAGGTTCTAGAGTCAACACTTTTTCCACTGTTCTACCCTATTTCTCAATATCTTTGCCCTCTTTTTTGTATTTAAATATGTGTCTGGGGATATGTTCAACTTTGGACTTAAAATGGTTGTCTATTGCAGTTATAAGGAGTGGGTATATTTATCCCCACGTTATCTTTGGGAGTTCCATATCCTATAATGTGGTATACTTGCTCAATAGCTTTCCCTGGTTTTTAAAGGATAAGAATCTTATGGGGGTTGCACCATGGAATGTATAGGCAGTAGAGAGAGGGAGAGAGAGAAGATGGGTAGAGAATTTTACCTCCTCCCACTGTAACCCCACACATACCCAGTTGCCCTTAGATCACATTCTCATATTGATGTCATATGAGATTGTACCATGCTAATGCTTGTGTTTCCTGGTGGCAGGAGCCATTCGCTTCTACTTCCTAAGGGGAGGCAACTACAGTGTTTCATTGTTTCCATGGTGAGAAACCATGCCTTTCAAATGCTCCAAAATCTGTGTGGTTGGCAAATCTCTAATACTTTTTATCATCTTTTAACTTTCAGAGCCCTGCTGAGTAGCCAGTGTGGGGAATAGAGAGGAGGGAAAGGAAGTCATCCAACAGAGATGCTTGTGGAAGCCAACCACTTTAACAAACCAGTACTTGAGTGAAATTGCCTGTGGCCACTTTTGTTGAATACAGAAAACAGGGTACTTGTGGTCTCTTCTTTGAGAGATGGGAGTTTTGAGAAATGGGTGGCAAGAATGCTTACTGTATGGTTTTGCTTCTTGTTACTTATTCTGTTCTAAACATAAATCTTTCACTTTTCTATGATGTCATGCATTTTATTCTGATTTGGAAAAATATAAATTCCACTTTTTGACAATTAAAGCTCTTTGCATCTTGGTCCATACACACTGCACTCCTCCACAGACTGTAGGGGTCACCATCTTGACCTAGCCATTGCTTACATCCATACCACCTTCCATCTTCTATTTCTGTGCATTTGCACTGTCTGTCTCTCATGCCTGGAATGTTCTCCCTCCTTCTTCTGCCTCTTGAAATCTCTAGTTTCCCTTGAGACTCAGTTCAAGTGCCATCTTCTACAAGGAGCCTTTTCTGATCATTCCTAGCTGCTAGAATTCTCCACTCTGCCTCCTTGTTGCTTTGGATTTTCTTTGTGGGTTTGCTCTGTCATTTTTTTAGTCGTATCTGTCTGGGGAGTGAAAACTTGAAAACTTCCCAGAATTCGTCTTATAAATTGGTGTCAGTTCTGACTGTCACCTTCACCCTTTCATACCCCTCCCAGCCCCCTCTTCACTTCTGCTGTCAATCAGGAGCAAGCCCTTTCTGGAGTCTTTTGACCTCTACCCTTGTTGGCCACACCCTTATCAGCATTAGGCCCTTTTGGGTTTTTTGACCTCCAACCTTGCTGGCTACTTTAGTCTCTCCCTTCTTTACTTTGGTGTTTGCCAAATAAGGATAGGTACATTTGAATTGGCCATTCCCCATTTCCCTATTCTTTGTTAGCCCACCTCCCAGCCACTGAGGGATAATGTTGGGCTTCCTTGTTATTTGCCATTGGGGAAGATTTTCACGCTGAGACTTGAGCCCACCTCTCAGACAAAGGGAGAAGAGAATAAAATTCCTGTTCTTATCCTAAGAAATCTCTGTGTTCTTGATTAAGTTTTGGATGGGGTTTTTCATCCCACACATATCTGACTCTTCATGGACCCCTTTGGGGTTTTTCTTGGCAAAGATCCTAGAGTGGTTTGCCATTTCTTTCTCCTGCTCATTTTTACAGATGAGGAAACTGAGGCAAACAGGATTAAGTGACCTTCTCAGGATCTCACAGCTACTAAGTGTCTCGGGCTGGATTTGAACTCATGAAGATGAGTCTTTTTGAT
>WOXC01010862.1:0-345566 GCA_011680675.1 Gymnobelideus leadbeateri | reverse complement strand
CTGTCTCTTTTTTCCCCTTCGAAACAGTCTTGGTGACTCCACGAGCCCTGGCCAGGGCCCTTACACACAGGAGTCTTCCACATTTACTGATCTGAGAGTGGAGTTATAGGGCAAGAAGGAGAGATTGGAGAATCAAAAGTGGAGAGAAACAGCCTGAGGGGGCAGCTGGGGGCTCAGGGAAGGCCTCTTGCTGAAAATGGTAATGATTCAGTCCACACCCCTCCTCTCAGTGGGCCTCAAAAACTCGGGTCCCAAAGGACCAGCAGTAGATAAGGAAGAAACCAGAACTGAACCCCAAGCCCTCTGACCCCCAACCAGGAGGCCCTTTGGCCCAAGCTGCATATGGCTCTCTCTCCCTGCTTCTGTTGGCACCAGAAACCTGATGAGAGTCAGTAGGAGTTTTGTCGAAATGTCGCCAAACAGAACTTGGCCCTGGACTCGGCCCAAGGCGCTGACCGCAGAACTTGGCCCCTGGCTGATTACATTTTTTCCTTCTGATTCTGCTTTCTGGACCAGCCCTGACATTTCTTTGTATCAATTTTTCATTCTGTTTTGAAGCCTTGTTTATGAGCGTAAGGAGTTTCATACAGATGATAGTCTTGCTAACAGATGAGCTCTTTAATACCCCTGAAACACAAGGAAGGAAGCAGGAATCAGGCACAGATCTTGTCTGCTGCCCCATTGGTGCTAGAGCAAGAAGAAAAAAGGCAAAGACATGCCTCTCAGAACAACTGGTGTTTTCTCCCCAGGTGAGACAGGTGATGTATGGGGAGCCTGCAGCCTCGAGGCCACACATGGCTGGGATTCAGTCAAAGGGCCTCACTTGAAGACCTATCGGGCCACATGTGGCCTCGAGGCTGCAGACTCCCCAGCCCTGGATTGTCTCTTCATGTCTTTTGCTGATGTTTTTAGGATGGTGATGAGGCAGTGAAATACAGTGGAAGAAACCAGAGTCAGAGGACTTGGGCTCTGATCCCACCTCTGATGCTTGCTACCAGTGTTACTGCAGTGAGTTGTGTAGACCTTTCCAGGCCTCAGTCTCCTTATCTGTAAAATGAGGGGGTTGGAGCAGAGGAGCAGCTCACAAGCCCCTTCCAGCTCTAGTTGTAGTCTCCCCAAACTAGCTTTGCTGAGGGAAGGTGGCAGAGAAGGCTGTCTGCCCAGAATAGTGTAAGCCCCTCAGCTGCAAAAGGCCCAAAGCCTCACTTTCCATCTTTGGGCCCTGAAGGGCCTTCCCCTTAGGAGCATCACTTCTCCAGTGCCTTGTACCTCAGTGGAAATGACTTACCAGTGACTTTATTCCCTGACAGAAAAGAGTGTTAGGCACTGAGGCAAGGTTGAAGACAGGATAATGTCAATAAATGTAGGAATTCCCTAAAACAAACTTTACCAACTGGACCATTTTAAAGCTGGCCCTGACAGTGTGTCCCAACAGTGTCAAAGGTGACTTCACGGCTGGACATTGAAACCCCCGAGTTCTCAAGAGGATCAGCCTGGTGAAAGGGCTGGGGGTGGGAGATTCAGAACTATCGCCAGGAGTTTGTCAAGGCTCCATGCTGCACCAGGCACCACCTTGGATCTGGGGATACAAAGGCAAAAATGAAGCATCCCCCCTCCCTCAGTCTAATGAAGGAGACAAAATAGAAGAGAGAAGACTGCCAATGTGAATGAATGACACGGCTCTTCCTCCCTCATGCTGACTTCCTTCCAGAACCAGATATGTTACAGGAATGGAGGGGCCAAACCATGCAATAGATTTCTCTCCATGGGAGAAAGGATCTCAAATCACAACCAAGATGGAATTGTGGTATAGAGGAAAGGCCCTGGCATCTAAAGAGCTGGGCACAGATCCCAGATTTGCCTTTTTGTCAACCAGCAAGCATTTATTAAGTACTTACTGTATGTGAGGCAGTAGGGATACAAAGAACAAGAAAAAACATTTCCTGCTCTGAAGGAGCTTCCATTTTGAAGGGGAGGGAGCTTGGTCCATACAAGATAAATATGGAGTAGATAGAAGGCACCTATGACCCTGGGAAAGTCACTTTACCCTGTTGACCTCAGTTTTATTGTCTGTAAAATGAGCTAGAGAAGGAAGTAACTAAACCAGTCTAGTATATCTGTCAAGAAGACCCCAAATGAGGTCATGAAGAGTTGGCCATGACTAAAAATGAATGAACAACAACAAAGATAGAAGGTACCCTTAGAGAGGAAGGCTTGAGCAGCTGGGTAGACTGGGAAAGGCCATCTGCAGGACTTGGCCTGAGTCTTACAGGAGGCCAGGGATTCTACAAGGTAGACATGAGGAGGGAGAGATTCCAGGCATGAGGAATGGCCGATTCAGAGGCACAAAGATGGCAGATGGAGAGCCATGTCACGTGTGAGAAAAAGCAGCAGGCCAGTATGGTGGGACTATAGAGGCAGCATAAGAGAGTAAGGTATTAGAACTTTCAATATAAGAAGGATGCCAGGCTACGAAGAGCTTTGAATGCCAAAGGGGATTTTACATTTGACTCCAGTGGTAATAGGTTGCTATTGAACTTTACTGAGTAAGGGGGTGACTTGGTCAGACCTTCAATTTAGGAAAATCAATTTGTCAAGTGAGTGGTAGATGGATTAGAGTGAGTGGAGAGAGAATCGAATCAGGTTCTCCAATTAGGAAGCCATTGTCAGAGTCCGGGTATGAGGTGAGAAGGGCCTGAGCTAGGGTGACAGCTGTGTGAATATCTGTAGAGAAAGAAATTCTAAGATTTGGTGACTGATTGGCTATGTGGGATGCATGGAAAGGAGGAGTTGAAGATGGTAACAAGGTTGTGAAGGTGGGTGTCTGGGGGGATGGTGCCCAGTCTATGACCTGGGACAAGAAACTTTGTCTTTCTTCCTCTAAAGTAAAGCATTGGCATTCTTAAGGTCTCCCAGCTGTGAGTCTGGGAAATGATTCTTTTGTCCTGTAGTGGAGAAAAAGCTCAGAGAAGTTCTGTTTCCTTTAGTCTGTGCAGACCAATAGAAGATAGAGGTGGGGGAGAGTCAGGGATTATGAATTCTGGAAGGGCCAGCAGAGATGTCTGTCATCGGGGATGATCCTCTGGTGCAGCCTCTTATTTTCTAAATGAGGAAACTGAGGCCCACAAAGGAGTGGTTGACTTGTCCTCAGCTACCCAGCTAGCCTGGGGCAGAGCAGCAAGGAGGCTGAAACACTTCTACTTGGGCGCTAAGAAAATCCCATCTCCACCACATTGTAACATTAGAAAAGTCAGTCTTCATTAAGGAAAGAAATGCCTAAGAATAGTACAGGACAAGATGGCAGGTCTGGCCCCATCTGCAGCGGCAGAGGAGTTTGCAATGCACCTTGATGGGACTGTGAATCCATCCAAACGTCCAGGTTTGGTGCCTTGGAAAGCATAGTCCCGGCTCTGTCACTGCCTAAGTGGCCTTGGGCAAGTCACTTCCTCTCTGTAGGTCTTGGTCTCCTCATCTGTAAAATTAAGGACTTGGAATAGATGGCCTCTTGCCTTATCTCTGTGATCTGTGATTAGGGCTTTTCAAGCAGCCAGACACAGGCCTTTGTAGCACTTTTAGAATGGAAAGTCATTTGCAAAATGATAAAAAAAAAAAAGAATTACTGAGAGTATTTTCTCCCCAAATATTGAATAAGAGCAGAGAGGAAATCGAGGCTGCAGAAACCTTGGTGTGAAGCTCAGTTACACTGTATCATCTCAAACCGACTCATTTCTGGTTTAAAGTGGAAAAGAGGATGACAAATACAGATGAATGGAAAGGATCTCCATCCAGCCCACTCTCTCCATTCTGAGGTGTTGGATCTTGTCACTGATGCCAGTGAACCACCCCCGTTATCCCCTTAGCTCACAATGGACTCACTGCATAGGGAAGTTGCAATGGTGCTCGAGATATTGAGGTCAAGAACGGAGCAAGAGCCCCCAGAAGTTGTCTGGGTGGCAGGTGATGCCATTTTGAAGGGCTTGATGAATTGGTTTCCAAGCTATCTGGGGAATGGGGGATTACCTACAACAGGGGTAGGGAGAATCATATTTTATTTCATTACCAATAAAGGGCAATCGAGAGGGCTTAGTAACTGTCCTATATGCCTGTTTTCTCATCACTATAAAATCATTATGAGAATGACCTAACATCTTTGATGAAAATATGAGAGATGTGCTAGTCCTTTAAGGAGATTGAGGCATACTGGGTGCACAGCCTGAGTGCTACACTGGAGATCGTTACAATAGTAAGACCATCTTCTGGAATGTTATTTAGAGCCCAGAGAAAATTTAGGAGAGACCATGGATAAGAATTGGGCAGGATGAGAAGGCATGGGTGGGTGGTCATCTGCAACCCAGAGGGCTTTAAGTTTAAGAAATGCTTCATACTCAACCTGGAGCAAGCAGCTAAGAACTGAGACACACAGCTGTATTCCAGATAAGCTTTGGGCTCATCATGCCTCTCCCATCCTGTACTTAATAAGTGGATTTTTGAACCATGTTGGGCTTCACAATCATCTCTGCCTGATTCCATCACAAATCCAGCCTGTTGAACCTTTGGGGACTTTGCCTTTGTCACCAAAGTGCTAGGAGTTATTCCCTCTTGTTTTGTATCATCTGAAAATTTGCCTGGTATGCCACAGATGCATTTATCCTAGCCATTCATAAGAATGTTCAAACCTCAGGACAAAGACCCACCACTGCAGCACTCATCAGAGGACTGCCAAGCTTGCACTGACTCGTTAGGACTCCTCTTTGTGTACTGTCCAATAATTCAGCTAGTTTCAGATGCACCCACCTCACTGTTCTGGCCATCATCCAACCCACTCCTCTCCATTTACCCTCCCCCCGACCAAATGCTATGAGACATGATTGCCTGAAATCCTAGTTTACTACATCTCCGGCATCCCCGATCTACCTTTCTCTCTTGTTTCATTTGTCCCAAGAGGAGGAGGGATTAGTATGGCATGAGCTGTTTTTGATAAAAGTATTCTGGTTTTTAATTATTACTGTGTCACTCCATGGAGCACATTCCAAGATTCCCTCCTTAGCTCCAGCAAACCCTTGGTTTGCCCTCAGAGTCAGTAGGAAGGGCAACTCTGAGCATGCTTTGAGGCATGAACTTCATGATAAGAGACTCATAGATTTTAGGGATCTAACCCCTTCATTTTATAGATAAGGAAACTGAGGCCCACAAGTGATAAGTAGCAATGACCATAACCCATTCTTTTTTTTTTTTTGCTTTTTGGAGGGCAATTGGGGTTAAGTAACTTGCCCAAGGTCACACAGCTAGGTTTTTTTGTTTGTGTGTGCGTTATAACCCATTCTTTTGATCAATGGGAAGTTTCTAGAACATACGATTAGAGGTGAGATTCCCAGCTCCTTATCCTTCCAGTTGCCATTTTCCCATCCTATAACACCTCTCCCTCTCTCAGAGACCCTTGGCAGTAGCTCAGGAATCACACCTGCTGGTTCTTTCCTTTCCCCCTCAGGGTCTCTAGTGTGTTTCACCCTTCTGGTTCTGGGGCTTGAATTCATGGGAGGAGGTCAGATATTTTCTTACTCTCTTCTCACTTATATTTGGTTTCATTTCCCAGTGAATCATTTTCTTCCCTCTTTTCCAGACTAAACATTGTCCCTCTTAAGGAGAAATAGCAGCAGAATAGTTTTGAAGCTACCTCAGCCAAGGGTAGCACCTATGGGGTGGAGGAGGGAACTGCCTCCTGTCACCAGGAATGGACCACAGTCATCATTTTGACAGGCCTCAAACAATGAACATGTATTTGGAAGAAGCTGCTGTGAACAAGGCAGTGGGCTTGGTGTTGGGGGGCTGAGCACCACTAAGAAGGATTAGGAGCAGGAGACAGGCCAGGATGGGAGAACACCTGGGGTAGCTGGAGTGGTGGAGGGAGGCTTTCCACAGAAGGCCAGGGCAGGTGTGGTATCTAAGGGCAGGAGATGAACAAGCAAGTAATTCAGATCTGCAGTCCCCTGTGGAGAGGAGGCCTTTGCCCATCTTTTAGGTCCATGGTAACAAATGGAAGTGGAGGGAGGAAGTGGAGAGCCTCAAAGATTTTAGCCCTGCTTGTTCATTAGCTCTCACTCAGGTGTAGGAGGACCTGGAGCCTGGAGGCCCCATTTGGCCCTCTAGGCCCTCAAGTATAGCCTTTTGACAGAAACTTGGATTCACCCACATGTAGCCTTGAGGCTGCAGGTTCTCTCCCTTACCCTCCTCCCCCAACTCTCTCCTCTCAAAGGGAACCTTGTGCTACCCTTGTTGCCTGGACTGGGGTCCCTCGGGAATACCTGCTTCCTCAACACTGCCTGGGGCCCCTGAAGATCTGGTGAGCAGGTCCACAAATATGGCCCTACCTGCCCTCCTGCCTCAGGGGGCTGGTGTGTGGATAGAGTTGATGACGCAGGTAAACAGGTCTCCTATGCTCTTCAGTATCCTACAGAGGGCTAGCATTATCCTAAGCAGATAGCATGCAGGGCAGAAGTCATTCATTTAGGCAATATAACAAAATGTTTGCTTTGTTTTCAACCATCCCTGAAGCCCTGGCTCACTGTTTGACATTAAACAGGTCCCTGGAGAAGCAGGGAGGCTGCCGGCTCACTTGGGGTGCCAGAAACCACCTCAGTGGCAGGATGTGGTTTCTGGCAGGAGATGATGGGCCTGAAAGCAGGGAACAGAAGGCTCAGCTCTGGGATGCCGCCCTACCCCTCCTCCATCCATCCCCCTGCAGTGTGGACCAGGATTGGCAGGGATGGGAAAGAAAGGGGAGCTGAGCAGAGAGGGCTGTGCTGTCATGGCAGAGTTGGGGAGAGATGGCAGCAAGTGCTTTGTTCTACTCCCCTCCATGACACACACTCAATGTGTTATACCAGGAATGGTGCTTGGTACACAGTAAAGGCTTAATAAATGCTCACTGAATGAATGAATGAATGAATAAGTGAAGAGAAAAATATTCGAGAAATGTTCTCTAGCAAAACATATCCTGTTTTAGATTATGATCTGCCTCATAGTTTATTCAGATAGATTTTCCAAGTGAATTCACAGTAGTCAGGGAAGTAGAGGAAAACCCAAGTTCAAATCTGGCCTTAGACACTCACTAGCTGTGTGACACTGGGCAAGTCACTGTTTGCCTCAGTTTCCTCATCTGTAAAATGAGCTGGAGAAGGAATTGGCAAACCACTCCAGGATCACAGAGAGTCAGACACGACCACAGCAGCCAACCATCAAGGAAGTCTTCCAGCATGTGCTGGTGACCCAAAGGCCCAGTCACCTGGTGAGCCCCTGACAAGGGGATGGTCAGACTCTTTTTTTAAAGCAATGTCACCGACTCGTTCACTTGTGCCTGCGCCCAAACCACAGGCACAATCACACCACATAGAGAGGAACACTTGGGAGCAGCCTGAGCTGCCTATTTAGGGATGCATTCCTGAGAACTTAACCACCAGGGGCAGGTCCATCAGTGCCTTGGTGGGTGTGGAGCAGGTTGTGCTAGAAAATGTCTCCGGGAGAAAAAAAAATGTACCTACAACACAGTTTTAACTGTGGCCTTCATCACTATCACTTTCTTCTACACGTCCACAGAACAACAACCAAGCTTTGACTTTTGTGTTTGTCAATGTCCAAGGTGAACATTTTACAATTGGCTCTCAGAAGCTGATTGGAGCCAGCCTCAGAACATCCCCTGGGATTCAAGGGCTCACTGCACCCAGCAGTCTCCTTCCTGGCTTATGCATGAATTCTTATGCATTCAATTCTGCTTCTCTCTTTCAGAATGCATGAATTGCACCCGGTTGAACGACATGAGTGAGAGGCTGTCTGCACTGGAAGTCAAGGTTAGGAACAAGCCTGCTTGTGGGGGGAGGGCAGGAGGAGGGAGGAGGAGAAGGAGGAGGGGTGGCTGGCCAAGTCCACTTCCTATTAGGCACAGAATGGATGGCTTACAGGTAATAGTGGTGGCTACCTATGGAGGAAACATGCTTGGCCTGGGTGATTCAAAGTTCCCCACCCCAATCCCTGGCATGTCCTAGGAAAGAAACTGGACTGGGGAGCAGGCATTTCTGATCCAGATTTCACACACTGCTTCTAGGGTTTGTACAAAGTCATGAAGTCAGCAACACTGTTCCATGGGTGACTTCTTCCACTTTCCCCCTTGTGCTCTTGCCACAAGGCTAGATACCTCTACACATGCACATGTGCATTCACACACATGTACACACACACTCACTTGCACACACACACACACACACACACACACATACACACACACACACACCAGTCAAAGAGGCGCATTTTAGAGTTAGGGTTAGGTCTTACCTTCAGCAAATCCCGGCCTCCCCTTGGGTGTGTCTGCACACCCCCAGCACAGGCATTCTAGCTGGAGCTGAGACCCTCCAGCCTGAAGCACTCATTCCCTTCCCAGCTTCAGAGGAACAAGGGCTGCTGAATGGCGGGCAGCAGGGGACGGTGGACAGATCTCTGCTCCCAGAAGCTGGCGTCCAGTCTCATGCTTCGTGCTCACCATCTAGGTGACTGTGGGCAGAGCAAGGCCTCTAAGGCCCTTGCCTGCTCAGGGTCCTGGGCCTGGACTTGAAGCCTGTCTCTGCTCTGTTTGTGGCTGTGGTTTAGTTGTTTCAGTCGAGTCCAACTCAACCTAAGCCCAGTTGGTTTTTTCTTAGCAGAGATACTGGAGTGGTTTGCCATCTCCTTCTCCAGTTTATTTGACAGATGACGAAACTGAGGCAAACAGGATAAAGTGACTTGCCCAGGGTCACACAGCTAGGAAGTATCTGAGGTTACATTTGAACTCAGGTTCTCCTTACTCCAGATTGGCACTCTCTCCACTGTGCCACCTGTCTGCCCTGTAACCCTGGAGAAATCCCTTAATGTCTCAGGGCCTTAGGCAACCCACTAAGTCTACAGAAGTCTGCCTAAGGAGAGGGAGTTTCCTCATAGCAGAGCAGTCTGGCGCTTAGTCCTGATGCCCTGCCCTCTCCCAGGGCCTCACCTTATTCATTTGTAAAATGGGAGAGTTGGATTAGAGCCCACCTTCCCAAACTCTGTTGTTCCAAATGCTGGTAACCTGAACGCTGAAAAGAGAGGCTTCAGATCCACCACAGCCCAGGCTGGCTCGAGTGGTACCGGCCCGAGGGCCCTGGGCTGGGCGTCTGTGCAGGTCACAGCCTGTATGAGGGACTCGGGGCCAGGAACTATGTGGTAGGACGGCTGTGGCAGCGGAGGCTGCACTCCTGGAGATCAGGAGTGACCACTAAGAAAAGAGGAATGCAAAAATCTGAGAGTCATGGAAACCTATGATGAGAAGCAGAGTGACAGCAACCTACAAACAAAGAACATCATCAGGTTCCAAAATAAAACATAGATCTGGAGTACACCAAAACAAATTATTACCCTCCAACAATTCTCCAGATTTTGTAAAGAAATCTCATCCTCAACCAAGTGATAAACTTAATCCTAAAATTATCGACCCGGTTGGTAC
The DNA here is from genome assembly GCA_011680675.1 of Gymnobelideus leadbeateri. Taxonomy (NCBI): domain Eukaryota; kingdom Metazoa; phylum Chordata; class Mammalia; order Diprotodontia; family Petauridae; genus Gymnobelideus; species Gymnobelideus leadbeateri. Next base: position 336,061 of record WOXC01010862.1, on the reverse strand, counting down.
ATGGTTCAGTAAAACACAAGTTACAGTGGAAGTCTGCCTGAAACTCTTCTGTTTGATCCTCTTCTTATTACTTTAGCAGACGGTCTAAGAGAAACCAAACATTCATATACATTTGTATCAAAAGAAGGTTTTAAAGAATTACTTTTGGGTGAAGATGCTACTGAAAAAACTGTGCCTTTGCTGCCTAGACTGATTCCTGTCTTGAAGGCAGCTCTGATCCATTCAGATGGTGAAGTATTTGGTAGGGGACTGAATGAATGCTTTAGGACAGTTGAGTGGTATTGTTGGGCCTTCTCTAAATGATCATTTGAAGCATTTGCTCACAAGTCTTTCCAAGAGACTAATGGATAAGAAATTCAAAGAACCAATCACCACTGCTTTACAAAAGTTAGAACAGCATGGTGGAAGTGACAGCCTTATGATTACCAAAGCTAAAATTCCAACCTATTCTTCCATCTGCTCTTAAACCAAAGGGATGCTAAAACCATTTAGTTGAGTGGTGAGAGATGTCAGAAGCTATGTCAGAAGCTTTACGGTGAACACCGTAGGGTCCCTTTTGAACATGCTTCTTGTTTTTATCACAGCTATGATTTTATTTGCATGATAAAAATTAATACACCAAATTGATCCCACTGGATCATAGTAAATACGCATTGAGCAGCATAGGAAAATGGTTAATTATGGAAAACTATTGAAAGGGCTTCTATAGTGCAAAAAGAAAGAAAAGAGGCTTCAGCACAGATTTGTTTCATTCCCCCAGGATTGGGGGTGTCGGTTCTTTCCATGGAAAACAAGAGTTTGAACTGATATGGTGGTTCCTGGGAATTAGAGCTGGGAGGCTCCTCGGCCACCACCTCAGCCACCACCTCATTTTACAGAAGAGGAAAATGACTGTGGCATTAGAAGCCCTGAGTGCCAAACTCAGCTGAGCCTCGATGTCTTCTCTGCCAAATGAGGGTCACGGCAGGAAGCTCCCTTCTATCAAGAGACCCCCTGACCTTCAGGGCCCATCAGAAGAGCGTTGGTTAGCACTGCAGACAGTTTGCCTGGTTTGGTTTAGGGTGACACCCAGGGAGCATCCTGACCAGGGGATAAGCTCTCCCACTTTAGACTCTCTCCTTGATTTTCTGTACCTGCCTCCTCCATGAGGTACCCCAGAGGCCATCACATAGGCACTGTGTATCGGGGTAGTCTGAGACCTCTAAGGAAGCCCAGATTAACAGTGCCAAACTAAAGGAAGCATATGTCCACCCATCTGGCCTAAGAATTTTAGCCACCAAATTACAAACTGAATTTCCCTTCAACTGTGTCTGGCTGCTCCCCCTTCTGCTTAACTGTGGCCACCACTACAGTCATGTGAGTCTAGATTTAAGGCTGAAAGGGACCTCAAAGGCCATAACATTCAACTCCCTCACTTTACAAATGAGGAAACAGAGGTCCTGGGAGGTTATGACTTGAGGCAGCATGAGCACACCAGGTTCCTTCATTTCTTTTCTTGACCAAGTTAATGTGTTGGGAGGTCAGGGAACAGTCACAGATGTGGTATATCTGGATTTCGAAAGGCCTTTGACACAGTCTATTGTACTGTCCTTTGGACAAAGTGGAGCGAGATGGGCTGAACAATAGGACAGTTCAGTGGGTTCAGAATTTTCTAAAAGACTGGACCCAGGGGCGGCTAGGTGGCACAGTGAGTAAGAGAGCCGGCCCTTGAGTCAGGAGGACCGGCCTCAGAAAATGAGCACCCACACATAAGTAATGACTGGCCATGTAACCTTGAGCAAGTTACTTAACCCCAGTTGCTTTAAAAAAAAAAATACTGTTGTAGGAAGAAGGTCTCAGGCTCTGTCCTTGATCCTATTCTGCTTTGGCTGATGACTCATTGAAGGCAGAAATAGAGACCTTCTTAGCAACTTGTAGATAACACAGCTGGGAAAAAATACTGGATGAGAGACTCAATATTAAAGGACTCTGGACAGTCTATACTAATGGGTGGAGGCTAACGGGAAGAACTTTAGTAGGGTTAATGTAAAGTCATTCACTTAGGTTCAGAAGTATCGTGAGAACAGAAGAGGAAAGCCTCATTCAACGCCGGCTCTTGTGAAAAGAATCTGAGAATATTTGACCTGCAAGCACTGGAAGAGCCAAGGCTCCCATGATGCTGGCCTGCTCCCCTCCCCCATAAAGGAGGGCTTGGCCTGCTGGGCTCTGCCTCAACCCGGTCACCACCCTTGGGGAGCATTAGGAACAATTTGAAAAAATGGACAAAGTCCCAGGATCTGGGCAACCAGAACTGTGAGAGAAATATGGCATTGCCATTTATCAAACACCTACTGTATACAAGGTGTAGCTAGGTGGTGCAGTGGATAGACACCAGGTCTGGAGTCAGGAATATCTGAGTTCAAATCTGAACTCAGACACCTACTTAGCTATGGGACCCTGATCAAGTTACTTAATCCCTACTTGCTTCAGTTCCTCATCTGTAAAATGGGGGCACACTGGAGAAGGAAATGGTGCAATACTCCAGTACCTTTGCCAAGAAAAGCCCCTGGACAAAGCCATGGGATCCTTTAGAGTTGGCCATGACTGAACCACATGCAGATGCTGTGCTGGATGCCAGGGATATGGACAAAAATGACAGGCATGTGTGGCCTGGAGAAGACAGGATTTGAGAATAGATCCCAATCTGTCACTTTTCCTGATGAGGGTGAGTGTCTCTGAGAACCAGACTTCTGGGCTGCCCTTGGAAGGCCAGGTGCCCACCCTGCTTTAGACAGTCTTTGTCTGACCAGGAGCAGGGGCCCAACTTTCCTCATCTGTAAAATGTGTATGATAACACTCAGATTGCCTCCCTTGTGGGTTGTGGAGAGACTCAAATACAACCATGTGGGGAGCCCTTTGCAGACTCAAAGCTGGGTATTCAGCGAGTCAGCAGCAGGAGTCAGACCACTCCTCACTTTCGCTGCCTTTGGTCCTGCTCTCTCGCCCCTGGATTTTGCTTCACCCCTGACCGCCAACTTAACATGTTCTCTCCTGCCACGAGAAACATCACACCAAGGGAGTGAGCTCACCCTCTCTCATCTTGGACCACTGCCTTTTGCTGGAGTGGAAACCATCGGAAAGAAAATCCTGTTAGATTGACAAGTGTCCAGAATGGCTGGCTTGATGGATTCCAGTGTGGGAGCCGGGCAGGGAGAGCAGGCTGCATCTGGGCAGGCGTGTTGTGGGACCTTGGACTCAGAAGGTGCCAGGTCTGTCTCTCAAACCAGAGGTGTGAGTGAAGGGGAAGTCCAGGGAGAAGAGGGTGGTGGTGCCTCCCAAGGCATGGCCTTCATGGGGCTGACATTCTTCTGACCACATGAGATCTCCACATGACTTGGCACAGGCCAAGGGGATTGCAGCTGGCCATGGCTCAGAGCACAAGGATATGAAAAGTCATGGCCCTTTGGGGAGGCAGACATGGCCTCGTGCCTGCCCACCATCGGCCTGGCACTCACCAGCATGGAGCACAGTGAGGCCCACCTTGTCATAAGCAATTCATTTCTCCAGTCCCCTCCACTCTGACAATGGTAAATGAACAGACAGCTTGAACTGCCCCAGTTTGGTGCTGGAATTTATGTGCCCCACAGCTCCAGGAAAAGGGAGGTGGGGCCTGGCCATGAGGACCAGGTGCTGATGACTCAGCCTCACTGGGTGTTCCTGTCAAAACACCAGGTTGAGAAGAGATGAAACTGGGGCCTTGGCCTAGAGCCTTCTCTTAGTTATCAGAGAAAGTACATTCACAAGGAAAGGAGATCAATCAGCAACCAGTCAGTCCTTCAGTCCTTAAGCACCTTCTGTGTGCTCCTTACTGGCCCAGATGCTATGAAAGAAGGAAAAAATGGCTACCCTCAAGGACCATACATTCTGCCAGGAGAGCAAACACATATACCTCTAAGTAGAGGAATATGAATGGAGACTGGACCTGGGGTTTTGCTGGGATGAGGGACTCCCTTTGTCATGGCTGGGCAGCCTTGAGCCCTGACAGCTCAAGTGTGACTTGCCCGGGGTCACACAGCCTCTATGTGTTAGAGGCAGGACAAGCATAAGTATATGTAAAATAAATACAGGTAGTTTGGGAGGGAGAGCACTAGCTCTGGGGAGGGTCAAGAAAAGAAATCTTCATAGGCAGAGATGGCAGAATGTGTGCTAGGTGAAAAAAAGCATGTGAGGATACCATCAAACCTCAGAGCTGGGGAGACACTCAGAGAGCCAAGGGAAGGAAGGAAAAAGGGAAGATAGATAGATAGATAGATAGATAGATAGATAGATAGATAGAGGAGGAGGAGAGAAGAGGGAAGAAGGAAGGAAGGATGGATGGATGGATGGATGGATGGATGGATGGATGGATGGATGGTGGATGGATGGATGGATGGATGCCAGGCATTGCAGCAAGTGCTGGGGATACAAATAGAAGCAAAAAGAAAGCCCTACCTCCAAAGAGCTTCCTTCCATTCTAATGGGGAAAGACAGCCTGTCAGAGGGAGCTAGGGACGGGTAAGGGGTCTGGTGACCATTTCACATTTCCATGGCCCTCAAAGGTTTCTATTTCCATATAACAGCTCTGTGGAGTAGGTCATGTCCACATTAATGTCCTCATATTACAGAGAAGGAAGGGCACACAGACAGTGCACAGAGGGAGCCCAGGGCCTCATGTCTCCAGATCCAGGGCTTTTTACTGAACCATGAGAAGTGATCATTGAAGACGTTGGTGTTTGGGGGAGCCTCAGGCTACTGGGGAGCAGTTGGGTGAGGACTTAGACAAGGTGAAAGTAGGGTGCGGGTCATTCCAAGAAGGGGTGATAGTCTAAGCAAATGTATAGGGGTGTAAATACACATGGTTATGTACAGGAATCAATGAGTTAGATCAGTTTGACTCAAACAGAGGATTGATTTTTGTTGTTGCTGTTCAGTCATTTCAGTTGTGTTTGATTCTTTATGACCCCCTTTAGGATTTTCTTGACAAAGATGCTGATGGGAGTGGTTTGCCATTTCCTTTTCTAGCTCATTTTACAGATGAGAAATTGATGTGGCAAATAGGGTTAAGTGACTTGCCTAGGGTCACAAAGCTAAAAAATGTCTGAGGCTAGATTTGAACTCACGAAGAGGAGACTTCTTAGTCTAGGCCCAGCACTCTATCCATTATGCCAAGGACTGGTTTAGGAAGTCACAAGTCAAGACAAAAATCTAAAAGTTGAGTTGGAGACTGCTGTGGTAGGCCTTGAATGCCAGTAGATAATGGGATGCTACTGAAAGTTTTTGAAAAGGACTGTTTGTGGTCTGAGTGGTGCTTTAGGAAATTGTTCTGGCTGTCATGTCTAGGCAGGATTGAAGGGGAGAGGGACTGGAGAGAGGCAGGGCCAATGTCAAAAAACCCAGTCAGGAGGTGATGAGAAAACCAGCCTTGGCTTCCCCTACTGCCACCACTGCCAATAGGATGTCAGCTTCTTACAGGCAGCAACCATCGTTCCTTTGAACACTGATCATGGATCATTGAACCAAATGCCTATGATATGCTTAATAAATATCTGCTAAGGTGGACTGAATTCACTCATAGACCACAGGAATGAAAAAGGAGGGAAAGATGGGAGAGACATTTTTTGGCCAGATTTGGTTCCTGATCAACTCTTCCTTCCTTATCTTTCATGACCCCAAGGGTCACAGGGTCACAGGGCCTGAGCTGGAGCTGGAAGGGGCCTCAGAGGCTATCTAGATCAACTTACTCACTTCATAGGTGAGGAAACTGAGGCCCAGAGAGGGACAGTGATTTGCTCCAAGGTCATAGAATCCTAGATTCTACATCTAAGACTGGAAAGGACCACAGGGGCCATCAAGCCTAACCTCCTAGTTTTACAGATGGTGGGTAAGACCTTAGTGGTGGAGGAAGGAAGGTCCTACTAACGTGAAGCTTAGCTGACTTTTTACTGATGAGCTCAGAGCCTCCTGAACATCTCAGGAAACAAGTTCTAGCCCTTCTGTGCTCCCCAGGTCTCCACTGAGTATGTGCAGAGAATGAGAAGCATGGGCCCTTTGGAGGCCCTGCTCACTCTCGCTGGGCTTTCTGCCCTGGGCATGTGTCTGCACTCCCCCAAACCAGCCTGGTGACAAGGCTGAGCCTCACTGTCCCCATCTGCTTGGAGCCTGTGTCTTCTGACACCTTGTTAGTGTAGCTAGGACTCCACCAGCTTGTGTGGTCAGGCTCTCAGATGCACAGAAGCTGCTCTTGCTGGCTCACCGTCCATGTGCAAGGGCACCATGCTTCCTCTTAGGCAAAGAGCCTTTTTTCTAAGGAGGGCTCCTATCTATCTGCCATCTTGATAAAGGGTCGATGGCTGAAGATATTTAGGGGCTTTAAACCTTGAAATCCCGCAGTTAGATCTAGGACCCTGTTGAAGCAAAGGGGCAGGAATAGGCAGGAACCTCAACATGTTCTGGGCTGCTCCCCAACCTCACTCACCACCATTGTGCCTGACAGTTTGTAGTCTACTATTGGAGAGTCATTCCTATGGGCTAATCCTCTCTAGGATTTTCTTTTAAAAGGCAATCAGTAGGAGTCGGTAACTGGAGGCAGAACAGACCTGACTGAGCTATGCAGAAGTGTAGCATGCTGGGAGTGGAGGAACTTCTGGGGAGTGGAGGCCACCGAGAGGGGAGTAGAGGCTACCGAAGGGGAGCAGAAGCCACCCAAGGGGATCACAGGGTGGAAGGAAGGCAGGAAAGACAGGTGGAAGCATGTTAAGATAAGTGGACTTTGCCAGCTTCCTGGCTTTCCCCATAGCTGGGCCCCATTGGAATTAGTCTGGCCCTGTAACCATGTCCCCTGTCAGGTGAAAAGCCTTTTCACCATGAGCCTGGCACAGGCTTCCCTTGGGCCTGTCGGGAAATCCGATCTTCTCAAAGATTTGAAAAAGAAATCTAAAACTCTTCCCTCCTCAGTATCGATTTCCGCTCCACATTTGGCTTGGCTACAGCCCTTTTCTTAATCTAATTTGTATCATAGTTCTTTGTGCCCACATCTAATCCTCATCCCAGATTGTAAATTCCTTGGGGACAGGGACAGCATTGTTTTTCATCTGGGTGATTTTAGCATCCTATCTGAGGTAGGTGATTGATACATATTTGGTTCAATTGTCCCAGATCCCCTTTCTTGAAATTCTTTCTAACCTTCCCCTCCTCCCCTCCCACCTTCACATCCAGGCTGATTAACCAGTCAGTGAGCAAATATTTATTAATCACCCTCTGTATGCCAAGTGCTATACTAGGCCCTGGGAATACAAATAGAAAGAATAAGGCAGTCCCTACCATTAAGGAGCTTACATTCAGGGGCAGCTAGTGGCACAGTGAATAGGGCACCGGCCCTGGAGTCAGGAGAACCTGAGTTCAAATCCAGCCTCAGACACTTAACACAAAAACTAGCCATGTGACCTTGGGCAAGTCACTTTATCCCCATTGCCCTACTTTCCCCCCTCCAAAAAGGGAAAAAAAGGAGCTTACATTCTAATGAAAGAAAGCAGTGTATGTATATACATACATATATATACAATATAATCTCAGAATAAACAAGATAAATATGAGGTAGCAGATACAAAGCATTAGGGAGGGAAGGCCCTCACAGTAGTGGGCATCAGGAAGGGTTTCAGAGCAACCTTTAAGTGGAATGTTATCCCATGACAATACCTAGCCTGAGCTTTGCTGTGCATCTCACTACTTAGTGGTCTGTGAGTTTAGAAACCTAAAGCATTTCTATTTAGAAAATCTACCTTCTCCTGGGAACACCTGGCTGTGGGGGTGGGGGAGGAGTGGTCAGTGAAGCTTAGAAAACTTAAATTACTCTGGGGGAAAATGAGGTAGAAAATCCCAAAGTAAAGCTGCATTTTCCCTCTGCCCCCATTAGCTCAGGTGGCAGAGCCCAGACAGCAGAAAAGAGGAAGCAGAGATGGGAGTAGCATGAGTGTAGCCCAGGGCTCTCTGGGCACCTAACTCTGAGCCTTCCTCATTCTTCTTCATCTCTCTCCTTCACTTGACTTCCAAATATGTGGCTGTTTCTTCCCTGATCTCTGTTCTTGACAGTGGGTCAGCAGCTGCCCAAGGTTCCAGCCACCCTGACTCCTATCTGTGCCCAACCAGGTTAGTTATTTTGGCTTTGTGCACAGTCTTTGCTGGATGAGGTTGACAAGGTTCATGTTCCAAAGGCTGTTCTTCTCCAGGACTTTGCCTGCAGTTGGCTGCTGCCCCCAGCTGATCACGGTATCATTGTTACAATTGAATGACCCAGAGAGTGTAGGCATGGTTACTGGAGGTGAAGATTCACAGGCTTTTTGGACTCTCTTCATTAAGCAGCTAAGTCCAAACACCGAGGAATGACAAAGCCCTGAGAAATATCATCAAGGAAAAATGGAGGATTTGGCATGTTTCTTGCTAATCCTTGTGGACCGCTGTTTAATTTCTCTGCTTGCCATGACCCCAGACTCCTCACCTTAGTCCCCTTCACACATTCATGTGAGGTCAACCAAACAAGCCAGCTCGGTCCTCAGACTGGATCAATCAACAATCATTTCATAGAATCCCAGGTCCAGAGCCCATCTGGCCCACTCTGCCCCCCCCTGTTACAGAAGAGGAAACTGAGGTCAAGAGAGGGTGAGATTGAACAGAAGGAAGCATGGAGCCCCAAACTCCAGTCATCTGTCTTTTCCCACCGTTGGATGTTGCCTCCCAAAGACTCGCTCCCCATAAAAGAAACTTCCTGCTCTCCAGGAGTGGACATTCCATCCCTCATGCCCTTGGTGTCTTTGCCTGGGCTGCCTGTAGTGTCCATCAGGCAAACTCTCCCTCCTCACTTCTGGGCTCATACATTACATGCCATCTTTTTCCTGGGAAAGTCCCTCCTAATTCTCTGATTGTTAATGCCACGCCTTATTTTTCCTTGTCTTTGTGGTGTTCTTCCCCCCACCCTACTTAGTTGGAGTGCAACAAGCCCTTCCTTCCCTTCCCTTCCTTCTTTTTACACCCAGCACCAAGCTATGTCCTCTGTACATAGTAGTCATAGGTAAAACTAACTCGCAAGGGGTGGCTAGGTGGCATAACGAATAGAGCACCAGCCCTGGAGTCAGGAGGACCTGAGTTCAAATCCAGCCTCAGACACATAACACAAAAAGTAGCCATGTGACCTTGGGCAAGTCGCTTAACCCCAATTGCTCTCCAAAAAGCAAAAACAAAACAAAAACAAACAAACAAACAAAAGACAACTAGCTCACAAGTTTTGGCATCCTTAGAGAAAAAGAGAAACCACATGGCTTGGTTACTTAGAGACAGGAATAATAGAAAGTAAGGGAAGCAGGTGTTTCCATAGTGGAGAGATACAAGAGTGGTGCCCCAGAAAGTCAAGGCTATTGAGGTGCAGAAAGCTTGGGAGCATACATATGGACCAATGGATGAGGACAAAGACTGTTTGGTGTGAGTGGGAGATGGGGGAGGGTAGGTGGTTGGTGCTGCCTTGGACATTCCAGAATTCCAAATCTTAGAGGTGGTGATGTTCAGATGGGGAGGTCGAAGGTGTGGTTAACACTATTGTGTCACTGGATGGACAGAGAAGTCCCATCAACACAGGCTGGTTGCTGCATCTCCCTGTTCCTCACCAGCCATCCTTGCCTAGTGACGTTGGATCTTAGCCCCCACCACTCTACTGAAGTTTATTTCTCAAAGGTCACCTCTAGAATATTGAGGTCCCTGAGGATGACAGCAGGGAATGAGGTAGAGAGGAGCCCACGAATGAAGCAGCCCCCATGGCTGCACTTGGAAACAGGAAGACCTCTGCTCAACTGTTATCTCAGTTACTTACATAGCTGGTCCTCTAGTATTTATTAAGCACCTACTATGTACACTATGGTAAGTGCTGGGTATACAAAGAAAGGCAAAAATAGTCCTTCCCCTCAAGGAGCTTATGGTTCAACAGGGGAGATAACTACAGGAGGCTACAGACAGGATAAACTGGGTGGGTGTGTCAGAAGGAAGCACTAACATTAAGGAAGCCTAGGAAAAACTTCTTGGAGAAGGCAAAACTTGAGCTGACACTTGAAAAAAGCCAAGAGATGAGAGTGTTCTCAGCACTGGAGACAGGTCCTAGTCAAGAGATGGAGGGTCTTACTCAAGAACAGCCAGGAGGGACCTTAGCGTCATTTAGCTTGGCCCACCCTCAGCTTCCTTATCTGTAAAAAGGGGATAAAACCAGTGCCTAGCTCACAGGATTGCTGTGAGAATCAAATGAGATAATGTATGTAGAACACTTGGCAGACCTTGAAATATTCTATAGATGATAGTCATCATTGTTGATGTTGCTGAAAGTTAGAAAATGGCATGGAGACCAAGGGATGGCCAGAAGGTCACTGTGACAGAAAGTGGTAGTCAATAAATTAATACTAAGTGCCTGTCATGTACCAGACACCGTGCCAAGTGCTGGGCAGAAAGATGTTCTCAAGCCAGCAGTGTATATCCACTCAGGTGAGCCCAGCTGAGAATGGAACCATGTGGCAAGTTAGCTGACCCAGCTGGAAGAAGGATGACCGTCATTGCCTGGACAACCTCACCATTCTTCCCTCTTCCCCTCTTTCTAGAATGGGCTGCACAGATTGTTAGACACTCCCTTAACTCTATGGGCTTTATCACATTGCTGTGTATACACTGAGTCTATCAACCACAGGCACAAGTGGATGAGGTGAGAATCATCTCAGCTGGCCAAAGGGCATGAGCAATGATGCAGGTAGCTGATGTCAGCTCCACAATAGACTCCATGATGTCTGGGCCCCTGTCTGGTTTCATGGGGCTTTCCAATGCCATGTGTCTGCCTAGAATGATCTCATGACCTGGAGGAGGGGGCTAAGATCCATTTTCTCAAATTACTTGACAATTAGGGAGGACCCAAAAGGGTGAGGACCCAGGCCTGGGCTGTTTCTAATTTGTTTCAATGACTAGTCCTCAGGAGCCAAAGTAAGCTTTGTTCCATTTGCTTTGGTGCCCAGTTGGAAGGCCCATCACTTAGCAGGCATTCCAGAACTTTGAGTACCTGGTGAATGCTTCTGGAATGAGGTGGAACCAGAAACACCCAGAAATCTCACAGATGAGAAAGATCAACTGCTCCCTTGATCCAAAAACAGTGGAGAAGTCACGTTCGCTAAACTTGCAGAGAAAAATAAAAAGGACAATGGGCATTAAGGCCATGGGCATGAGAGTCAGGAAGCCTGGGTGCTGGGGCTGGTTCTCCCTGGTCTGAAGACATGCCCTCTTCGTTGAGGTGCCACCAGCTGCAGAGTGTCCTTCTGGTCCCAGAGCAGCCTCAGATCTGATGTAGTATTGTGCTCGTAACCCATCTTAATCATGGCTGCTGCTGAGGTAACCCATTTTTATCTACTGACATACTTTGGAAAGACTGAGGTCCTCAAGGCCCATCTGCATGGGCAGTGATCTCTGATGTGTACTGGGCTGATGGACTGCTGGTGTGACTGACAGGTAGATTACATGCTTTCTGCATGAATGTTGCTCCTTGCTTAGGCCATGTGCTCTGTGACACACCTCCCTCCCTGCCCCAAATGACCATCTTAATATCATATGTCACGCCTCCTTCCAAGCCTCATTTTTCAAAATGGAATGCCATCTAAGGCAGTTTTCTCTCTGAATACTGAGAAAAGCTGCACAGGCAACTAAGAATTGGAATTATTTGGGAATGTAGTTATTCTAAACTCAGAAGTGGGACATTGATTCAATCCAACAAACTGCCCACTTGTGCTTACCAAGGGCTTGGTAAGTGCAAGGGGGATACAAAGGATCAAAAAAAGATGAAAAGCTGAATAAGGTGACAGATGCCTGCCCTCAGAGAATTTAAAGTTTAGAAGGAGAATTTGTAAATAAGAATAATTCAAGATACGTACAGAAGAGAAGTACCAAGAAGGTTCTCTTCCAGTCCCGAGGTGGGAACCATCATGGAGCATCACGAAAGGAAGAGTAGGCATCAGGGCTAGCTCCTGAATGACAAGCAGGCTTTCTCCAGGTAGAGATGGCTGGAGGGAGGGCATTTCAGACAGGGGGAGTGATGTGAGTCAAGTCAGCCTGAACTACTGGGGCTGAAATAGTCCTCAGCAGCCTGAACACTATTGCAGATAGTGAGAAGTCTAGTTTGTTTGCTAGGATTGTCTGAGTGAGAATACCAGCTTAACTGCCTTTGGGATTTATCCACTAGGACGTCCAACAGTTATCTCAAACTCAACATATCCCAGATGGAACCTGTTCACTTCCCATTCTAATCAACCTGCCCCTCTAACCTTCCCATTTCTATTCAGAATACCTCCATCAGCCAGGGTCCCAAATTCATGACCTAGAAACCATTCTTGACTTTTCTTTTCCTCTTGCCAACTCTCTCCCTCCCCACACCTATCCAGTGATTACTAGCTCTGCTCTCATCTGCTTCCATATCTGTCTGGGTCATGGTGGATTCTGTTGATTTTTCTCACCTTCATTCTGAGCACAAAGGTTTTTGTACCAAATGTTTTTTTTTTTTTTTTATGGAGGATAGAGGAGTTGGTTTTGATTGAAGGGGCAGAAGATGGAATACTTCTCTAACGTGGACAAAATTAAGCTGGAAGGGCAGATGGCAAATAATGTCGAATTTGCCTCATGGTAGATCTTTACAGGCTGCAACAGAGGGGCACATTCAGAACAATGGCATTTAACAGGAAAATGGTTTTTCATGCCACTGGGTTAAAATAAAATTCACTCCACATGTACGGGATGGAGTGACCTGGACAACTGTAGCAAAGGGGACTTTGGGGTTTTAGGGACCTCAAGGTATAATTTGAGTCAGCAATACTCAATAATGTGATCATATACATTCAGTAATTTAATGTTCTGTGATTTTTAATAGAATGGTGACTTAGCTTCTCAGTCTCTGTGCCTTAGTAGTAGGTCTCTATGAGTTGTTATTGCCAAAGAAAACTCCATCCCTTCCCTCCCCGCCTCCCCCAAAAACAATCATCTGAAACTTTTTTTATCAGTGAAACTCTCTGAATTTGGGTCAACTGGTCCTTGGACAACAAATACCACTAGGGTTTCCTTCCAGGAAACCTTTCCATATTGGTAGGGCTTCTCCATAGCCTTGGAGAACCCCCTAGTCACCTCCATGGCATGACAAGGCACAATAGCTCTTTGGTAGAGGAAAGCTACCTTAGGCTGCATTAATAGATTGGTAATGGCCCAAAAAGGAAAGGTGAGAACTCTACTTTATACTAGTTTTGAATACCCACTTCACCTCTGCCTCAGTTTCCTCATCTGTAATCAAGGGTCAGATTAAGTGGCCTTTCTGAGCAGATTCCTTTCAGTTCTAGACCTGAGGGGTGCCACCATTCAGGAAAGGTCTTGGCTAGCAGAGGCTTGTCCAGGGCAGTTGACCAAGATACCTGGGGAGTATTAACCATGAGGAGAAGTAACTAGAGGGAAGTAGAGCAAGGTGGATTTGTGTTCAGTTGAAGGATGAGCAGTCCAGAGTGGGTGGGCAGCCTGTGATGAGGTTGCTGCTCTTTGTAGTGCTCACTTATCCAGACAAGGTCTTCTATGCACCTGTTATTTTCCTGTTGTCTCCCTACTGGGACATGAGCTCCCAGAGGGCAGGGACCTTGCTGTTATCTCTATGTGGGTCCCCAGCACTGAGGATGGAGCCTGGACCAAAGTAAGCACTTCAGAAATACTCTCCAGCTCACTGAACAATGGCTCTTGCCAAGGGATGCTGTTGGGACTGCACAGGTCACTAGCACTGTGAATTGTGGGAAACTCTCCTCATGATCATATTGCCCCCTTTGGAGTCTCCCCCTGCCTGCCTGTCCACAACTCAGCCCTGTGAGCCCACCCAGGCTGGGAGGCTCCCCCGACTTATGTGACTGTGCATTTCCCATCATCACATGCCCAGGTCTCCCAGCTCTCCTCCTTCCTGCAAAGAGTAATGAGTTGTGCTGTGCACAGCTCAAAACCTTCCAATCCCAGTGATTTGTGTAGTGCCAAGTACACAGAAAGAGCTTAATAAATGCTTGCTGAGGGAATGATTTGGCTCTGCATTTGCCTCGCTATCAGCCACTGAGTAAATAGAACAGCTTCTGGTCCCTCTCCCCCTCTGAGAAAATACTGTGAGGATCAAAGGGAACAGAGAGGCCAGTCTACCCAGCTCAAGAAAGCTGATAGTTAAATTTTCAGTGTTCCTGTTCATACTTCACCTCTTAAATCAGCAGACACTTCACATCAGCACTTGATGTAGTCTTGTGTTGATTTTCTAAAGTTGAGAAAGTGATGGAGAAAATATGAATACAGATTTAACTTAAAAGTATGTTAAATGTATTCACCCCCTCCCCCCAGCTGGTTGTTAAACAACTACCAACGCACCCCTGCTCCAGTCTGTCCCCAGAGCAAAAATCCACACTCTAGTATGGCAGCACTATGCCCTGTGGTCCTGGGGCTGCTGTTCTCAGAACCCATCTCCCTCAGGGGCAAGGAAGTGTTGGCTGGGCCTCGGGGCTGCGCTGGAGGCATTTAGGCAGCTTGAACCTCTTAGAGAGGGGGAGGGGAGAAGGGAGCCCTTTTTTGTTTGGAATGTTTGGAATGGGCTGTCTAGACACCTGACTTAGGCCAAGTCTTCAGGGGGTCTATTATTGGGGCCCTCCCCCAGGGACTTGTTTATTTGCAGGCAAAGGCTTTTCCTGCTCTGGGGCCCAAAGGGAAACACCCACCTGCCCATTCACCATGCACACTCCTTAACTAACTGGTGGGCAAGGGTGGGAGATGGGGAGGGAGGGGAATGGAGCCATGGGGGCTCTCTGTTGTCTGGCTGGGAATATCCCTTACACATATCTCCCTTCAGCAGGAAACTCCCCAGACTCTGGTGTCTTAGAGACTAAAACTTCCCCTGGTTGTTTTTTTAATCACTTTGCTGATCTAGCAACTTTCTTCTGCTCAGAAGACATTCCAAGGGTCTTAGTCAGCTGAGGAGGAGTGACCTGAATTTTGTAGTGATGAGGGGAGGATGAGATAAAAAGCCTGGAAAGGGAAGGAGGATGGGATTTGGGATTGGGAAACTTTGTACAGAATTATGCCCATCTAATTTCCCTGTGCCTCAGTTTCTCCCTCTGTAAAAAGGGGTGGGGTCAGATGGACTGGATGACCTCTGAGGGCCCTTCCAGCTCTGCATGTTCATTGAGGACTGAGAGGGGGAGGAGCCAGAACCTTCTGGAGAAGGGCCTAGCAGCTATGGGAAGGGCATCTCACCCTGGGTAAATCATGGCTATAAGGAAGATGTGGCAGTCAGTGGTGGGCCTTACGTAGGGATGAGGGGTGGAGGGAGGCATTCTGTATTTCCTGTGGTGTGGAGGTGTTGATGATGCTAGAATGTCCAAGTCAATAATGCCACAAAGTGCAGATGATGTCCTAGCAGCCCCTCCTGCTCCATTGCTTGATGTGGTTAGGGGTAGGTAGATGGGAGTTGTGGTTCCAACCTGGCCACTGCCGGGGCAGCCAAGTGTTGAGAGAGACAGATGATCCAATTGTGAGGGTGTGAGGACCCATCTCCCACGTATCTGAAGGGGAGAGGATGCCAAGGGCAAGGATTATTCATGCCAAAAAGAGAGACCAGAAGTTATTAAAGACAACCTGCCAGGAAAGTAACGCCCCCCTGGGGGATCCCTGGCTCAGGGCATGGGGGGAGCAGGCTGACTTTTTTCTAGGATCCCACCTTCCTTACGCTTTGTTGATTTAGCACCGAGCCTGTTGTCTTCCACAAGGCTGGTCTCCCATTGACATCCAATTCTGCAAAACCCTCTGAAAGGCAGAGATAGGCTTTTTCAAGGGCCCTCCTACATCTGTAATGTCAGGGGGCAGATGGTCACCAGCATTGTTCATCACAGTCCCAGGGAAAATCCCTAGTCCAAGTAGCATCGGAGCTCCAGGGGACTGTAGAGGTGGCCCTGCAGGATGGTGTGGCCCCTTGTCCTGGGGCTCCTGGAGGTGTCAGAGGTACTGAGGCCTTCCCTGGTGAAAAGGTGTCATCTCCTTCCAGGCAGGGCTGGAGCTGCCTTTTCTTTTTTATTATCCCAGGTACTAACTAGACTTGGCTATTCCTCTGCGGCCAGAGGAGGAGGCTGGCTGACTGCGGCCTTGTCCGAGAGCCCATCACAAAGGCTGTCTGGGATTTGGGCTACCTTGTTGTCCCACCCTTTGCTTAGCATGGTGCCTGCCACATAGTAGGAGACTAATAAATGCATGTTGATTAATTGAAAATAAGGTGTGAAACTGTTTTTGTAAAATCCATGGGGTGTGGCATATTTCTGTTTGCTCCGATGGGATATGATCAAGTACCTGCGTGGGCTCTGCTTTTGTTTTTTATTAACTTGCATTTGCATAAGATAAACCTCCTCCTTCCTCAAGGGAAGCAGGGGCTCCCTGCTCTCCTCAACTAGATTCTGGTAAGGGAAAGGAGAAAAAAGAGAGGAGGGATAAGACAGTAAGAGAGAGCAACACCACTAATGCTAAGGCAGATCCTAACTGAAAGGGCTGGGCCAGGCCCCAGACTCCAGGCCGCTGGCCGAGCTGGTCATTGGGTAGGCAGCTAGTGACCTCTGCTGGCCTGGGCTGTGCCTCACAGAAGGATCCCAGAATCAGCAGTGTCGTGGGGGGTGGAGGGGTGGGGTGGGGCTGCCCTCATGTTCTTAGCTCTGTATTCTGGCATCTTCCAGTGATTCAAAATCATGGTGACTTTATTGGACAAGCAGTTTTATCTTCAAAGAGGAGGGCAAATAATTACGATCCAAGCAGCCCAAGGTGGGCCCAGCTTTCTGACTATCTTCCTCAGTAGGGTGAGGCAGGATTTTTCCTGCTACAGGACACACATTCTCCCGCACAGGGCACACATTCTCCCTTCGCGCTAGACTAGGGAGCCTGCCTGCTCTCCAAGTTCCAGGAGCCTTGCTGTGTCCTCCTGTGAAGGGTCCTCTGGAATCCTTGTTTTCCTGTCTGTTGGCAGAGGCTCTTATGGGACACAATGTCCTCCTGGAAAAAGGAATTAGACCTAGCCAGATGGGTACCTAGCTGGGCAGAGGGCTGAAAGAAGGCCCAGACTTTCACACTCTCCAGTCAGAGACATCGTCCCCCACCCTCCTTCTCCACTCTGAAGGAGCAACCTGCTAATCCTTGGAAGTGATTAGACCCAAGCAAAGTTATCTCTGCTGTGTGAGAAGCCCTGTTGTTTCATGAGTGAAATGGCTATGATTGTGTGTCATTGTTACTAATATAGCATTCCTACTTTGCATAATGCACAGATCATTTCAGAATCTGGATAATGGAGCATGAGAATGTTCTCTATGAAAACCACAGGGTCTTGGGTGGGCTTTTCTGAGACCAGAGGAACACAGGCTAAAGGACGAGAGAACACTTCTGGCCCAGTGTCACACAAGGAGTGAGCAGCAGGGGCAAGATCTGAACCCAGGATCTCTGGCCCTTTCCATGATGACCACTGTGTTTTGGGATTGGATCCTTTGCTTGACCAGTTTTCTCTCAATGTCTCTTGTAGATTCTTCTTCTGGAAGCAGCTGGGAGTGTGGTGACGTCAGAAAATGACATTACCAAGACAACCCCAACCTGGAATAAAGACTTCTTACCAGATGCCATCCCACTGTCAAATCCTGGGACTATGAGGAGGAAGCCTTCAGGGCCAGTAGGTGAGTCTATCTTCGGGGTCTGGGAGGACAGGTGAGTTAGCCCTGAAAACTCAAAGGCTCTAGCACCCAAGGGACCCTTAGTGGTTCCTGGTTTGCCTCCGACCTCCTGAGCATGTGGCCTTACAGTGGAAGTCTCTGGGCCCCTGTGTAGACAATCCTGTCAGGTGTTCACTGAGCCAGTGCTAGGCCCTGAGAGAGGCGCAGGGGGTGGGAGTGGATCAAACTTGGACTCAGGGACATGCATTCCAATCATGGCTCCCCCCTCCCAGGGTTGTTGTGAGGGTCAGATGAGAAAATGATTGTAAAGTACTTTACGCCGTGCCCAGCACATAGTAGGTCAGCTATTAAAGAAGGCTAGCTGTTCCAGTGTTGTTGTAAGGAAAGGCTTCTGGGCCTCACCATGCTCCCAATACTGGCCCCTGCCCTGAAGCAGCTCAGGTCTGCTCAGCTCATCACAGGCTTCCCCAAGGTTCTGCCAGCACCTCACTTATTCCAAACAAATTCCAGCATGACAGAAAAGTGGGGGGAAACCAGTTTTAATCCCATGCTGTTACTGTAAGAATTCCCCTAGCCCCTTTCTGGCCATCTTAATAGCTTCTTAGCCTTTGCCATTAGAGCCTGACTCCTCAACAGCCCCAAGGACCTGGCTTCTGTCCAACCTCTGACCTTGGGCGAGACTTCAAGGCTCAGTCTCCTTCACTGTGAGATGAAGGCATTGGACTGAATGCCCTGATGCCGTTCCAGCCTTAGGTCCCTGATTCTGTGATCTTGTCACTTGAAATCTCCATGATCTCACTGGGAAATCAAAGAAGAAATCTTCTGCAGGTGTCCTCATTGCTGGCCTCGTTCTTTCTGCAGGACTTGTGGGTCAGATGGGACCTCCAGGACCCGTGGGCCCCTCGGGGCTCCCAGGGCCACCTGGATCAAAAGGCGAAAGGGGCCAGATGGGGGACATGGGCCCAAGGGGGCCCCCTGGTAAGTCCCTGAAGGGTAGATTTTCTTTCCTGCCCATTGCATGCTGGACTTCCATCTGTCATGGGAGGTGGGAATTAGGCCTCATCCAGCATCCAGTGGCCAAGAGAACCCGCAGCCTCAGCCCAAGTGGCTGGGTGCAGATTCACCCTGAGATGTGGCATCGGAGTTGGCTGAATCCTGCCACCGACAGCCCAGGCACCCCTGCCTTTTAACAGCATTTCACTCTGCCCCTCATTTCCTGCCAGCCTGGTCAGTGTCTTCCTTCTCTGTTACCTCAGTTTACCTGTCTGAATGAGGCAGCAGGTGGAGAAAGGCCTGAGCCTGTGCCAGCTCTGCTAGTGGTGCCCTCCATTCCTTGCCTGATCCCAGACTTTCTCCAGGAGCAGGCTGTGATGTGCCTCCATCCCAAGGGGGCCATCTCCCCCTTGATGGCTTGGGACTCCTAAAGGGGTATCACCTGCCTGCTGCCATCTCCCCAAGCTGCTTCTGAGGCCAGTGCCAGGGAGGCCAGTGCCAGGGATCCTTTGACTTGGGAGACTCCTAATAGGGCTAGTAGTCAGGAAACTTCCTAGCTCTCAGGAGAGCCATTTTCCACCTCTGGGTCTTAGTTACCTCTTCTGGGAAGTTAGGTCAGCATTCCCTATAACCCTTCCCTCCCAGGGATGTTACAACAGGATCAAATAAGGGCCAAAAAGCCTCTGCACCAATTGTGGTGTGTTTAAAAGGGTCGAGGCTAGCCCCTTCAATTTAAAAATGAGAAACTTAGGCCCAGAGAATGGAAATGGTGACTGGAGGTGTCTGGCACCTGTCTGGGGCAGGACCAGAGCTCAGAGTCCAGTCCTCCACCTTCCAAGGGCACAACTTATTCCAAGTGCCCAAGGCTGTCACCTGCTTCTCACTGTCCCTTTTCTATTCAGTGTGGTCATGATTACTCCCTGAAGAAAAAATGAAAACCTGCTTGTCAGGAAGATGTTCCATTATTGTTACAAAGTGGTAACATCCAGCATCAAGAAACAGGACAGGAAGTCATCTTGTCCATGCCCCTGCCACCGGGTTTCATCCTCAAACCACTGCAAAAATCTGGAGCTCTTGGCTGCCCCCTGCTCCAGCGTTTATGCCTGCACGGACACTGGTGATTCCTGCCTTTTCTCTGAATTTTAGGGCTCCTGGGGCCTCAGGGTCCGCGAGGACTTCCTGGAGAGACTGGACTCCCTGGGCCTCCTGGGCCTCCTGGGCCCCCAGGCCCCCCTGGGAGCCCTGGCCTTCTGCCCCGACTCCAGCAAGGGCTTTTGTATTCACTCCAGCCCACAGGAGAGAAAGACAGTAAGTGTTTGTAGTGCTTCTTTGTGCCCCTTTTCTTAGAAGGCCCCTGCGCCAAGGTGCTGGGGGTGGGGGGTGTTCTCTATGCCAAAGCATTTCAGGAAAGGGAAGCTCAAGCTTCACCCTCTTGGCTTTCTCTGTGTCTTCTTCTCCTTGGGTGGAAGTGTTGGGTCTGGAGCCAGTAGGATGAGATAAAGTCCGAAGATAGAGAACAAAAGAGAAGTCACATGTTTGGGGGGCAGTAGCGGTCACTTGGAGCTGGAGCAGGCTCAGGCAGGGCTTCCACGGGCCTGGCCCTGTCCAGCCTCTTCTCCAGAGCCTCCTTTGCCCTCAGTTCCTGACCCCGGTGAGTGTAACCTCAGGCTGGACTGTGGTCTAACCTTGACCAGCCTGGCTGTCACTGCTCAGAAGGAAGAGCTGCAGCCCTTCTTCTAAAAATGACCTTGAGAACTGCCTGAAATTCTGTGCAGCTCCAGCACCTGACAAAACCAGCCTGGTCTGTAAACCGTCTCAAGCAAACCAGCTCATAGACCTTAATTCACAAAGGAAGAGAAGGCACCTGCCCAAGGGAGGGGGCCTTATGGGCAGGATTTGAACCTCGGTCCTCTGATTCCTATGCCCTTTGCCCTGTAGCCATGTGAGGTGCTCACTCTTCGTCTGTGGGGTATAAATAACATGGCTTTGGGATGGATGGAGAGGTCCCTGCTGGTTGGGACAGTCAGGCTCAATGCGAAGGTGCAGAGTGTCTGTAGAGGGCTGGGAACTCCCCCTGAGTCCCCTGACTGGACAGCCTGCAGTCTCCTGCCACCTCTCTACCAAGGCACACTGGGCAGTGGAAGGCTGGCCACCACCTTGCTGTACCACCTTAGAGACATTGCTTCCCTTCTCTGGACCCCAGACTCCTCATGTCTGGGGGTATAGCTTCAATGATCCTGAGGTCATACTAGGGCTGAGGGTCAGTGGCAGAACAGCCTAGATGGCTGCATGCAGGGCAGCCTGGGTCACTGGAGACCCTTGATCATCTGGTCCCTGTCAGCTCCCAGGGGCTTTGGCCCAGATCTCCTCTGCCCACCAGAGAAGTGTCTGTCCTGGAAAGCAGTGGCACCCTAGGCCACTGGGAGAAGGAAGGGCCAGCCTTTCCCTGAGTGTGGATTTCCTTTTCCATCCATCGGTGGCATCATAGCCTCCAGAGGGAGGAAGGGATTGGCAGCTTTCCATGGCCCGAGTCTCCTGTGTCCAGAATGACAGCAGCCGTGCTCTCACGCTGTGTTTCTCTCCCTGTGGAGAGGCTCCTGTGGGAGCCGCTGTGTGTGTCCCGGAGTGGGTGAGGAGTTATGGTGGCTCTCTTACAGATGGCGACTCCCAGGTGTCTTCCACCATCATAGACACCATCATGGCAGGGATCCCTGGGCCTCGGGGCCCCCCTGGCCCACCAGGTAAGCAGATAACCAGACACACGTGGTGCTACCTGATTGGGGTCCAACCCAGGCCTTTACCTCCAATTGCAGCCCAATCCCAGAGCCCGAAGCCTGACACACATGGGCTCCGGGGGCATCCTGGCACAGTGGAGAGTGTGGTGTCTCTGGAAACAGGCCCTGGGTTCAGATCCTGTTTCTGTGTGACCCTGGGCAAGGCTATTCAGTTCCCTGGGCCTGTTTTATTATCTTTAAAATGTGGGGTTAGAACTGATGGCCTCTGAATCTCCTTCTCTGTCCTCAGTAGATCTGGGATCCTGCAAGTGCACCAAGGCTGGCTTATTCCCACACACCAGGCCTGTTGATCCAATTGACCTCCATGCAGCTTCCAAAGTCATTTTCCTAGGTCTCACTAGGTTGCTGCTGGGCACAGAAGGCCGAATGCCTCTCTATTTGTCAGTCAACCATCATTTAAGCACCTACTCTGTTCCAGGCCCTGTGCTAAAGTGCTGAGAACACAGAAAAAGGCAAAGGCCTGTCCCTGCCCTTGAGGCTCATTGACTAATGGGTGAGGTGTCCAAACAGCAAATACCAGCAGGTATAGACCTGGCTGACCAGAGGCACTGAGTCAGGGAAGACTGAGAGGTGCCTCGTGTAACAGCTGGGACTTTGACTGGGATCTGATGGAGCAGGGAAGTCAGGACACAGAGAAAGCAGGGCCAAGTGCAGATGCCGCATTCAGGAGTGAAGCTCGTGTTCCAGGGCTAGGAAGGAGTCTAGGGCCATGGGATGGCCTGTGGAGGGCTGGGAGGCTAGCAAAGGCTTAGCTCATGGGGAAGGGCTTTCTATTTGATCCTAGAAGGGGTTTACTGAATAGACAGGACAGGGTGACGTGATCAGAACTGCCTGTTAGTGGCTGAATGGAGGAAGGATGGGAGTGAGAGACCTGAGGCAGGCAGACCCCTGGCAGTGACTACACTAGCCCCACCTGGACCAGCTTGTACAGGTGCAGGGTGCACTGCGTCTGCTCCCTGGCACCAGGAGCAGCATTCTGATCACTCTGGAAGGCTGCCCCTGCCTTGTCCAAGGGTATATGGCATGTCCACACACTGTGTCAGGAGTCCCAGCTTTAAATCCAGGGCTCAGAGACAATGCTGCCCACACTATCTGTGTGCTGGGTTATTCGTTTATGGATTTATTTTTCATTCCTTTCAGAAAGGAGGGACCCCTGCAGAACATGCCAGGACAGACAGGGTCTTTGGCTTCTTTGGGTCCATTTCCTCATCTGTAAAGTAATAGATTGGACTAAATGGTGCCTCAAGCTCCTCTAGCTCTGGGTCCAGGATCTTAGGATCCTCTGTGAATTGCTGGCAGTTGATTCTATCAGATTTCCTACACCAATGCCTGTGACTGGCAGTGGGGAGCAGCTTGGGCAGGAAGGTTTAGAAAGAGACCTGCCTCTTGCACAGAACTGACATAAACGATTTCTTTGCCCACAGGACCACCTGGACCCTCTGGACCCAATGGCCCCCCAGGTCCCATGGGAGCTCCAGGCTCCCAGGTAAGGAAATACACATCACTGGCCTTGGATGGGGGAGCAAAGAAAGGTGGGCCTAGGCACTGAGGGAAAGCTGTGGTTTAAAAGGAGGAACCAAGTCTCCCTTTCATCCCCCTTTCCACTGAGGTCACCTCCCAAAGTTGTCCCTTCCAGCCCTAGACCTATGATCTACCAGACTCTGAGCACCAGCAAAAAAAAAAAAAAAAATACATGTCAGAACAGAAGGGCTGTCAGCAGATATGCTTAAAAGTCCCCAGAAGGAGCTGTGCTGCTCAAACAATGCCGTGGCAGAAACATTGTTCTTTCAGGTATCCTATGGAACTGGAGGGTTGGGCTCCCATCTGTGGAGACTCTTGGCTGCATATTCTCAGTACAATCAACAAGTCCCTGTATTGAGGGAGGGGAGGAATTATGTCAGTGAAGCTCTCCTGAAAGAGCCCATCTTCTCTGCAGGGAAGGCTGGGCAATGGCCAAAGCAAAGGCCCGAAAGCTCTTCCCCCCAGAAAGATGGTTCTCTGAATGAGTGCTGCTTTCAGTCCAAGGCAGCCTCCCTTCCTCTGTGGCCTTCAGTGCCCTTCTTTGTAGGAGGGGGTTTGGCTGGACAACCTCCATGGTCCCTTCAGCTCTAAATCCTATGATCCTGGAGCTTAATGTGGTTCCTCTCCCTGAGTATATCTACATTTGAACAGAACACACCAGGGGAACCATGTGCTGACCATTACATAATGGTGGAAATTTTAGCTGTGACTGGCAGAGAGCTGAGCACCTATCATGGACAGCAGCTGTCCACAGCTGAAACCTGGGTCCGTGCATCCCAGAGAAGGGAGTTAGCCTTCTACTCCAGTACTTGGGAAGCTGCCCACACCTTCATGAATTAATCACTTAGCATGCAGCCTCCTTGGATAAGCTCAGACATGGTTGGACACTTGCTTTCTTTTTAAATTTTTAAATGTTTTTTTTGTCCAACTATATGTAAAAACAGTTTTTAACATTAGTTTTTTTTTAATTCTCTCCTTTCTCTTGCGATGAGAAGGCAAGCACTTTCATATAGGTTATACATGTACAATCATGCAAACTATATTTCCATATTAACCACGTTGTAAAAGAAAACAGACCAAAAAGGAAAAAAAGAAATTTTTCAAGTCTGCTTCAATCTGCATTCAGGCTCTACCAGTTCATTCTCTGGACATGGACAGCATTTCTCATCATAAGTCCTTCAGAAGTGTCTTGGGTCATTGTGTTGCTGAGAATAGCTAAGTCATTCACAGTGGATCATGATACAATGTTGCTGTTACTGTGTACAATGTTCTCCTGGTTCTGCTCACTGCACTTTGCATCAGTTCAAATTAGTCTTTCCAAGATCTTATGAAGGCATCTTGTTCATCATTTCTTGTAGCACAATAATATTTCATCATAATCATATACAACAACTTGTTCAGCCATTTCACAACTCAGATCCTTTAATGCAGAACTGCAGCTAAATCTTGTGTTATCCTGGCTCTGGCTCTTTGATATTTGAATCATTTGTTTCAAGCTGCTTGCAATGTCTTTTCCTTGATCTGGGAGCTCTGGAATTTGGCTATAATATTCCTGGGAGTTTTTATTTTGAGATCTCTTTCAGGAGGTGTTTGGTGGAGTCTCACTTTCTATTTTACCCTCTGGTTCTAGTATGACAGGGCAGTTTTCCTTCATAGTTTCTTGAAATATAATGTCTAGGCTTTTTTTTTTTATCAAGTCTTTTAGGTAGGCCAATAATTCTTAAATTATCTCACTTTGCTCTATTTTTCAGGTCAATTGTTATTCTGATGAGGTATTTCACATTTTCTTCTTTTTAAATTGTTTTTATTTTGTTTTTTTATGTCTCATGAAGTTATTCGCTTTTACTTACCCAATTCTAATTTTTAAGAAATTATTTTCTTCAGTGAGCTTTTGCACCTCCTTTTCCATTAACCAATTCAGTTTTTTAAGTTTTTTTTCTTTAGTAAATTTTTGTACATCCTTTCCCATTTAGCCTATTCTGGTTTTTCAGGTGTTTTCTTCAATATTTTTTGTGCCTCCTTTACCAAGCTATCGACTTTTTTTCATGATTTTTTTTGTGTCATTCATTTCTCCTCCTGATTTTTTCTCTACCTCTTCTACTTGATTTTTAAAATCCTTCTTGGGGCCTTCTAGGAATTTTTTTGGAACCTGAGACCAATTCACATTTCTCTTTGAGGCTTTGCATTTAGCTGTTTTTCATTTGAAGTTATGTTTTGATCTTCCCTGTCACCACAGTAACTTTCTATGATCAGGTTCTTTTTTTGTGGTTTGCTTATTTTCCCAGCCTATTTGTTGACTTCTAATTTTATCTTAAAATTTGGGGTCTGCTTTGAACAGAATGTGGGAGGCACTCTGTTCAAAGCTTCAGGTTTTTCATCTTGCTGTTTTCAGAACTAGTTTGGGGTGGGGGGGGATGTCTGTAGATTTTCAGTTCTTCCAAGGTGGTATGATCTAAAGAGAGGTGTGGTCACTGTTCTCCTGGCCTGTGCTCTGGTCTGTGAGTAACCACAATTACTCATTTCCATCCTGGACCTGTGACAAAGAACCCTGTGTATGGACAATGCAACAGAGTCCGGCACCCAGTGCCAGCAAAGGCTCTCCTGTAATCTCCTTCTGACCAGTTGTCTGACCCCCTTACCTATGATCTGAGAGCTCTGGAAGCTGCTGCTGCTGCTGATTCAGCCACCCTACAGCTTGCTTCTGGCTTGTTGGGTATAGCCTGCATTGGACTGTGCTCCACTCTCACCCCAGTGAAACACACCTTTTCTGCTAACTTTCTAAGTTGTCTTGAGCTGAAAAACTTTCACCCCAACTTTTTGTTAGTTCTGCCATTTCAGAATTTATCTTGAGGCATTATTTTAGAGTTGTTTGGAGGGGAATTTGGGAAAACTCAGGCAAGTCCCTGCTTTTACTCTACCATCTTGGCTCTCCCATTGATCACTTGCTTTCTTCCTCTTTATCTGACATTGGACCACATTCCCAGTAGCTTATCCCTCCTATCCCATCCTGCTACCACAGTATCTGCCCATGATAGAATCACAAAGAGACCACAGGAGCCCAGTCCTCCACTAAAGAGTACCTGTCATTCAGCTCTTCCTTTAAGTACTCCTGCTGCTTTTGAGTAGCTCTGGGAGGGAATCTTCTTTTCCTAACATAAAACCCAACTTTGTCTTTCAGCAGCCTCCCCTCCTTGTTCCTGAGTCTGAAGCCAGAAACAAATTAACTCCTTCCAATACTTGAAGAAGGCCCCCCCCCCCGACCTTTTTATGCCTTTTCCTCTCTAGGATCATAGTCATTCCCAGTCTCTTCATCTCTGCATAAGGCATGAACCTGAGGCCTTTCACCTCTACTCTGACCTCTTATGGGTGGATCCTTCCTAAATGTAACACAACAAAACTGAACCACACACTCAGCTGCGGCAGTGAGAGCAGAGCATATATGGACATGGACTCCCCAGTGCATATCATGCTCTCTTATTGTCCTGTTAACTCATATGGAGCAGAGACCACTAAGAGCTCTAGATCTTTTTCTCTCCAAACTTGTCTCTCTCACCTCACACTCATGAAGTTAATTTTTGGAATCCAGGTCTAAAACTTTATATTTATCTCTATTCAATGCCTCCTGTCAGCGTGGGGGGTTGTTGTTGTTGTTTTTCAAAGCCTCTGTTCTCCATTTCTTAGCATCTTCTAATACTTCCCCCTTTGCTCTTAATGAGCCACGTCTTGCATTAGGTCCCTGGTGTCACAGCTACAGGCTTTCTCTTCCTCTTCCTGTCCTGACCAGCCCTGCCTGTGGTCACCACAGCCCTTATTGTGGCAGGTTCTCATTCACATTGCCCAGCTGGGCCTTCCTCTGTCTTCAGGGAAACATGAATTATGGAATAGATAATACCCATCTAGTGGTATGGAATAGATAATACCTATCAGAGGCGGGGGCCACTGCCAAGTGCCTGGGTCAGCACCTGTAATGCCTCAACTTGCAGGCTCTGTGGCTGTCCTTGGCAAAGTGTGGTGGTCAGCACAGATCTGCCCAATCCTGGCCTCAGGCCTGGGGCTGTGGGAACAACAAAATACTGACCATGTGTGTGCGGGCACAGCCAGCTCTGGCACGGGGCACTCCAAGTCCTTTGGCAACAGAAGCCAAACTCTGGCTGCCCTTAAGTCACATGTCCTAAAACACCCACATTCTCCTTTTCACTTTCCTTGCTCTCCCTCCCATCTTAGTTCTACTCCAGGTTTCCCAATGCTAGGGACTTCCAAACACCAACCAGTACTCCTTGAGATCCTATTATATATTCACAAGATTTGTATCTGGGTGCTATGAGGGAAGAGAAAACATGTCTATGAAATCATAGTTTGGAAGTTTCTATGACTTCACAAGCCACCTTGGGCAAGGCTGTCATTTTATGGATGGGGAGACTGAGGCTTGGGGAGCTTATATGATTTGCCCAAAATGAACACAAGCAGTGAACATATATATAGGACTCCAGCCCAGATCCTCCAGCTTCAAATCCAGTTGTCTTTCAATTGCCCATAATACTGCCTCTTGTGGATGAAGGTCACTGAACTCTGTGGCACTCCCAGGACACTCTTGATGGGGCCCTGCCTTCCCACCCAGTGATGTCCTCCCCGCATCCTGTTTTTCTGGCCCTGCCCAACATAGCTAGCAGGACATCATGCCTGGCTATGATTAGTCAGGCTTTGCTCTGAGGCAATGAAGGGTCCTAGAAATTCCAAGTTCTGTGGAACATTTAGTTAAACTAGCATTGATGAGGTGCCTTTTATGTAAAAGGTTCTGTAGAAGACAGGAACAAAAACACTCCTTACTCACAAATAACTTGAAATCCCTGGGGCGGCTCCTCCTGGGACCCACACAGTGCAGGAGCTATCAGCAGGTATGTGGATTATTCAAGTCTGTGGTCACTTTCAGGCTCACCTCAGCAAACAGCTGCCATTTCCCAGCTGGAGGAAATTCCAGCCCCCATGTCACTGCATTGCCCAGAGTCAAGGGGTCTAGGGTGACTGCACATGTATTCAGATAGCCCATGGCCCTACATGTATGCTTTGTCCAATAAACAGCCCATGTTAATCAGGGGATGGTAGACGTGGTGATGTATTCCTGGTCTCAGGAGAGATACTGGCCTGATCAACACAGGGATGTCACATCATTCCACCATCTGGTCTATTTCTAGGGCAATCCAGGCCCTCCAGGGGACTCAGGCTTTAAAGACTCCAAGGGAGACAGAGGAGATGGAGTAAGTACTGATTTTTAAACCTTAAAATTAATCTTTACCAGGCCATTGAGTCTCATCCATACAGCCCTGGATCCATAGACTTCCTAAATATTCTTGTATTTATATCTCCTTGCTACAGTCCAAGCCACACTTTGTTTTTTGAAGATATGAAAAACATGGGAGTTCTCTGATGTTCTGCAAAGCAGTAACCGTCCCTGTATCCCACTGAGGCGGATGTTGGCCAATGTCTGTCTCCCCAAACAGAATATAAGCTCCTTGAGGACAAGGATTATTTTGTTCTTGTCCTTTGTTTCCAACACCTAGTATACTGTGGGTGCTTAAAAAGTGCTTGCTGTTTGGGCTCACATGATACCACTGTACCACCATTCATCTAGGAAAAAAGAAAAGCAGCCAAGACTGTGGGTCAGGAGGCATCATTTTATCATGGCCTGGAGTCTTCCAGCCCAGGGCACCAAGCTTGTTTCCACGTTCCCCCCAGTCATTGTGGCTAACCCCTTCCTCAGAGTCCTACATGAACAAGCTAAAACAAAGAGATATTATATTTAATTAACCAAATATTTATTGAATGCCTGCTATGTTTAGAGCTTGGGTATGTAGCAAAACCAATGATCCGTGTACATAGTGCAGTTGGCTTCATATTGGAGCTCTGTACCTGGACTGAAAGCATGGTTTTCCAAACTTGAGCCAGTAAAAGTAGGCTCTGCACAAAACAGAAGAATCCCACATGTAGGTGCAGTGACTGGATTAGATTGATAAGGTAAAAACCATGAGCCCACATTCAGCTTTCATTGGACATAACTGATTCAGTGGATTTTAAAAGGAATGGACCCGAGTTGTAGGGGTTAGAGGAGAGAACTGCTGAATGTATGAACTAGAAGAGAGCTTTTAAAATGATCCCAGGAGGAGTTCGAAAGTAGCAAGTGAGGGGCCCAAGACTCTTCTGGATTTGGGGATTCCCCCCACCATGTTTAAATTACAGGCTGCATTTTACATCCTGGAAGCAAGACAGAATATGCCATTTTGTGCAGCTTTACAAAACCTTAAAATGCTGACAACACGAGAAGGTTGTTCTAGCATGGCAATTCCAAGTTACAATTAAGTGTAGCCCTCAGTAGTGTACATACAGTAGGTCTCCTTACAGTCTAAATGTGCATCCCATTGCCTAGAATTAGAATACATATTTATTTCTTAATATAAAAAACTTTCTTTTGCTTTTGTTTGCTGGGCATATATGTTTTAAATTAATTTCTTGCCTATTGCCTCCCTGACTTCGGCCTCCTTTTTACCCTCACCATTCCCCTACCTGTCAACTCTTCAACAGCACTTCTGAAGTAGGAGAATTTGAATCTAGACATGGGACACAAAACACAGGGGAAGCTCAAAGCAACACGGTTAAGTGGAGCCATAGTTGGGGACAGGAGGAGGCAGAGGAGGGAGGATGGAAGATTCTTCTTTCTCCTTAAAATAATTGTCCAAAGAAAGCTGAGAGTTCAAGTAAGAAGGAATCAGCCTCATTGTCTTGTGACCTTCTAAGTACTTTTTGGTTCTTACCCAAATCTCAGGATTTTTGGAGTATAAGAACTTATTTATAATGAATTGATAATTTATTTATAATCTATTGGTAGTGTTGACATTAGAGATGGACAAAACCATTATCCATTTATGTTGTTGCTAGAAATAAGGAATATTTAAATATCTCACTATTATTTATCTTGTCTAATTCTTTAAGCTAGATTCCAGTCATGTGAACTAAAATTTCCTATATAAGCTTTTAAATCTTAAATCAAAACAAATGCTAAAGGAAGTAGGCAGGATGTTGGTTCTGACATCTTCAAGTCAAGATGTTCATTTGCTAATTATAAAAAAAAGATTGTGCAAACGACTTATGTGGACAGAGCACTGTGGTTAGTTATTCAGATGTAGCAGACTGGTAGAGGAAACATGGAGGGCAGGACATTCCAAGAATGCGCACACTTTGGACAACTTGGACATGGGAACCATGGATGTTCCCAACATTTGGAAGCAGTTTATGGATTTTTCAGATTTTCTTTTATTTGTTATTTGTCTCCCATGCTTCTGTGTTTGTTTAGAGACTGATGGTCATAGTGGATAGTCAAAAATCTCAGAGCCCTGTCTTTTGGAAAGACTTGTTATACAATGCTTAAGTTTCACATCTCAAATCACAGTAGGCTCTGGATACCAGCAAACTAGAGATTTCTAGCTGAAACCAAGACTACTCATTCTCTATTTGCCTTTTGTCTATAACAATCTTGTGCTTTTCTGGGTGTGGTGTTTGTATTTGCGTCTTTGGTGGCAGGAAAACTTTAGACTCCAGAATCCCTGTTTCCTTGATTCAGTAGGATTCGTGTGTATGTTTGTGATATGTTTATGTTATTTTGAAAAAAATTCTTTTCATGTGGATGTATACTAGGTTACAGTGAAGAATGGTGTTACTCCACTGTGGGTGGTGGGCGGCATTCTGCAAACTCAGGTGTAGGTTAGAAAACCCAGAAGGATGATGATCACTGCCATTGGCATTTCCCTGTCATCGCTTTTGCCTGAGTTCATTTAACAAGTTAACTTAAAGTTATCTGCTCTGTGATTACAATCTGTAAAACCTTAAGCCCAGAAATATGCATGTTTGCATTTGTATAAAATCTTTGCAGTTTTGTAGTTTATTTTTTAAAAATCACTATATTTAAATAAGAAATTAAAGCTAGCAATTAAAAAAAAACTACCAGCTAAGGAGTGAGCCTGTGTACCAAGAAAAGTCCTCAGAGTTTAGTGGGGGGAGGGAGAAGAGGGGAAACAGGTCCCATGTGGCTAAATGAAATGGCCATAGTTCCCATACTCTGGGTTACCTGCTCCCTAAATCTCCCCCATAACCCTTCATTAGGGAATTTGGGGATGGGTCGGGGAATTAGCGCAGAGCTTAGCTAAGAGATAGAAGCTGCAACTGTAGAACCAAAGGATAGAATCCCTTCTGGAAAGAAGTCATTGTGATTTTATCTTGCACATTATGAAAAGGATCAGTTTCTATCTATTTCCAAGGCTCCCTATTTCCATGAATCACAGTATCCATCAAATCCAGGGACACAAAGAAACCATAGCTGACAGGACTTTAGAGTGATTCGGGAGATGGAGACCTGACAGCTTCCCCCCATGGTGTAGAGAC
The DNA here is from genome assembly GCA_011680675.1 of Gymnobelideus leadbeateri. Taxonomy (NCBI): domain Eukaryota; kingdom Metazoa; phylum Chordata; class Mammalia; order Diprotodontia; family Petauridae; genus Gymnobelideus; species Gymnobelideus leadbeateri. The sequence goes on along the minus strand of WOXC01010862.1, from coordinate 304,551 downwards.
AGCACAAGGGAATGTGTTTAGCAGAGAAGAGTGGATAATGTTGTATTTAGTAAAAGAAAATAGGTGGTGGGGAGAGATGTTTGGGCTCAGTAGTCATCAGCAAGTCATGCTGGGAAGAGTCTGTGATTCTGTGAAAACCCCTCCAATGTAAACAGATACTAAGCTGGAAAGAACCTCAGAGGCCATGGAGTCCCCACCACCCCATATCAAATAGAAGCTGGGTGACCAAGAAGGGGGAACCCACAAAGAACCCAGCCAGCCCATTCCACTCTAACCTTTCACATAAACATTGTTCATTTATGCCCAGCAGGTCTCAGTGCGGCCCAAACCTCTACTGAGCTTTTGGGACACACAGTGTAACCTCATCTGTGTGCTAGCCTTTGGCACACCTGACAAAAGTGCTCTTGTGGCCCTCCAGGCTTCGCTCCTCCAGGCTGAACTTCATACACTTCAAGTGACTTTCACGTGAGAACTTCTCCAGTCTTCACACTATTCTGGACATGCTCCTGAATGTCTCTCTTAGTGTGTGGTGCCCAGAATAGAATGTGGTTTTCCAGCTAGGTCCGACTATGGCAGACACAGTGGCGTTGTTTACTCACACTTACCTTTTCCAACGCCATGTCATACTCTTGACCCCTAGTGGTCTTTCAGTCCACTAAAACTCCCAGATATTTTTTACAGAAACTATTTCTTCCGTTCTGTATTAGGGAAGTGTAAGATTACCCAAGTGTAAGATTCTACTTACATTTATCCTAAATTTTGTCTTATTTAATTCACCCCATCATGCTATTCTGTCAAAACTTTTTTAACTATATCAGGATAGGGAACCTGTGACTTCAAGGCCACATGTGGCCCTCTAGATCCTCAAGTGTGGCCCTTTGAATCCAAACTTCACAGGACAAATCCCCTTAATAAAAAGACTTGTTCTGTAAAACTTGCACTTAGTCAAAAGTCTACACCCAAGGGCCTGGAGGGCCACATGTGGCCTTGAGGCTGCAGGTTCCCCACTCCTGGACTGTGTCATCCAGTGTGTAAGTTACACCCTCCAAACTCTGTCATCACCTGAAAAACTGAAAGCCTCTGTGGGGTCACAGATTTAGAAGTTAAATGATTTGCCCAAGGTCACATAGATAAGTAACAAAGTTGCCTCCTCAGTCATTACCGTTGAACAGCATTTTCAGTTTCAAGGACAGATCCTTGAGGTGTGCAGCTAAGAAGACTCACTCATTACTGACCTCTCTGGGGTTTGTATGGTCATCAGTGGGATCTTGGCATCAGACATTTTAGTCACTCTCTTCACATAATTACAAGCTACTTTCCATAATGTTTAGACCAACCAAGAGTCCCATCAATGTTGCTCTTCTTTTCACAGCTGGACTATTCCCATCTTTTCCCATCTTTGCCAATGTGACAGATGTGAGCTGGAACTTTAGGATGGTTCTGATATGCATTCCTTTCTTTTGTTGTTAGTGATCTGGAGCATTCTTTCACATAATAGTTAATAGTTGGCAATCTTTTTATTCATACATCTTTATTATTCATTGGGGAATGACTCTTGGTTCAATATATTTGTGTTAGTTCCCTCTATATCTTAGATATCAGAGCTTTAACAAAGATATTTGATGAACAGAATTTTTTCCAATCAATTACTTAATTATATTTATTTATATAATGTATAGTTATATATAGTATAAAATAATTGTTATACATTATATCCTAATTTTATATATTTATCTTGTGCATGCAAAAGCTTTGCAATTTCATGTGATCAAAATCATCTATTTTATCTTATGATGGTTTCTATCCTTTGGTGTGTTGAGAATAACCCCCCAACCCTAGCTGTGAACAGTACCTAACATGTGATTCTTGTAATTCATGTTCTTTTTTTTTAAGGACTCTTCTAGAAGTCTCCCCTCCCCCTTCCCAGCAGCGCCACAGTCCTGGCACACTTCCTCTATCCAGAGGTAGCCAGCAGGCTTCAGCTGCCCCAACACAAATACAATTATCTTCATGACAAGCTGGGCTTTACTGAATTTCCTTCACTTGATAACAATCTCTTTTATTCTTTCATCATATTTTAGGGTGAACCTGGTTCAAAAGGAGTAGAAAAGGGAAAAGAGGTAAAAATTGCCTAAATGTTTTGATAAATGTATTCTTTCTTCTTCTCACTTACTGATGTCTGTATGAACTGGGCTCAAATTAGGAGACATTCAGTCCTTTCTCAGTGCAGAAGCACTGCAAAGAACACTGAATTTGGGGCCAAAGAAGTGGCTTCATAAGGTTCTAGATTGAGAGTTAAGGCTCACCCCACCTCCAATTTATAGATGAGTTTTTGCTAAGTCAGGTGACTTGCCCAGGGCAACACAGGGAACCAGGATGGAGTGACTCCTCTTGCCACCCCCCCCCCCACCTCTTCCTGGCTGTATACCTGGCACTGTCTGACCTGAGCACTAGACCCTTCTGCCTCACCCTCTCAGAGGGATCTACCAGATGACCTCTCAGGTCCCTTTCACCTCTAAATCCTAAAATCCCAGGAAAGGCAGAATGTTGCCTGGTTTGGTAATGTCTAAAGTGCTGTGGCAGATGTAAGGGAAACAGGAGGCCTCGTCCCTGTCCTCAGGGAGCTTCCAGAACTGTCAGGGAGACCACACACACACACACACACACACACACACACACACACACAGTGTAAGACTGGGATAAGTGTAAGGTAGATGGTCTAGACAAGGTTGCAGGAACTAAAAGGAGGCTGGCCTGGCCTACAGTCAGTAGGACTGAGGCTCCAAGGAGAAGCAGAAATTGGTTTATAGGAAAGGTCTGGTTGGTCATGAAATGTGGGCCACCAAGGGGAGGAAAGGCATTTGTGGGGGAGACTCAGGGACACACTGAAGGGCCAGTCTAAGGAGAGTGGGCCTTATCTTACAGACCATGGAGGAAGGCTGTGCAGGACAGATTCAGGACGAGGAGAAAATGGGGACAGGGGGCCCAGTGAAGGGACCACTGCAGTAGACCCAGCATACCAGGATGACTTGGACAAGGCAGATGAGATCAGGGAAAAGAAGGAGCACGGGAGAGACATTTCAGAAGAAAAACTGGCAGGACTTGGGCACTGATTGTCATGTGTTAAGTGAACACACAAACACATCATCTAGCAAGAGGACTGTAGAATGATAGATCTTGGAAACCACTGTGTAACACTATCCCCTCACATTATGGATGAGAAAACCAAGGTTCAGAGAGAAGTAACCTCGCAAAAAGTCTGGAACAGGGGTGAGGGGGCTGGACTGGGAGTCCAAGGTCAAGAATTCGAGTCCCGGCTTTGCTGCTTACTACCTGCAAGTCACTTAGGTGTTCTGGTCCTCAGTTTCCTCATCTGTAATATGACTAGATGACCCTGTGGCCCAGCCATTTGGTGCCAAACCCCAGTGCTCAGATGAACTTTGCCAACATCTGGCTCTTTCCTGACCAACACCTGGCCTATCCCTGCTGCCCCCAGACCTCTCCTAGGCCAGCTGCAGCTTTGGTGGCTCAGCTTTTTGCCTCTGACCCTCATATCAAACAAATCTTCTGAGGCTGGTGCTTATTTGTTCCATAGGGTGAGGGAGTACAACAGCTTCGAGAAGCCTTGAAGATCTTAGCAGAGAGGGTACTGATTCTGGAGCACATGATCGGAATCCATGGTGAGTGTCCAGAGGCCTGTGCTAGGCAGGGTCTGGAAGGATGGCTCCTGGGATGGGGTTGGGGAGAGGGGAGTGGGAAGGGGAGAATGGGCAGGGAGAGGGAGCCCAGCTGCCCAGAGCTCAAGCTTACTGACCCCATTCCTGCCTTGAGGAATGGACCCTATGGACTTTGTGGCAGCTGCTTGCTTCTCTTATGGAATCCCTCAAAGGATCCCTGCCCATTCACCCACTGGGGGTTTCCTAAGCTGCCCAAGCCTAATGTGAGCTATTCTATTAGAGCCATTTAGGGACAGGCAGGGGAAAGGCCTGGAGGACCTGAGATCCCCAATCACGTCTCCTTCTCAATGGCCTTCTGAGCCTATCACCCCATCCCTGCGGCCGCTGCCTTAGAGCACTCTTCCAGGCCTCCTCCCTGGGACTGGCAGCTTCCCTTCTCTAAGAAGGAGAGCATCCCTGGCCAGACCCCCACCCCTCTCTGTTCTCGGTGCCCTCCTTGTTGAACAGACTGTATCCACACCACTAAGGGGCTGTCTTTCCTTTCAGACCCGCTGTCTTCCACTGAACCAGGCTCTGGACAAGATGGAGCACTAGGCCCTGCCTTACAAGGCAACAAGATGAAGCGAGGGGGCCCCCTGGCCCCACCCCAGCCATATGACACCATCTCTTCCTTGCTGGACAACATTGAACCCAGAAGGAACAGGAATGAGAGCAGCAGCCTTAAGTAGGCAGCCTGGCATCCCCCTAGGACAAACCTGTGCACTGATTAAAGATACAGTATCCATGGACAAAAATGCTTATGATTGTGGTCCTGGGTCCCGATGGAGGGAAGCTGGGGGCTGGGGACAGGGCTCTGGCTGTGCTCCTGGAGGATGCTTTGGGAAGTTCCCCAAATGGCAGCAAGGCAGGAGACTGCCCCCTGCTAGCAGCGGTCATCTTCTCCCTCTCTTTCCCTCCTATGAATAGGGGTCTGGGCTGGCAAGAGTTTACTCCTGAGGGATTCTATAAGGGTATGTGGATGTCCTCATCACTGGGCATTCCCAGTCAGGGGCATCATGGGCAAAGCAGTTTCCCCAGAGCCCCACCATAACAAGGTTTCCTGTTGGTGTGGCTCTCCCACAGTGCCTTTTGAGCAAACCAAGCAAATGCTTGCTCAGAGCAGCTTGGAAATAGGCCCCTAGAGCCCTTTCTGGAAAGGCCTGGCCTAACTCCTTGCCCCCAGTCATCAATCTCCATCTGTCCCTGCAGCACACACTGGACCCACCCTGGATAGACTCCCCTGAAGAAAAGTTCATCTCTGTGGCTTTGCTGTCCCTTCTGTCCTTCATAACATGTCCTTTGGTCACCCCAAGTTAGAGATTATGTGCCTGGGTTCTGTAAATAGAGGGGTTCAGATGCTCATATGGCCCATCAAGCAAGCATTTATTAAGCACCTAGAATGTGTAAGGCACTCGACCTCCTCCATGAGCTCTCCTGCCTTGGCTAAAAGTCTCTAACCACAACAAAGTCAGAAGTTAGATCACGGGAAAGACAGAGGTGCTGGCCTGAGTGGGCCCACGTGTTCCCATTAACCCAATTTCTTCTCAAAGAACAAACAGGAACCACCTTTGGGTGTCTCTGTCTCTAACCAAGCCTGTCCAGAAGCCCATTGGGCAGGATCCTGATCAACACCTTGGAGGAGCAAGCTTCTGAAACAAAGCTCTTCTGCCCCTAGGAGGGTTTATTGGAGGTCTGGGGGAGGAGGAGCAGCCCTCAGCAGCACAGGCCCTACGCTACACCTTTTACCGTGACTAGTTCCCTTTTAAAGACTGACTCCATCTCCACTCCCAAACTCAGATGACCACTTGTTTTTGAGTCTGGTTGCTTGGGTTCTTCCCTCAGGCCTTCAGGGAGAAGAAACCCAGCTCAGTGAATAAGTTCAATTAGTCTGATGGCAGGGTCCAAAACACTGTCTCCCAGCTAAGGCCACTCCTTGGAGCACCTTCTAATCAGAAAGATGTGACTTCAAGTCGCTGGCAGCCAACCAACAGTGGGAGCTGGGAGTCCTGAGAAAGATGAAAGGTGAGTGGAGGCCAGAGATTTGGACCAGATGATTTACTCCCTAGAATGCTATACTTGATTCATTTCAGCAACAGTTCTGTGAGTGAGCAAAAGCTCCAGGCCCTAACCCTCCAAATTAGAGTTTATCAGAGTGGCTGGGGTGGGCAGAAAAAGGACAGAGAAGCAGTCCATAGTCAGCCCTCCCAGCCTAAAATGTCTCATCACCGTCTTCACTAGCTCTATCTTGCCAAGCTTGTCGTGAAGTTAATCCCAAACAGCATTTCCTACTCCAACAATTTCCTAATTGTGTGGTACTGTATCTTTAATTTTGGTGCTTTTAGAAACCAAATTTGGGTGGGTTTTCTCTGGCCCTACCCAATCACCAGACCTTAGGGTAATAATTTCTCCACCCAAAGTAACTTTCCTAATTCAAAGAAAACTTTCTAGAGCTTGTATTGTTTCCTGCCTTCCAAAGCCCCATGGACAGTGACTCCAGATATGCCTCTTTGCTTTAGGCGGCTGTATTTTGGGGCTCACTGTATTTCCATAGGGTGTTCATTTATGGGTCTGTTTCCATTTCTCCAATGTCACATCATCAAGCCACTGTCTTCTGCAGCTTGTCAGATTTTTCTGAGATCACCAGCATCCCCTCTTCTTTTTTAAAATGATTTTTCAGCTTGGTTTATCTCACTGAGGCAAAGATGGAAAAAAGAAAGAAAAAACTCTTTTCTTGTCGTCAAGCTTAGAAAAGAGCTGGTTCCATGCTGGGCTTCCCTCCAGTGCTAGGCTCCAGTAATGGAATTTTCAGATCCCCATGAGACTGAAACCAAGTGTGGAACACACGGGAAAAGTTATCAGAGAAAGAGCCCACTCCATTCTGGACGTATTTCCCAATGGACCAGGGAAGAAGGCTGGCTTTACTGACTGGAAATTCCAGTTCAAAATTATGGAGGATTCCCCTTGTTCCAACAGCATTCCATGATGCTGATTTTCTAGCCTAACTAGGAGAACAGCCTCCTGGTTTCTATGATTATGGAGAAGTAAATGAATCCTAAGCTGCATTCAAGTCCACGGAGCACACTTCTGAGCATTGAAGAAAATGCTGGTATTAAGTTCAGTGCTGACTTTGACTTTTCTTGTTTCTGTTGGTGTGTTCTGTATGTACAAGTGCCCCAGCGTTCCAGACTCTCTGTGCTCTAACCACTTGTTCCTTTGTCCACACATTGCAATGCTGTGTAGACTTTCTCAAAAGAAAACACCAGCTGTCTTTGGCTTTTTTTTGTTTCATTGACTCGCTTTAACTTGGTTATGATTGGCTGCCTGGCAGAAGAGTGACAGCGTGGCCAGGCCACCAGGAGATGGTGTCTCTCAGCTTCCCTATTGCGATGTTATGGTTCATATTATTGACTTCTTTCTCTCTTTGCTTTGGTGTTGTTGGGTTTTAGGGGACATCTTGTACTTGGCATTCTTACAGAACAGTGGGACCAACAGTGATAAGCCCACTGAGGTCCAAGGTCTTTCATGTAACAACTGAGAAATAAATATATCATCCATGACAAAATTTGTTTCTGGCAGCCAAAGCCAAGTCATCATTCCTGCTTTCTTGTCTTCATTCCCTCCCCTTTCACACCCTGAGAATGACCGGGAGGGCCTTGAGTCATAGCTCCCTCTCCCCAATCCCCAGGAAATAAAGTACCTGGGAAGGAAGATGAGCTGCTGTCATCCTGTAGTTTGGGCCAGAGGCTAGATGTCACCGCCATCAGCTCCCCAAAAAGGCAGGCAGAGTGTGCTCTGACACAGATCATATCTCCTTCTCCTTGCCCCTAGTTGGAAGCTCTCCAGCTCTTCCTCCAAAATTTTTCCCAACCAGGGCTACACCCAGGCCCATGTACTCTGCAGATACTGATGAGGAATTGGTACCAAACTGCCTAGTACATGTCCTAGCACCTCCTCAATCCTGGGAGCCCACTTTGTCTCAAAGCCAGGGTCCCTATTAGGGATCTAGTGGTACAGAAAAAGGGCAAGGGAGGGAGGACAAGAACAAAAGGAAAGACAAAGGGTGGGACAGAGACAAGCAGAAAGAATAACACAAATACGTAAGAAAAAAGTCAAGCATGTATTAAGCCCCTGCCATCCACTAGGCCCTGGGGGGAACAGTCCCTAGCCCCAAGAAGCTTATGTCCTCCTTGGGAATATGACGTATTACACACATGAGCACATACAAAACAGACATGGACAATGGGGGCAGAGGCACCAACAGCTGTTTCAGCAAAGGCTTCAAGGAGGTGAAGACAAAGACAGGGTGAGACATGGGGAAACGGAGTGCTATGGAACTGAGAGAAGACAGGCTTGGCTGGACCATGTGAAGGGGAGGAATGCCTGTGTGTCCCCAGAGGAGGTTATACTTGTTCCTAGAGGCTATGGAGTATGAATAGAGGAGTGATGTGGTCAGACTGCACAGCTGTGCAGAGGTTGGGCTGAAGAGGGGAGAATCTTCAGCAGTCCAGGGCAGTGAGGAAAGAGGAGTCAAGCAGGTAAGAGAACTGAGAGGGCGTGGCAGTGAAAACCTAGACAAGAAAGTGCCCAGGAAAAGCGGGTGGTCAAGTGTCACGTGCCTCATGAATACTGAGCCAAGAGCCTCAAGTTTGGCCCTAGAGGGATCGGCAGCTTCAGTGGAAGGATGAAGTGCTAAGCCAAGCTGCAAAGAGCTGAGAAATGGGTGAGAGGAAGGAACAGAGAGGCAATGAGTACAGATGGATCCTTTTTTCCCAATTTGGCTGAGAAAGGGAAAAGAGCTGCAGGGCAAGGGAGGGTCCCCTTGTTGACAAAGTGCAGATTGGAGAGAGGGGAAAAGGAGTGTGGGGGCAATCAATCACCTGAAACAGGAGGGGACAGGATCAAGGCTCCACAGAAGATGACCCTGGCAAGGAGGAGGGTCAATTCTTCATGAGACTGAAGTAAAAGAAGAAAAAATGGGGGATTAGCAAGGAGTTGAGAAATGTACAAAGAGGGAGCTCATGGCAAACAGTCTCCATGGGAGGAAGGGTGATGTGGGAGGCCTGAAGCTGCTCTGGGGAACTGGACAGAGCCAATTAGGAAGGAGGAAAAGGGCTGTCCCACTACAAGGGTGGAGTTTAGCCAACAGCTTTGTGGCAGAGCCAGCCATTAGAGCCAGGGGTTAGAAGGGAGAGACCGGCCGGTGGTTGGAAGACCATGAGTAACTTTCTGAGGATCATGTATGCTTCTGAATTACTCAACACTGCAAACTTGGGCACAAGGGAAGGGGGTCATCTTTCCACTTTAAAAATGTGGACATTTGAGAACAAAATTGGGGGGCCTGGAATCTGGAAGGTGATGGAGAGATGCTGGGCCGATTCAAGGATGGGTGGTGAAAGGGTTCAGTCCAAGAGTGGAATGTATTTGTGGAGGATTTTCAAGTGGGGTGCATTAAAGACAAGCTCTTTCAGGTGCAAAGTCAAGAAGTCGGGGGAGCTGGGACCTGAAACAATGTTCTAGGAGAGCAGAGTTAGATATTTAGACATGGAAAATGGGTGTGAAGGCTTAAGGCCAGGGGAGAGATATAACAAATCTCAGTTTATTCCATAACAAATAGAGCACAAAGGGATTTGCCAAAGGCTGGCAGTTGGTAAGAAACAACCCTCTTATTCCTTGAGAAAGCATCGGAAGGAATACAAAGGACTTCTATATGACCCCAAAGCTGGCTGTCCACATGATAAAAGTGTTAGAACTGCAAGGGACCTCAGGGGGCATCTAGTGCAGACTGAGTGACCTAAGGTCATCAGGGCAGCAAGTGGCAAATCCAGTCCCCTTTCCACTCCACCACATTTCCAGAGGGAGGGCCCTGGTTCTTTAGGGGTTGAATGGGTTTGAGGTGGCAGGTCACCAAAGACACAGGCTCATATTTAGAACTGGCAAGGACTGCAGAGGTCACCAAGTCCACACCCCCATTTTACAGGTAAACCGAGTCCCAGAGAGACCATGAATTGTCTACGGTCACACAGGTAGCAAAGGACAGGCCAGGTCATTTGACTCCAGATCCACTTTTCATTCTATCAGGACACTTCCCTCTGTCTTTTTTCATGAAAACTTTTCATTTCATTTTTATTCATTTCACACTTAAAATACATAAAAGGCAAAAACCCCAAACATTTCCATGTACATAAAAGTCCATGAATGTCCATTTCAGAGTTTACTTTTTTTTGAAAAGCTATGTAATAAACACTGCACATCACTTTCAAAGTTGCCCTGCTTTTCTGAACTTCCTTCTAAGTTTTTTTTTGTTCTTTGCTGGGCACTTCTTTTTTCTCCCTCCCTCCCCACTCAGCCCTAGAGAAGGCTGCCATTAGTCATGTGTGCAAGCTTGTATGTATGTGTAAAACTGTATTACCCAGACTTCAGTTCTTTCTCTGGAGGTGAGCGGCACCTCCTTCCTGGGTTCTTTGTGGCTGACCTGAACATTTATAATACTCAAAAGGACTTGGTCGTTCAATCAATGCTTTCCTGGTTCTCCATACTCCCTGTGTCTTACTATTTTTGTGGCCTGATTTCAGGAACATGAGAACTGAGAGATTTTGTACTAAGATGTGTAATAAGAGCAAAGAGCTAACATTCATACTGCTTACTAAGGACCAGGCGCTGGGATAAGCACTTTAAGCCCATCTTACTTGACCCTTACAACAGCTCTGGGAGGGAGATGCTGTAATTATCCCCACTTACACATCAGGAAACTGAGGTAAATGACAGTTGAGTGACTGGTCCAGGGTCACATGGCCAGTAAAGGCCTGAAGTCACACCTGAACACAGGATTCCCTGGCTCCCAGCTCTCTATCCACAGCCTAACTTATATAAACCCAAGCTCAAACATGAACCTGGCTCCTGGGAATGTGGGGAGACACCAGTCCTTAGAACTGGCTCCTTTCCTCCAGCCTATAAATTGAGGCAGTTCCTATTTAGAAACAAGCGAGTGAAGTCTTAGACTTCCTGGGCAAAGTTCTGATGGGAAAAAAAGCCTGGGCTACAGGGCTCAAATCCCTTCATCCCCCTCTGCTACCCAGTGCACTGTATCAAGCTGAACCCAGTCCTGGATTTCTCCACAAACACGACAGAAGCTTTGAGGATCCCGGGATGACCCCAGCTACCTCGTGAAGCCTTGATCCTGCTGGTACATGAAAGAGTCTTTGGAGAGTGCTGTAGTTTTCTGCTGGAGTCATCAGTGCCTTGAGGGCTGGCTGTGAATGAGACAGCTCCCACAGTGGCCAATCCTTTGGATGCACCAGACCAATATTTAAAAGGAGAGGAGGGTATGCATCACTGAGCCTGGGGTGCCCACCCTCGGGCCCAAGAGCCTTTTGTTTCCTGGGTCAGCTAGAGCCTGGGGCTTACAGGAAGGCCTTGGGTAGGAAACACAGTTTATGTGTATAACAACTCAATCATATGGGAAAGTCAGACAGACAAACAGCTTATTTTTCCAGCCTGGACTGCTGGATTTCAAGTGCAAAGACACAGGTGGAGTGCACAGATAAAGAATGGGTTGTGACGTGCTGGGAGAAGTGGAACCTGTGAGACAGGAACTTATACAATCCACCTCTGGCTTGGAAAATGGGAGCAAGCAGCACTAAGCCTCTTTGGGGCCAACAAGGTGAGGGAGAATAACTGAGAATTTCCATTGTTCCTGGTTCCTGTGAGCTGGAGGAGGTCACAAAGCATAAGGCATTAGGACCCCCAGACATGCAGCCTGGGCAGACTAAGGGTCATCCATGATGTGCAAAGGGCCCACAATAGCAAAACCCATTACACTGTGTAACAGGCAGGTGTACACACCACGGGAGAGCAAGGGTGGCCCACTGGTGTGGAACAATGTATGTAGCTCAGACTTTTTTTTGATATTCAGTTTTACTAGTTTTTTTTTCCTTCCCCCCTGTTTTCTTTAAGAATATCATTTATTGGGGGCAGCTAGGTGGTACAGTGAGTAGAGCACAGGCCCTGAAGTCAGGAGGACCCGAGTTCAAATCCAGCCTCAGACACTTAACACTTACCAGCCCTGTGACCTCAGGCAAGTCACTGAACCCCAATTGCCCTCCAAAAAGGAAAAAAAAAGAATATAATTTATTATATAGGATGGCTCCTTGGAAGAAGGGTGGTATATGGGAAAAGTTTTGGAACTGTAAAAACTAATTTTATCGATAATTTTTTAGAGGGGTAACCTGAAAAGAAGGTTGCAAAAGAAAAAGTCTTGGACAGGAACAAGCTCTAGCCCAAAGAATAAAGTCTCATTACGTGATGAGTGGCACAAGGCAAACTGTGGGACACTCCCTCCCCGGTTCTCTTCCCAGACCTTGCGTGGCAGGCAGCCTGATGAGATCTCAGCAGGCTAAGGCAGACAGCCTCGTAAAGGCTGGGGAAATAAATATATACACAGCAAAATGTTGAGGACCACAGGCCAGTGGGACTCTGACCCTGCTGGCTGAACAAGCTGTCTCAGGTGTTTGGCCTGCTGATGGGCCTGGATTGGTTCCCCATCCCCCAGGCAAACAGGTGTGAGGATTAGGTCCTCAAAACAGGCATGGCATTTATGCCCACAGCCTGGAACAGAGAAGTGTGCAATGTCCTCAGAGGAAGACAATTAGGGAGGAGGATTATGGCTCTATAAAGCTTGTGCCTGGAAGAATATACATTGGATCTTTGCTTTCACCATTCTGAGAGTCCTATCTCTTTTTCTGCACCCACTCGCAACCTCTGAGTCAGTTACACTTTCTCAGCCCTGCTTGGGGACAGCAAAGGGAGAGGTTGGGAAAGGGATGATGGTGGGAAGAGCTGGCCATGCTGGGGGGATAGCAGCAGTTAGGACCTGGAGCAGGACAAAGGTGAGAGGAAGAGGAGGAGGGGCTAGGAAGCTGCAAGTCTGGCAAACCGAAAATGTATAGTGTGGATGACTGCTGGGGTAAGATTAGTATTACAGGTCCCCCCTACCCATGCCAAAGGCAATGATAGCTAAACCCTTTAAATGCCTGTTTGTAAAGAAGCTACAAAAGGGAAGAGCCTAGGCCCCTATGAAAGTGCACTCTACCACTGCCATTAGGTTTGGAGGCTACCTGGGCCACCAAACTGCAGTTATCCACTTGTCCAGGGTGGCCTAGTTCAGGCTTTGAACCAAGCCTTCCTGGCCCCATGGAGGGTCCCTGTTGAGAGCCAACTGTAAACTAGGCAGGTAGAAGCAGTCAGTTCCTCACAACTGCTCCCAGGCCAACAGGATGTTGGCTCACCACTCTCTGAGACATGCAGAAGAACAGAACACCATGAATTCTTGCTCATCCTATTTGGGAACACTAGATAAAGAAAGGACATGATAGCCTTCAAGGTCTGGACGTTATGGGAACATTATGACCAATAGTTACCGTCTTTGTCTCTTTGCTCTATAAAAATCTTATTGAATCAATAAATGGAATGCTATCCTGAACTGCCCACCTGGCCCAGTTCATTTCACACCTCCCCTCACACCTGATGCTGGCATATCTAGCGGCCCCATCAAATGGCACCCAACATGGGGTAAATAAAGATCTGAAAGGAAGGTTGCCACTTATAGTCCCTGGAGCTCCACAAGTCACAAGCACACAGGGTAAAGGAACTTTTTTCAGTTAACCTTTTTTAGTCATTTTGTTTCACCAAGCTGATATAGGAATTTCAAAACTTTCTATCACCATGGGTCAAATGTATGGGATACAGTTCAAAGATCAGGAACAATATCTTCAAGTATTAAAGGAAATAGTGAAAGAAAGGGGGTTTGCTATGATGAAGGAACAATTAGAGGAGTTTTTAGTGTGTGTGGAACATTGTTGCCCCTGGTTTTCAAAGGGTGGTACAGTGGATTTAGTAAAATGGGGAGACAGTAGGGAGATCTATGAGTGAGACTAATAGAGGGACCCCAGCATTTCCCCATTTCTGCCTTCTTTCTATGGAATCTATTAAAGATATGTTTAACATTAGAAACTTAAGTGCTAGGGGTGGCTCAAACAATTAAGTGTGAGGCAGTGGTCTCTACACAGTCCAAAACTATAGAAACAGATAAGAAGAAAATTTCAAAGTAAGTCTTACCTGGCCTCCATTACCATTGGAGGACCAAGCAAATGTCTGACTTCTGCAGAAGATCTCTAACAATCTTCTATGTGTGCTTTCTTCCTCTCATTTTCTGTATGTTTTGTTTATGTCTCTGGGTGTGAAGGAGTGTGAGTAATCTGGCACCACATAAGGTTTAATACATAGCTGGATCTCTGGGCTTCCCTTGGAATGCTGTTATCTCTTTCTCTCACCCTCTCCCTTAGAAGAGAAAGAGAAAGGATATTTTCTTTAGGTTATATGATGGTCATGGCGACTGCAGGAGGAGTATCAGGTCAGAATTAGAAAGAAATAAGGCATGTATGGCCATGTAAGTAGACAGGAAGAAAGGCACGGGAGTTTAAGTGTGAAGCAGAGAGAGGAGCATGAGTATGAAGGTTAAGAAAGGTATCAACTATTTGCATGAAAAGTGTGAACAGAAGTTTTAAAGTTTTTAGAAGGTTTGAAAAATCTCTTTCTCTCCATTCCAACTCCGGCCAAGTTTTGAATGCAGGAAAAAGAGATAAAAAATAAAAAGGAGGAGGCGGAGCCAAGATGGCAGAGTAGAAAAAGCACTTCCATGGCGCTCCAGCCCACACCATTTCAAAATCATGTAAAAGGGGACTCTGAACAACCTCTGGAGCGCCAGCACCCACAGAATGACACAGAGAAGCTAACCTCCCACTGAGGACAGGCTGGCAGCCTGGCAGGGAACGGCTAGCACAACGCTCTGGGAGCCAAGCCCAGGTCCTGTGAGTAGAGGTTTTAGCCCCAGGGCGGCCAGTCTAGCAGCCGGCTGGAGGGACCCCAGAACACCAGGAGCTGGGGCTTTTCCAGAATTTCCAACACAAAGTGAGAGGTTAGTGCCCTATGGACTTTGGGACCAGTATTTGGGAACGCATTGGCTTCTTCCCCTGGGGGCTAGAAGTGGCTGAGGAGACGTGGCACAGACACCATTTTGCAGCTTCAGCTCCTGGCCTGCGAACTGTAGGGGGATCTGGCAATCAGTCTGGGGGGTAATTGCTCTTGCTTTAACCTCCCTGGATCTGGACTGCAGTCTGGGGTGGAGGTCTTAGGGTGTGTGTCCAGCTTGCCAGAGTGTGTGGGGGCTTCAGGGAGGGTACCCAACTAATACCTCCCGCAGTTGAGAAGACCCCAACGTTTGAGAGGGAAGCTCCCCTGTCTGGTGGCAGAGTCCTACAAACCCAAAAGTCAAGTAATTGAGTGGCAACATGCCTAGGCAAAGAAAACAAAATAAACAGAAAAATTCAACATTAGACTCCTATTTGGGGGGCAAAGAGGATCGAAGCATGGAACAGGAGGAAGACTGTGAGGTCAGAACTCCTGCACCAAAAACCCCAAATGATAATATGAGCGGGTTACAGGCCATACAGGACCTTAAGAAGGATTTTAAAAACCAAGTAAGAGAAGTGGAGGAAAAACTGGGAAGAGAAATGAGAAGGATGCAGGAAAAGTATGAAATGACAGTCAACAGCCTGACTGAGGAAAATAACATCTTAAAAAACAGACTAACTCAAGTGGCAAAAGAGGCTCAAAAAGGCAATGAGGAGAAAAATGCCTTAAAAAGCCAAATTTGCCAGATGGAAAAACAATCTCAAAAGCTCACTGAGGAGATTCGTTCCTTCAGAGTTAGACTGGAGCAAATGGAAGTTAATGACTTTATGAGAAATCAAGATGCTGTTAAACAGATCCAAACAAATGAAAGAATAGAAGGCAATGTGAAATATCTTGTGAGAAAAACCACTGACCTGGAAAATAGATCCAGGAGAGAGAATTTTAAAATTATTGGACTACCTGAAAGCCATAATCAAAGAAAGAACCTAGAAATAATCCTTCAAGAAATTCTCAAGGAAAATTGCCCTGATGTTTTAGACCCAGAGGGCGAAACAGAGGTTGAAAGAATCCACTGATCACCTCCTGAAAAAGATCCCAAAAAGAAAACTTCTAGGAATATTACAGCCAGGTTCTAGAGTTCCCAGATCAAGGAGAAAATACTACAAGCAGCCAGGAAGAAACAATTTCAATATTATGGAAACACAATCAGAATAGCACAGGACCTGGCAGCTTCTATACTGAGGGATCGAAGGGCATGGAATATGATATTCTGGAAGGCAAAGGACCTGGGATTAAAACTAAGAATTACCTACCCAGCAAAACTGAGTATCTTGTTTCAGGGGAAAATATGGTCATTCAGTGAAATAGAGGACTTTCAAGCATTCTTGAGGAAAAAAAAACAGAGTTGAATAGAAAATCTGACATTCAGACACAAGAAGGAAGAGATGCTTGAGAAGGCAAACAGGGAAAAGAAATCAAAAGGAACTTATCAAAGTTGAACTATTTACATTCCTACATGGAAAAACAATAACGGTGATTGATGAAACCTTTCTCAGTATGAAAATAATTGAAGGGTATATGGGCATATGAATATATATGTGAATGTGTGTATATATGTTTACAGGTATACATGGATAGAGGGCACAGGTTGAATTTGTTGGGAAGGGAGGATACTCAAGGGGTGAAGTTAAGAGGTGAGAGAGGAATGTGGCAAGAGGAGATGGGGAGAGAGAGGGTAGGATAAACTATCTCATGTAGAAGAGGCAAGGGGAAGTAGTGGCAGGGGAGGGGAAGAACAGGAAGGCAAAAAGGCAAAACCATGTTCTCATTGAATTTGGCTCAGGGAATCACATACTTAGTATGGGATATCTCACCCTACAGAAGACTAGGGGGGAGGGGGATGAGAGGGGGGAGGATGGAGAGGAGAGCATGCTGGGGCGAGGGGAGGCTGGAGGCACCCACTTTTGAAGAGGGACAGGATCAAAGTAGGGAATGGACCAGGTGGGGGGTGGGAGGGAAATATAGTCAGTCTTTTACAATATATCTACTAGGGTAATGTTTTGCATAGCTATACACGTACAACATATATTGAATTGCTTATCTTCCCAGCAGGAGTGGGTGACAAGGGAGGAAGGGAATGGATCTGAAATTCAAAGTTTTAAAATTAAATGTTTCAAATATATAAATATACTATTGTTAATACTATTTTGCACGTAGCTGGGAGATAAGACGTGCAGGAATTGGGGCACAGAGATTCACCAAGTCGAAGGAAGAGATATGGGAGAGAGCAGATTGGATGAGGGGATATCCTGTGGGACTGCTAATCTACGGTAGTGGGTAGGGGAAAAACAGGGAAAAAATTGTAACTCAAAATCTGGTGGAAATGAATGATATAAGCCAGAAGTTAATAAAGCATTTTGAAAAAAATAAATAAATAAAAATAAAAAGGAAATTTCCCCCTCAGATCAAAGAGGAAAATGGATGAACATTTAACTATTTCCTGCCTCACCTAAAAGAGAAAAGTTTTGTGTATCAGGATACAACCAAAAGTTAATTGAACTCATTCTGGTGGCCCCTCTCCTCTGTCCCACACTGCCTCACCTCTCTGGCAAAGGCTTCTTTATAGATTAGTCTAGAAACTCCCCCCCCCCCTTCTTTTTTACATAAGGGTTAGAATGAAGAAGTATATTTGACTGGGTAAATGCAACAAAGGGGAAATGGGAAGATGGAAGTAAAAGGGCAACAAAGATTTTGAGTAATTCTAACAGAGGCCAATGCATGGTTAATGGTGGAGCTCGGGGATAGGAGGCCTGGATCTAGGATATATTATGGCAGCTAGACAATTCAGGTTCTTATGGAGCTGCCAGGGAATGTCCAAAGCAGGCCTGGAACCTGGATCTTCCTAATCCCAACCTGTGTCTCTCTCTTTCTACTAAACAACATTGCCCCTCAACAGTTACCCAGCCATGCACATAACAGAAAAGGAAAAAAAAAACTACTAGTGTGAGGTCATGGGTAAAGGGAAGGTTTGGGGGTGGAGAGGAACTAGAGGGAGAAGAGAACCCTATGTGGGAATTGAATGAGTTCCCTTTCTATGAGTCTAGTCCAGTTTCTGTCTTGTAAGAAAACTTTATTCAATTATAGGAATTGTGAGAAAACTTTATGGCATTGTTTGAACGTAGGCCTGTATGGCTAGAAAACAGGACCATTTCTATCTATTGCTTAGAGACCCTGACCTAAGGAAACCTGGTCAATCCAAAGACTGATGAGAGGAGTTTTCTCACAATTATGAATCACAAGCAACCCATATGTCTTATCTAAAAACTTGCCTTATACTGATCAACCAACAACTGTTTCCATGTTCCTTTGACTGAATACAACACTTGGGGGGAGGGGGAGAAGTGGGACACATCTTTTTCTGATTTTAGGGAATTGTATCTGCTTGCCTTCCCCCTCCCAACTCAGAAGGCCCTAATCTTTCTTCAAATTAGAAATTGGATTACCTAATCTTGCATCCTGGTTTATATCCTATTGTTTTCTTTTAATGCATAAAAATCTGTCTCCCCCTATATTTGGGGCCCAGGGCCAACCTGAGGAGGCCTGGTCTCAATCTGTTATGCAATTAGCATGCTTAATAAATCAATAAGCTCAGAAACTTGAACCTTTGTTTCCTCAGTCATTTCAGATTTCACCTGCCACTCCTGAGAGTATTTGGTATTTGTGCTAGTATCAAAAGTTACAGTGGGGCTCAAGTAAGTGCCAACCTACATACCAAGCAGCAATGGGCCCCTCAATGTGGGCCATGTACCTAATGGCAATGGAGAAGCCCCTAAGTGCCCAAACAACTCTATCCCTGGGGCCATGACTGTAAGGAAGGGGTGAAGAGTGAACAGAAGGAAGAAAATGTCATGGGAAATATTATAGGTCAGCTAGTAAAAACAACAGAAAGGATTAAGGATTTGGGAAACAGACCAAGAAATACGATATGGAGGTATGACATAGTGATGTAGGAGTTTAACTGTCCAGACATCTTCTGAAGCTCTCCCTCTGGCAAACTCAGAACAACTAATAAATTCCTGACTTGCTTTAATGATCATTCTGTTCTACAAAAGACAAAGCAAGGGATCAAGGGACTCTCTTCAAGTACCTGATTTTGATCAATAAGAAAGAACTAATAGCTGAAGTAGAGATAAGAACCCTGATATTTCATAACAGATCAGAAGGAAGCTGGATAAAGTCTAACATGCACCTGAGACTTGGGGCAGGAGATTGTAAAGTGCTCTGGAATAGATGGTTACTTTTTCATCTCCTTAAGCTCTTCATGAGAACCTAGCCCAAGAGGAATAGGAAGCTTCAAAAAGTGCATGCTAAAAGTGCAAATACATGATTACAATAAAGGAACAAGAGAAAGGTGGGCACTGTATCAATCTGGATGCCAAGAAATTCATTTTAGAATTTAAAAATATATACAAAGAACAAGTAACTGAAAAGGAACAAAAAAATAATATGTTCAGTAAAAACATCAACAGCGAATGCTAAAACTCAGAATAAACTCAGGCTTCCAGTAAATGATTTAAAAAAATAAAAAAGACTTTTTCAAAGCACTCTGGGGGCAAGAAGATCAAAGAAAGGATGAGGTCCACAACTCATGGACAGCTGACTTGATGGTAATGATCAAGAGAGAAGTAGAATCACTCAACTCTCACTTTGTTTGTTTTCTCTTCCAAAGACGATAATGTGTGCTCTGGGGAGAACAGAACAAAAACAGCTAATAAGGGCTCAAAATTAAAAATAAGTGAAGAGTTCAACAGAGTTGTAAATGTTCCACCCTAAGATACTGAACAGTGATCTTCAAAAGGCTGTGGAGAAAGGGAATTACAGAGAAGCAAATGTCATCTTATTCTCCAAAAAGGAAAGAAGGTGAAGTCTTCAAACCACAGACCCCTGAGCTTGAGTCTGATATTAAAGTGATGGCTGGTGAGCATTTAGGAGGGAAAGGATCAGCAAGTGCCAGCTCCCTTTCATGAAGAACAATTCACACTGGACAAACCAGAGTTGTGTCACTGCTAGACAGAGTCAGCATTTATCCTAAGCAAAGCATCTGTCAAAACCTTCCCAGGTTCCAGACTTGGTCAGTGTGTGAATGACTTGTTTTACTGTAACAGACTTACTTGTTCCTGGGGATGAGGGAGGATTTAGTGGTAATGGTACAAAAGGAAAAAAAAGAGCATCACAGAACATTTAACAAACACACAGGAGAGAGCAGATGGAAGCTCAAAGAGGACACAGATGAGCAAAATGCTATTCACAAAAGCTGTGCGATTTCATATATAATCCTGTTTCCATTCTTTATATATGGAAACATTTGTCAAGTTAATAAGTTAATAATAAAAAAGAAACGTTACTATCTTCTGCTATCCAAAATGGAGGAGTATGGGGTAAACACCACCTAATTCTGCAATGTGCTGAAGGACCAGACTCTGAGTAGTCATTAAAGTAACAAGGTTAGTGGTGTTCCCCAGGGATCTGTCCTTGGTCCTGTGCCATTCCAAGTTTTTAATCAATGTTTTAGATTAAAATATAGATGGTATTACAACAGCTAATACACTACATTACAAAATCCAAATCCAAAATGATTGACAGGCCAGAAAATGGGTCAAATTTAACATGCAATTCAACAGAAATAAATATGTAAGTCCCACATTTACAATCTCCCCCCAAAATCAACTGAATAGAAGGTATATTTATAAAACATCTATAAAAACATGTGACTTGGCAACCAAAAAAGCTAATTTAATGTTAAGCTGCATTAATCAGGTCACAGAGTCTAGGATACTAGACTAGAGATATTCTCTCAGAAGAGAATATTGCTTAAAGCCCTTTTCAGTTCACATTTGAAAGGCTAGATCTAGTTTGAAGAGATTTTAGGAAGGGAATTAATAAAACGGAGCATGTCCAGAAGAGGGAGACCAGGAATAGTAGTGGGCTTCAGACCATGATAGCCAGGTATCAAATGAAGGAACTAGAGATGGTTAGGTCTTACCAAAGAGCTACTAAAGCTAATATGATGTCTTCAACAACACAGCATCCCACAAGTCTTAAGGTAGTCTAAAGCTAAAAAAAAAACAAAAACATCAAATTTCCCTAAGATGTTAAGATTAGGCAGGTTCTGCTTGGTTCCAGAGTTCAAAAGTGAGTATAACAGTTGGGAGCTACACTGAAGGAAATTGTGTTTTAATGTAAGGAAAAACTTCCTGGCACAATGAATATATGACACAATGAATATACAACATTGGCCCTGGAGTCAGGAGGCCCTGAATTCAAATCCAGCCCCAGACACTTGACACACTTACTAGCTATGTGACCCTGGGTAAGTCACTTAGCCCCAACTGCCTTGCCTTCTCCCCTCAAAAAAAACAAAAACTTCCCAAGAATTAGGGTAGTCTAAAATGGGAGTCAAAGGTAGATTCCCTATCACTGGGAGACTGCAGAGAGAGGAACTGTTATTCAAAAGACCAAAGGACTAACCTTTGGGGCCATTTTTGCCTCTTGGGTTCTGTGATCTCCTCTGATCTGTTGCAGCATAAAGTGAGGCAGTAATTATGAAAAGGCGACATTAGAACTGTGCAAAGTACATGAGGACACCAGATCAGACAGTCTTATAATGTATTCCTCCTTTTTTAGCCTGTTTAGTCAACTCGATTACACTTGAGAAAGTTTAACATCCTACAAGTACACCTTTAACAGTTCATAAAGATGTCAGGAACCATGCTGACTTATTAAAAAACTACTCATATCACTATACAACAGCAAAATTGGATTTAATGCACATTAGTTTATGGACATGAGCTTTTCTAGTAGGTGACCTGCTACAAATGTTAGACCAGCCTAAGCTTATCTGGCAACTTTATTTTAAAAGTTACTGTCTTCTAGTTCACACTACTTTACCATACTGGAAGACTTACCTATTTAGCCTGATGATTATTTGGGGCTTGGGATAGCAAATTGGCATTTATCGGCTTTTAACTGCAGAACTCAGATCAACATTTGGCAATTCCAAGTGTGAATTATAGAACAGCAGGTGAAAGGGAAATGAAGGGAACACAATTTTCTCTCAGCCTTCCCAAATCTAGTAACAAATAATTCCCATGTATGGAGCACTTTCATCACAATAATGCTGTGAAGGGACAGAGTGCAGACAAGTGATATTCCCATTTTACAAAAGAGGAAAATAAGGCTCAGAGATATTACACAACTTGCCCTTGGTTACACAATATTGGGTAGAGCTGAGATTTGAGCTTCAGGTATCTCCTACCCTTCAGGTATTCACAGGTATCTCCCAACTCTAGGTCCAATTCTTTCCTTAATAAGTCACTCTGCTTCTCTAAAGCAGAACTATTAAGTACTATATCTTGAATGAATGACTGAAGGAAAACATATCCTCCTTCACTATACTTCCAAGGTTATTCTCCACTGTGAAACCTCTGATGTCTGATGAGTGCTGAGCTGCACCTGAAGGCTTTCCCACACTCACTGCATTCAAAGGCTCTCTCTCCAGTATGGATTTTCTGATGTTCAGTGAGATGTGTGCTCCGTCTGAAGTCCTTCCCACATTCACTGCATTTATATGGTTTCTCTCCAGTATGGATTCTCTGATGCTGGATGAGATGAATAACTTGCCTGAAGGCTTTTCCACATTCAGGGCATTGGTAGGGTTTTTCTCCAGTATGAAATTTCTGGTGTTGAGCAAAGGCTGTACTCCATCTGAAGTCTTTCCCACATTCCCTACATTCATAGGGCTTCTCTCCAGTATGGATTCTCTGATGTTGAGTAAGTGCTGTACTCCACCTGAAGGATTTCCTACATTCATTACATTCATAGGGCTTTTCTTCAGAATGAATTCTCTGATGTTGAGTAAGCAGTGCTCTCCACCTGAAGGCTTTACCACATTCATTACACTGATAGGGTTTCTCTCCGGTATGGATTCTCTGATGGTGAGTGAGATCTATACTCCGAGGAAAGGCTTTTTCACATTCATTACACTGATAGGGTTTCTCTCCAGTATGAATTTTCTGATGTTCGGTAAGATGTGTACTACGTCTGAAAGCTTTGCCACATGCATTACATTTATAAGGTTTCTCTCCAGTATGAATTCTCTGGTGTCGTATAAGGTGTGTCCTCCAGGTAAAGGCTTTCCCACATTCAGCACAAGTATAGAGTTTCTCTCCAGTATGAATTCTCTGATGTTGAATAAGATGGCCATTCTGGCTGAAGGTTTTCTGACACTCATTGCATTCATAGATTTTCTTTCCTGAACATATTTCTTGATGTTTGATTACGTCAAAACTATGTTTAAATCTCTTTCCACATCTGCCACAATTATGGCTTTCCTCTCCTATAAATACTCTCTGCTGTCTAACAAGGATTGAGCTTAGACCAATGTTTACTCCAAATTCATTATTACACTGAAGACCCTTCTGCTCAGTGGGAATGTTCTTGTGTGTGGTTAAAGGCTTGAGTGATTTCTCCTTGATTCCCTGCTGTCTCCCTAACTGGTTTTTATATTCCCCGGCTCCTGCTAAGGTGGAGTACCACAAGTCAGTTCTAATAAGGCTTTTCATCATGACCTGCTGAGATGACTCTCGTTCACAAAAACCCTGCTTTGGAGATGACTCCTTGGCTTCAGTCAGAGTCTGGAAGTCTGGAAGTAATAAGAAATGTAAATGTCCCTTCTTCTCAGTACCAGGAGAAAGAAAACTGCTATCATAACAGCAAAATGAAAAGATCTCTCCACAAATGAGGAGCAGAAATTCAGGCTGCCAAAAGTTCTACTTCACTTTGGCACTGGCCCCCAAGGGACACCTGAAGATGGGCTCTGCACTCCCCCCCACCCCAGGTGCCAAGATCAAAGGGAAGAGCTTCATCTTGGGAATCCCAGGTGTGGAGATAGCTCTTTTAACTCTGTGCCTTCCCAATGAAAGACTGCCTAGCAAATCATGGGGAGATTCTTACCCAGAGGATCCTAGGCTGTGGAAGCTCTATCAAAACAACATTTTAGATGGAACCTTTACTTGATGCATATTCCTTCTTGCCCAATAGTTAATAGGCCCCTTAGGTTCACTTCCCAATATTTGATTTAATCTAATAAAGACGGACTAAAAAGCAGGTGCTGTCCTGCTGTTTCCTCCCACCTGCCTCTCATGCCCATTCACCTAAGCCTCTATTTTCTCCAGCCTGCCCCTAGTAATAGCCTTTGTCTGCCAATCCCCTCTGTCCAGTCTGTGGTTAAGTCCTGTAGATTTTGCCATCACCATACCTTCTATATGGGCTCTCTTCTCTCCTCTGACACTGTCACCGTCCTGGTGCAGACCCTCATCACCTGATACCTGGACTACTGCAACAATCAGTGCTGGGTCTGCCTACTGAGGGTCTCTCCCCTCTCTGGGCCATCCCACTCAGCTGTCAAATTAATCTTCCCAAAGCACAGATCTCAACAGATCCCCTATTTCCACCCATTTAATAAACTCCAGGGCCTCCCTATCACTTCCAGGATCAAATACAAAACCCTCTGTTTGGCATTCAAATCCCTCCCTACCAGGGTAGGCTCCCTACCACTCCAGTCTTCTTACTCCCCAGGTGCTCTGCAATCCAGAAACACTGGTTTCCTTGCTACTCCCCAAGCAAGATGCTCCATCTCTGCTGGGAGATGGTGGCAGTTCCTCTGTTCATCTAGAGATGGAGTCAGCATAATCCTTATTCCCAGGCACTTCCAGGCCTTTGTTCTGCCATGTCCATGCCATTTACTTACATCACCTTTTTTTTTTTGGAGGGGGAAGATAGGACAATTGGGGTTAAGTGACTTGCCCAATGTCATCACAGCTAGGTGTGTGTTTTAAGTGTCTGAGGCCGGATTTGAACTTAGGTCCTCCTGACTCCAGGGCTGGTGCTCTATTCACTGTGCCACCTAGCCGCCCCCAGTCACCTTCTTTCAATTCTACTGCTTCTATATACTGACCCCTAAGAGCTGAGGGGCAAAGAGAGTAAGGGTATCACGCTCCCCTTTTCCGTATCTGGTACCCAGGGTTCAGTCTTCCTCCTGAGTCCTTCTTTGGTCATCATTTTAGAGATGTAATCTCATGTTTATGACCATTTCAACACCTGTTTTTGGTCTCTTTAGCCCCTCAGATCCCACACAACTTTCACTTTAACCAAGTAACCCACAACTCTGGTCACCCTCTAGACCTACATCATTCAAAGCTCTTCTAGTTCTAAAAATCTGAAACCATGTGACTGCCTCCATCTACAATGATCTTTCAGAACAGCCCTAGCCCTCACTCCTCCTCCCCACCTGTTCTGTGCTCTCACTGTGACTTCTAGGGCCCTAATTTCTCCCTATTTCCCAGCCAATTAATTAGCTCTAAGCCTCACTTTGCTCTTTACCTAGTCTCACTGCCAGCATCATCACTGTTAGCAGCATCAACAATACTTTTGCCTCTGCCCTTGGACCCTTTACCCTTCAAAGTTCCCAACCTGTTAGACCTGGCTAACTGCAACTATGTGCCACTACCCCATTCAGGAGCTGCCAAATACTGATGAACAAGAGAATACAATTAACAGAGGTCTTTCCTGAAAGCCATAAATTACAACTTCATGGATCACGCTCATCTCAGTCTAAATGGAGCAGTTTTTATCTGTCCCTTCCTACGGGTAGAACAAAAGAGAAGGCAGTAAGTGTTCTGCTTTTATGGCCACTGCCCCTGGCTTAGACAAATGTTGGGAGATTCGGACAATGAAGCCATTAACATATTGATTAGAAATCATTATTTAGAAAAAGGGGAAGTTAGGGAGCAATCTGTTCTGAGACAACAGGCACCACATGACCCCAACCAAGCAAGAGCCAGACTTTAAGAATCACAGCCTCTCACATCCCTGGCAAGAAATAGATGTGATTAAATCTTGCTAGGATACTTTTAACTAGGATACTTTTAACTCTGAATGGACCATCTTTCTGACATGGATACAAAAGCATCAGAAAGTGACCCATTTAGAGAACTTTTGTGGCTGATGGAGTGAGCAAGAGCTCAGCTACCTCTTTATCCCCAAAACTCCGACAAACTTCCACACTAATTCACTTAGAAAATTTAAGAAGTCAATGTTACCTTTAGATTTTAAAGTTGGCCACAAGTCATATCACTGAATGTCCAATTTGGGAGGGGGTACAAAGGCTACCCCCACCTCCAGAACGTGAGACCTTTGGGATAAGCTGGCCATCTGCACCAGGGCATAACTGCCTATATATACATCCTATGGAGCACCCACTCACTTCAGTCAAGAGAATTTCACCATTTTAATTGACCCACTACTTGAAGGCAGTGTGCATTTGGCAGTAATGGTCTCTCCACCTTCTCCAGGCCTCTTAGGACAAAGTTTCTCCATCCCCAGCAGAGGGGTCCATCTGCCAAAAAGGGGAGTGGAATGACACACTAAGTCTCTCCTGAGAAAGCTCGCCACTAAGGCAAAGGCCTGAGATTCTGCCTCCTCAGCTCAGGGACACGAGTGCCAGCCCACAGGGACTCTTTTTCTTTCTTCCTCATTCTGGAGGGCTGAGTGTAGGCTGCACACAGGCTTACAGAGTCACTGCTGGGCTTCCAGGCAGCGTGGCATGCTGGAGCAACAGCCCCTCCAATGTCACTGACTGCAACAGCCCCTCTAGTCCCTGAGCCACGACCACAGCCCCCCCGCCATCCATCCATCCTGCGGCCTTCTCTAGTCTCCTCTGTGACCCTTGCTCCAACAATCACCTTCTCTCTGCCACTGGATCAGAGATTTAAAGCCAAAGGGACCCAAGGGGACCTAGCCCAATTTTCTCACTTTACAAAGGAGAAAACTGAGGCCCAGAGAGGTAAAAGATTTGCCAAAAGGTAAGAAGCACCAAAGGCACAATCTGTGCCCAGATCCCGTGACTGCCACGTTTGCTAGCTCACTCCCCATCGCCTACAAACTGGCTGGGATGTTTCCGGGTATGAAATGGCAGCCCTATCCTCTGGCCCTGCCTGAAGTGACCCCTCCTTCTCTCCCTCCCTGGCATCACCAAACATCCAGTAAAATCAGCCTCACCTGCAGTGTCAGGGCCCCACTCCCTGGGGCAGGACCCTATCCTGACCATCCTGTGGAAACGTCTCTCCAGTTATTGGGGCCTCAGGGCTCAGACCAGCAGCTTGTACATCTGAGCTCTCAGGGCTGCTGCACGGAGGGTTACACCCTCCCTCTGGTGCCTCTTTGCCCTCACAGCCTCTCCTGACTGCACACTACCTGGCCCTTGCACTTACCTGAGCAAGGAGAGGGCAGGCTACACAGCCTCTGTAACCCCTTCCATTCTATACGTGTGACCCTGAGAAGCCTGCTCTCCCTTGCAGCACAGCTGTTTGTATGGATTTCTTTCTCTTGGTGACAGTCTATGCTCTTTGAGGACAAGGTCTGTTTCCCTTTACTTTTAATGATATCTGTGAAATTTAGTTTACTGAACTGAGAATGAATGACTGACAGGATTCTGCTGTGGCTCTTAAATGCAGGCAGTAGACAGTGATACAGACACACAGATGGTCAGCTGGGACAGAATGGAGGGTGACCACAGTGTGAGGCAGGCAGAGAGGAGGAGCTCACTGTCCCACCCTGGTGGGCAGGGTGTTTGGGGAGCCCTGGATCCCAGGGCAGGCTCATGTCATCACCTCACCCCTGGGCTACTATGGGGGACTCCTGGCCTCCTGGCAGCCCTCACCCCAGGCTGCACAGCAAGCTTCTATGAACAAGTCCCCTTCCTTTAAATTAGGACACAGTAAACCTGCCTGAATGTTAGATACTATCCTAGGTGCACAATGCTTGGCTGTTAGTACTTAATAAATGACCTATTTACCACCTATTTCCCTCTCTGGGGGCTCTAAGCAGTATATAAAATGCTGGGCCTGGAGCTGGGAAGACCCGAGTTCAAATCCTGCCTCAAACACTCACTAGCTGTGTGAACCTGGGCAAGTCACTTAACCCTGTTTGCCTCAGGTCCCTCATCTGAAAAACAAAATAAAGAAGGAAATGGCTTTACCAAGAAAACCCCAAATAGGGTCACGAAGAGTTGGACATGACTGAAATAACTTGAACAACAACAATCTGATATGTTGTCATTCATTCATTCAGTCACGTTCACCTCTTCCTGACCCACTGACAGCACGCCAGGCCTTTCCATCCTTCACTATCTCTCCAAGGCTATCCAAGCTCATGTTCCATGCTTCCATAGCACCATCTATCCATCTCATCTTCTGCTGCCCCTTTTTCCCTTAACCTTCAAGCTTTTCCATCATCAGAATCTTTTCCAATGAGTCCCATCATCTTCTCATTATATGGCCAAAGTATTTCTGCTTCAGCTTCAGTATCCAACCTTCCAGTGAACAGTCAGAATTAATTTCTTTAAGTATTGACTGATTTGATCTCTTTGATGTTCAAGGGACGCTCAAACGTCTCCAGCACCAGGATTCACGAGTACAGGTTCTGCAGTTCTGCATTGCTCAGCTCTCCTCAAGGCCTAGCTCTCACAGCCATACTTTGCTTCTGAAAAAACCACAGCTTTGACTATATGGACCTCTGTCAGCAAGGTGGTGTCTCTGCTTTTTGGCATACTGCCCAGATCTGCCATAGCTTTCCTTCCAAGTAGGCTGTATCATTTAATTTCATGGTTGCAGGCACCATCAGCAGTGATCTGTGAGCCCAAGAACAAAAAAATCTGATACTGCTTTCACTTCTTCCCCCTTTATCTGCCAGGAAGTGACAGGGCTGGTCGCCAAGATCTTAGTTTTCTTTTAAAGCTTCAAGCCAACGCCCACTGTCTCTTCTTTCACCCCCACCAAGAGGCTTCTTAATTTCTCTTCGTTTTCTGTCATCAGGGTGGTGCCATCTACCCTGCAACCTTAATGGCGGCTCTGATTATCCAGTCTGGCATGTCTCAGGATGTTTTCTGCATATAAGCTAAATAACATGGTAACAAACGGCCTTGTCCAACTCCTTTTCCAACCTTAAGCCAATCAGATGTTCCACTTCTAATTAGTAGCTTCTTGACCTGTAGACAGGCTCCTCAGGAGACAAGTAAGATGATCTGGGACTCCTATCTTTGAGGACTGAGATAAACTTTGTAAAAGAGAAGGGACTGCAGGGACCTGAGGGCTATTACACTGGCCCTTGATAATTATGACAATAAGGTGTGGCTCAATTAAATCTCCAGAGAGAAAAGGGTAGGAAGGAAAGGGTGGACAGGAGAAAGAGTCACACCCAAAGCCACCCTTCAGGCAGGAGACAGGAAAGGCCTGGGAAGCATTCAGATCTGCCCCCTCCAATGCCAATCCTCTTTTCCTTCTCCCTAGATTGCTGAAATCACAGAATCAAGTTTCTTTTCATCCATATCTTTGGAAAAATTAAAGTAAATCAAAACTATACATTTATGGGCTATGACCTCAGCTAAGACTTGCCTGCCTCTAGCTATTCTCTCCTCTCTTACTCAATGCCTATTCATCAATCACAGTGGCTGTCCAGACCCTGACAGCCTTTTCCATCACTGAGGAGGATGGGCCCAATTGATAAAAACTCCAGACTCCTTTCCTTAAAATATCTCTGCATTAAAACAAAAATAATTGACATTTCTGAATTTGCAAAACACTACCCTAGGCCACATGACCATCAGCCATTCAGCCTCCCTCCACTAACTTCCCCTGCTCCCCCCCAATTTCCTCTGGCTGCCTCTAAGGGCGCTGCTCATCTTTGGGTATCTCCAGTCTCTCCTCAATGAGTCCTTCCAAACGGCATATCACATGTTCTTCCTAATTCTCAGTCTTCTCTCAATTTTTCTACGTCTCTATTTCATCAGCCACTCCCCAATCACTTCAATCCGCTTTCTCTCCATCACTACATTGAGTCCATGCTCTCAATGGTCTTCAGTGGCCTCCTCACCAATTCTAGCAACCCTCTCTGAACTGCTGATGATGCTATGTCCCCACTTTGCTTCTATGAACTCTCTCAGCATCTTGGAGTTTGAAGGAATCTCAGATAACAGAGTCTAATGAAAACATGCACAGGAAACCCCTCAACAACATCCTAAGGCAGTCGTCCTGCCTGAGCCTGAAGGGCTAGTCCAGGACCTTTCTGGGTACCGCTATTCAGGAAGATCTGACTGATGTGGAACTGAAAACTTTCTCCCAGAAAATTCCATTCACTGCTATTAGCTCTCCCCTCCAAGGACAAGCACAAATCTAACCCACTTTCCAGACAAGCTTTCACACATCTGAAGACGGCTCCTGGGCCCCTGTGCCAAGTCTCTTCCAGGCTGAATATTCCGCCAGGTCCCTGGCATGGCATATTTTCCACTCCCCTCCTCAGCCAGTCTATCGATATCTTTCCTACAACGTGACACTCAGTACTACACAGAGTGTAACAGGACTGTTGCTTCCCTTCTTACAGAGACTTTGCCTCTTTAGTTGCTGCTCCCGTTTTTTGTCTGCCCCATAACAGCCAACACACTTCAAGCTCGAAATCCACTAAGGCCCCTACATCTACTGCACAAGGGGAGAAGCTGAGCTGCCTGTGACTCATACCAAACACTCATTCATATGAGTCTCACTGTCTGTGATCCATCATTACTGCAGCCTGTCTTGAGATCTTGATTCTCCAATGAAAAGTCTCATCTGTCCTCCTACTTTTCTGTCATTTGCAAACTTGTTAAGTATGATGTCTATGCCCTGATTCCGGTAATTCACAGATACTGAACAACAGAAAACCAGGGACAGACTCATGAGGTTCTAAGAGACCTGCCTTCACCCTAACATTGATGTACTGACTGTCCTTGTGTCCAGTTATTTAAACAGCACCCAATCTGCCCAAGGGGGTCCTTACTAACCAAAATCTCTACATCTCGTCTTCAAAACTAGCACAAGAAATAAAAATGACTTGTTGAAATCGAGGTAGACTCTGTCCACAGCATTTTCCAATTGATACCAATCAATAATTCAGTCCAATAAATATTGAGACTGTCCAAGTCAACCAACATGACACCTTTCCCTACATTATAATTACTCTCACATGAGTCCTATTATGTTTACATTGGCAGATTTCTCCTCTGCTTCCACTTTCATCCTAAAGCCCTGCTGATAATGCATGTAAGACCGTAGCAAATGTATATTTTACAAGCCTGACTTAGTTTGGATGCATCCCTGGCAAAGAGCTGGGGATATTCTTGAATTGTATGACCAGCAACTCAGAAATCTGACTTCTATTCTCAGATACCAACTTTTTAACAAGCTAATTACCTCCCTTCTATAGTCTTCAGTCTCTCACCTCAGACTTCCACCATTCAGAATCCACCAATAGTTTCTGTTTCTTTTCTGGCAGTATCACTTGCTCCAACATGAATTTCCAGAAGCTGGAAATGGTCATCAAAGTGACCGATCTTAGAAATTTCTCTTTCATGGCCTAGACATGCCCCAATGAGAGCTATCACTCACATCAGATCTGACAAACTGCTACTTCTGCATGCCTACAAAGCAGTCTCCAGCCACCACCCTTCACCTCTTCTCCCTCTGACTCCCCGACAGTCTATATAGCCCCAGCATTCCTGAGTCTGCAAACTGCTGCTTCCTGCCCTCCCCGCTCCTCCCACAGGGGAGCCATCCCCTTGTCGATAACTTAACTCCAAGTGTCCACATGGCTCTTCTTCCTTAATTCCCCTTGTGTCAAACTCTTCTACCCTCTAGAACAGGTCAGGGCTCCCTTCTGGTCCTTTACCTTGAAGCCTTCTTTCAATTTAATTTAGTTTCTTCCTGATAACTTGTCGGGGGGGGGGGGGGGGGAAGGACATTGCTCAAACCTTTTAACATTCCCATCTAGGAGAAAGCCTACCCTCTGCTCTATGCATAATTCTGGGGGGCAGGGTGGGAGAGACCTGGTTCAGTAAGGGGCAGACCACACTACAAGCCACCATACATCCTGGAAGAGTCCGTCACAGCAAGGAGACAGCAACAAAACTGGCCTGAATATGCCTGCTGGAGAGTGGAGTGAGATAGAGCTTAGACATGATGCTGCTGCTGGAGACAGGGCATTCCTGTAGGTTTCTAAGCTTGGAAGAATTCAATGAGAATTCTGATACCTGGAAGGATACCTTCCCATGTTTATTCAAACCACTGCAGAGTCCTGTTTCCCCACTGAATTAAGGAGTGAGACCTTGGACTTATGTCATGTGGGGCCTGAAGTCCAGAAATCAGTAATAACCTCTCATCTCTTTGAGCAGAGAAGAGGTAGTTCTGATCCCTCTTCTCAGGTGACTTCTCTGTCTTATGGGCTTAAACACTGGCAACTTGTGTAGATCGTCACAACTGTTGTGAGAGTGCAGCTCTGGCAGCTATTAGCAATGGTGGCATAGCTGAAGGGACCCAAATGGATGAGCCTGGAGAAAGCAACAGCAGAGAAGCTCGAAGTCCTTAGCAAGCCCCTGTAGCCCATGTGAGCTGGAGAAGGAAGGAAAGCCAGGGAAGCAGAAGGTGAAACGGGACACAGACAAGGACAGTGCCGTGTCAAGCACAGGCAGAAAAAGGGTGGACAACAGAGAAATTCAAGAGCAATGAAGAAGGGCATCCTAATTCAAAAGGGTTTGTTTATAAAGGGGAAGGAATCTGGGAGAAAAATCCAGAATTCAGGGCATTCAATAAAGAAAGGAAAGAAGGAAAATGGAAGGACCCCATAAACAGAAATATAAAAAGAGGGAAACAGCCAGAAAGCTGAAGTCCTAGAGCAAGCGAGGGTGGGACCCATGGCACAAGGCAGGCCCAGACTTTCAAGGGGCTCCTCTGTGTGTGGAGCAGAGCACAACATAAGTAGGAAGTGGAGCTGAGCCGTGACAGGAAGGGCTGTCCTGTGGAAGAGGTTGTGGGCTGACTCTGCTCTGGTCTGCACTGACAGCAACAAGACTGAAAGGAGAAGGGAGAGAAATGGCTAGGAAGCCAGTCACCATCAGCTCAGGACAAAGACCTAACAGAACCATCCAGAGAACAAAGAACGAGCTCTCTGGCAATGGAAGTCCTCAAGCAGAAGCTGATCACTGCTCAGGAATTCAGTGGCTGGGCTGCAATCAGAACAGGGGTCAGCTAAGGTCATGTAAAACCCGAGCCTGCACTAGCTCAAGGTTCATGCCAAATGACCTCAGTTTGCCCACAGGTCTAGGTGAGTGCCACCCACAGAACATCGCCAAGAGTCCAGCCTTTCATGACTGTGGCCTCCCCCTACCTAGCTCTCATTACTCACCTGGAAAGGTATTTCTGGAAACTGATCTTCCAGCCACCCAGGGCTCTTTTCCTTGCTCCAACAAGAAGATCACATCTGGTTTAGACATTGCATGCCCTGCTCATGGAGAAAGACACAGAGCTTGGGTCCACATGCTGTGGCCAGAGCAGCATCCCAGGACTCCATCCCTGCCCACTGATTTTCAAAACCTCACAAAGATGAAAGCCAAGGTTCAGAGTCTATGCAATGGAGCAGTTTCATATGCAACAATGTGAAGACTCACACGAGAAGAAAGAACAGAAGCCCCTCATACCTCCACGTCCAAAAGGGATCCCTGAAGACAACGCTCAGCTCCAATGAGGCCAAGTATTTCAGAGGCACGAATAGTTTGTTATCTGTTTGTCTGAATGACTGAGGGTGGTCCGGGGATGACCCAGGGAAATAGCCCTTACCTAATGAAACCAGGTTCCTGTAGTTCTCCAGCATCACATCCCTGTACAAGTCTCTCTGGGGAGAGGCCAGCTGCCTCCATTCCTCCCGAGTGAAGTCCACAGCCACATCTTTGAATGTCACTGCCTCCTAAAATATCAAACATATTCCTGTTCTCACCCAGAAACAATCCTCAACAGGGCATGGTAACAGGAAAAGAGGAGGGGAGCAAAGATACTGCAGAGCTCAGACAGCAGCGACAGGGTACAAGGGAGAACAAAGACAGGTAGGTGGTGGCACACTGTCACGTGGAGGTTAGTGGGGGTAGGCTTCTTGTCCAGGTACACATGAGAGTACATGACGTCAAAGGTTATTAACAGAAATCAAGAGTTTGGGAGACATCAGTCAACAAGATTTGGTCTGGAGGAAAGCGCCCGAGCCAGTTTTGAAAGCCTGTTTGCATGCCCCGGCCCAGCTCAGCCCTCCACTCCCCTTCAAAGCTGTCCTGGACAGTCTGAGGTGAGGACTGGGGAGGAGAACAAAGAAAAAATTAAGCAAGACCATCAGGTGCAAGAGAGTCTTCCTCCTCAAACTCCCACAGAAGTCAGAATCACATTGCTAACAATTGCAGACCTAGAGGTGCTCGGCAGTACCCTATGGATGAGGAAACAGGCCCAGAGAGGTTTAACTTCTTGTCCTATGGAGCAGAGCTTGGCAGAGCCTGGAAGTTAATCCAGACTTCCTGCTCCTCCCACTGATGATGGCTGAATGGTCCTTTTTTGTTTTTTAAAGAATGATCAGTGAAGCAATAGTGAATGATGGGATAATGTATCATGACAAAAAGAAATCAAGGAAAACTGACTAGAAAAGTTTTTCTGTGAGACACTGGCCATCAGAATTAGCCCTCAAAAGCACATTCATCTTCTAAAAATGCAATCATCAATAACTCAATACATGTTATCCCTGGTCCTAATTTGTGACAGTTTGTATTTCACTAGATCCCTTGAATAATTACTTTGTATAAACATTTGTATCTATCCTCGTGAAGTTTTAACAACAGCAGCTCTCATGACGACACTGCTTTTAAATTTTACAAAGAACTTTACAGATATTCTCATTTGATTCTCACAAAACACAATGGGGTACACGCTGTTCTTACCCCATTTTACAGGGGATGAAACTGAAGGGGTTCAGTGACTTGCCTAGGGTTACATAGCAGATGTCTGATGCTGGATTTGCACTCGGGTCTTCCTGAATCCAAGTCTAAGACTATGGTGGGCCTTGAATGCCAAGCAAAGAGTAATGACTTGGCCATGTGGAGCCCCTTGAGGTTTTTGAACAAATGGATGACTATACAAAAAGAAAGATTAGTTTTGGCAATGATGAGAAAGATGAACTGGCAAAAGAGGGAGGGAAGGTAAAAGTCCTGTTAGGACATGTGTTGAAGGGAAGGTCTCTGCCTAAGGGGTGTTAAGGAGAACAGAGAGGCAGAAGGAACACAGCTGGTTCAGGGACTGGCTATGAGGGAGAGGAAACGATCAAAGATGTGAACATGAAAACCAGAGAAAGGGGGGGCCATCAATGGGTCCCAACCTGGCATCAGACCTGCCGCAGAAGAGCATCTGAGCCACCTCTGTGGAGACATTACAGGTTGGGGTCTCAGAACAGCCTGGGCTACAGAATTGACAAAAGAAACCACTGCATCATGGTGGCAGACAAAGCCCAAGTGAATGCAGTGCTGAGGAAGAAAGCTTGGAGAGACATGCCAAGAGGTCAAGAGGAGAACCCTGAGGCTCTCCAGCCTGAGGAGATGAGTAAAGACTGGGGCCTCTTCAGGAGGAGACTGAGGAATGACTGTGCTACTGGCAAATATGCCTGCACACAACATTCTGTTTTTCATCCCACAGGTGACAGCTCAACCTAGCAGTAGGGTACAGACAGGAGAGGGTGGACATTTACCAGTAAAACACCTTTGTAAAGGGAGCTGTGCAAATATTACCATCCTAATCTGACAAATGAAGAACCAGAAACAGAGAGTTCAAGAGACTGGCCCAGGGTCACAGGGCTACTAAGCTGCAGACTTAGGATTCAAATTCTCCTTACTATCTGCACAAACCAGGGCTGGCTGCACATCTCTGAGTCTTATTTGTAAAAAAGGAGGCTGAGGGTGACACTTTCTATGATGCCACTACTAACTGAAAGGAGCAGACAGGTGACTAAGAGAGACAAGAGAGAGAGAGGAAAAGGATGAGAGACTGAGTGACAAATGCCAGGAGAGAAGCAGCAAGGATGATACGACATCAGAAGTAAAAAGCAGATTTGGAAAGAAAAAGCATGAGCCCAGTTTGAACGAACTGGAGGTGCCAGCAGGGTGTCCAGGCTCTGTCCTGCAGGGATATGAAGCTGTAAACACAGCATCACGTCACCTGTGTAATCCTGTGAATGAAGGAGCTTGTCAAGGGAGAGAGCACAGAGGAGACAGGACCTAAGGAATTAGGGAAGGGATAAGAAGCCAGTGAAGGAGACAAAGGAGCCACTGTTAGACAGGCAGAAGAGAAGCAGCAGGAAGCCAGAGGATGAACAGAGCCAAGGGAAGACGGGTTGCTGTTCAGTCCTTTCTCAGAGATGTCCAACCCCATCTGGGACTTCCTGATAAAGATACTGGAGCAGTTTGCCATTTCCTCCTCCAGTAGATTAAGCAGACAGAGGTGAAGTGACTTGCCAGCGCCGACCAGCTAGAGAGTGTCTATCCACTGAACCACCCCGCTGCCTCCAAGGAAGGAAGTAATAATCCCTAACATCAAGTGCCACAGAGGGATTGAAAAGACTGAGGACAGAAAGAAGGTCAACGGGTCTGCCACTCAGATCCCGGATGAACTCTGCGAGGACATTTCCAGGATTACATCGAGGACAACAGCCAATTTGCAAGGAGCTGGAGAATGGACAGCAGGGGAGTTTTTTTTTTTCAAGTCTTTTATCCCTGAGGGGGCAGAGGAAGAAGGCACAGCACCTGGATAGAGCAAAGGCTTACAGCAAGACTTTCTCTTTAAAGAAGTGAGGATTTCTGAGCATGCCTATAAGGAGACAGCCTATAAAAATGCAGCGGGAGGCACATGGCCAACAAAATGGCAGGCCAGGCACCAGTCACTAGTTCCCACTAACTCAAAAGCTTCCTAAAGGAGAATCCAGATGAGAAACAAGTGCAACCGAATCCACAAGACAAGAAAGCGAGAGGCCCCCAAAGGTGGCCACATTAAGAGTGAACAAGTAGGCCTTGGTGCTCCAAGTGGCTCCATGTAGCACCCTCAGCGTTCACACTTCAGCAGGGTGTCCAAACTGCCCCTCTTCCTCCCGCCTGGACCCACTGCGGGGTTTCATACCTGCTACATGGACTCCACAGCTGAACACCATTCCCTCATCCCACTGAAATAAATCACAGACAGCAAGAAAATGGAGAAAGGAAGAGAAGTCGGCTTTCTTCTACCCAAAGTGATAGAAACCTAACAATGCAAAGATTCTGCACCCACTCTGCCCTCTACCCCTGCAACAGGTGGCAGAAGTTGATTTAGCCCAGATGGAGAAGGAAGTCTGAGATGGAATAAGAATAGAGGAACAGCACAGCTGGTTGATGGGGCATAAAAGAAAGGTTATGGAAACCCAGTCTTGTCCCCCCAGAAACTACTTAGAACAATGATCAAGACTGGTGAAAATAAATGTCTTAACATGGGAGAAGGCTGAAACAGCTTTTCAGTCTAGCCCTAGGGTCCCAAAAAAAGGGGAAAAGGTCAGAAAACGAGTAACAAGAGACTATAAGTAAAAAGGACTAAAACACCTAAGATTTTTTTTTTTTGCTTTTTTTGGAGGGGGGAAGGCAGGGATATTGGAGTTAAGTGACTTGCCCAAGGTCATATGACTAGTGTTAAGTTTCTGAGGTCAGATTTGAACTCAGGTACTCCTGACTCCAAGACTGTGCTCTATTCACTGTACCACCTAGCCACCCCAACACCTAAGATTTGAAGAAGAAAAATAAATAAATAAAAAACCTAAAATACAAGCAGAATGCTAAAATTAGTAGGGAGAATAAGTATCAAAGATATTACAAACTTCAAACTAGCTATTACAAAGTACATGGGGAAGAGGGGATAATTACTGGAAAAAGGCCCTGAAGGACACAGAAAGAATGGAAATAAGGATACGAGTGACAAAGATTAAAGAGCTCTTTCTCTGAGACAAAAGAGGCTGAGAAATCTTTAAGACTGTAGAAGGCCAGTGAAGGAGCTCTTAACATTAATGGCTTCCACTTTTTTTGTGAAGTAAGGGGGTAAGTCATCACTACAAGAGTTGGGAGCTTGAGGAGAAAGGAAAAATTTAGAAATAAGCAATCAGAAATTCTGGGGTAGAGTTAGGTAGAACAGAAGCCAGCCATGGGATCCCACTCAAGATTATGAAGGAGAAATTTATGGTAGTTTTGAATGTATAATATAATTGTACTTAAAAAGGCAAATTTAGGTTATATGACTATACTAGGTTGACTTATCTGACCTTGAATAGTGCTATGTATATGATTACATACATAGTTTTTAAGGTAATTGGCTGTGAGGAAAAACTCCAATGGATGTAACAGCCTTATTCATTTGGGAATCTTACTTTGTCAGCATAATGAAAGGAATCCCTACCACATCTCTAATATGAAGCTCCTTTCCCAAGCTGGTTCACAAGGGGAAACTCGGCCTCCAAGCAAAGCACTCAGAATTGCTTAGTTTTCACTCCAGCATCACCTGCCTAAGCAGGCAGGCAGAGCCTTTACCAAGATTCAGTTCATGTCAAAGGGTAGGAAAGGGAGTGGAGGTGAAGAAACAAGCAGCCTGCTACAAGACCGTCCTGTGGCACCAGTATTCCGCAACGCAGCGCACGCGCGCGCACGCGCACACACACACACACACACACACACACACACACACACACACACACACACACTCCTTGTCCCCTTCAAAAGGCAGCCTTTTCGTTTGCAGCATCTTTGCTTTCTTTGTGCCTTCCTAGTGGTGGCTTGCTCCTGTCTCCCTGAGTGCAGGGCCCCACAGCTCTAACTTTATATGCACCATACAGAGCAGACAGTAGGTACTCAACAAATACATTCAAAGGGAGGGAAAAAGCTCTGCAAGGGGAGGAGGGTCCTACTGAGGGCGAATGCCAGACAAAGGGGATCGTTGGCTATGAACCCAGTGAGGAGGTGGGGAGACCTCACGCTGGCTGGGGTCCCTGGAAGGCACCTTCGCTGGACAAGGTGCTGCGCTCTGAGGGTGAGAAAGGGGACCCCGACTCACCTGGGAGCCCCCCGCTGTTAGCCCCGGCAGCATCTCCTCCTTTGCGCGCTCCTCTAGAGGAAGGACGGAACTCTGAGAAGCCAGAGCTGGGGGAGGAAAGAGGAGGCATGAATGAGGCAGAAACTACCTTGGGCTCCGCACCGGCCGGATGGGGCCGGAGCCGGGAGCTCCTGCTCCCGCTGGCGAGAGCGATACCAGGGCCCGCCCGCTTCTCGGCGTGTCTGATGGCACTCCTCAGGCCCCTGGGCTCGCCGGCCTCACGTGGCACATACAGCAAACGGAGCCGGGCAGGGGCTGGGGAGGTCCTCCCTCTGCTCATTCCCCATCTTAACAAAGCTCTTAGCGGGAAACGCCAGGCCCACGCGTGCCCGAGGCTCGCGCGAAGGTACAAGGTCGCGGAACCCAAGGGAGGATGACAAAGGGGGAAGTGAGGGCAGAGCTCGGGGGTCGCGCCCCCCACCAGCCCCCTGCGGGTCACAGATGACCACGTGCGCTGACCACATGGGAGGACCCCCGCCCCCAGAACTGCCGGCGCCTCCCCGAGCCCCCTACTTACCGCACACGTGCTCGGGGGCCGTACGCTCCATGGGATCAAGCCCACTGTTCACGCCCCCTCCCCAGCCCCGGCCCAGGAGCCGCAGACCCCTCCCCCACCCGGGGCCCACTCCAGTTCCAGGCTCAGAAATCTGGCCCCTTCCCCGGGAGGGAACCCTACTGGGGGCGGTGGGTGAGGGTCGCAAGACCCCCGCGGGGGGAAAGAGACCCCACAGACAGACAGACAGACAGACACACACACACACACACACACACACACACACACACGTGTGTCAGGACCACGCACAGAACCCCAACCCACAAAGTGCACTGGGGGCGGGGCCCAGGCAATACCCCCTGCATGAATGGGAAGGACCCGCCCTGCACATGCGCACAAGCAGGCAGAGAGGCGGAGCGGCAGTTTGATCAGGTTCATCGTGGGACTGAGCGGTCTCGAGCCTCTGAGGCCCACACCCGGTTACGGAGGGGAGGCTGCTTTCCCGAGAGTGGGGTCTCCTCACTCACTTGGCAAACCTCTGCAACGAAGCCTCTTCAGCCCTTACGGAGGCCAGTACTCCAAGGGCTGCTGGGAAATGGTGTACAGCGGCAAAAATGAGTCTGGCCCCGCAGGATTCTGGGACTTGTAGTTCAGCCTCTTAGCCTGCGCGGGCTGGTGACGTCACCACCAGTCTTCCCCTGGAGACTAGCCTAAGAGCCTGATCCTGGCTGGCCCCCGACTTCTACTCAGACCCCGGCAGGGCACTGAGCCTCAATGTCACTACGCACGTGGGGTAGCGAGTAAGGTATCACGTGGCATCAGAGGGCGCCTGCGCTGGTGCGACCTCGCGCAGGTTACTTCACTCTCCTAAGGGCCCCGAGAGGGCGCCGTGGAGGGCGCCACACAGGGACTCGGGATCCACGAGTTCGAATACAGCTTCCCCTTCCCTTTTGGAGACTAGCCAGCCGTCTAGTCCATTATTTGGCAAGTCATTTTTGCCAAGAGCCCCTGAGGGCCACGTCGCTCCAGGCACAAGCACTGGGTGACTCGAGAACACTCAGGGGCATCACAGACACTGCCTGTGGCAGTCATGTCGCATGCCCATCATGGCTGCCTCAGCGTCACTGCTGGACCCAAAGAACATGCTTTCCGGCGCTCTGACTAATCAGCCTTCCCAGTCTTCCTGGCATCATCCCCACTCCAAGTCCAGCCTCCTACTAGTCCAGGGCTCTGCTTACGTCAGTCACGTGTTTAGCGCCCTCTCTACTGAGCCCTAGTTACTGCAGTGTGCCTGGGGCCTGTGATGCCCAGACCTTTGGAGACTGGACTTTCGGCCCTGACTGCCAGTGTGGCCTCATTCATGGATAGCATAATAAGAAAGATAAATGGAAAAAAGAGGTAAATGAAATTTACAAAAGAAACTTAAACGATGGACAATCATATTATAAAATGCCCCAAATCACTGAGAGAAATGGAAATTTGGAAAGCTGAGCTATCACCAGCCATCAGCAGAATCGGGAGACAAACGGTGGAAACAGCCCCGTTTGAGGGACCATGGATGAGCGCCGTGAGGTCAGCTCATAGCTGGTCCATAGCTGATCAGTGTCAGCTGGAAGTAACATTGTGGCACATTCCTAGGGCCCGCCCACTTAACTTAACTTAAGTGTCTAGCGTGGCTGTTGATGCTGCACGAGCGCCTGGTTGGGCACGTGTCCAGGGGAGTTCTCTTGATCTATGGGCTTGAGCCAGATGGCCCAAAGCTCTTCTCCAACTGCAATACTCCGTGATGCTGTGCGAGCGCACGATCTAAGTGCAACATTACTCGTCATCCTTGTGTCGATTGGTCTACAGTCCTCTCTTCATTCTGAGCCCTCATGGGCTGTGTTCTTGAAAGTGTTTCTATTTCCTGTCCCTGTCATATAGCAAACAGTAAATAAAGACTTGTTGCTTAACTGGCTGACTTGTCGATGTCCTTAAAATCAAGGACAGAGCACAGCATTCCAGATATGGTTTGATCAGGATACAATTGATACAGAGGACAGGGATCCCCTTTGTTTTGTAGCAGCTGAGGTTATACTGGCTTTTCTGGCTGCCTCAGGGTGTAGTCTGCTTTTTTAAAAAGGACCCTTCAAAAATAAACTGTCGTCTAGCCACGTTTCTCCACTCTTTTTTTCGTGAGTACTTTTGGAGAGAGCATATAGCTTAGTGTACAGAGAGTTGACTGAAGCCAGGGTGCTCTGGGTCCAAGTCATGCCTCTGCCAGATCCTGGCTGGGTGACCCTGGGCAAATTACTTAACCTCTCCATGCTCTAAAAGATCCTCTCCAAGTCAAGCATTTATTAAGTGCCTACTGCTTACCAGGTACTGTCCTAAGCACAGGGCATATGAAGAAAGACAAAAGACAGTCTGTTCTCAAAGAGCTCAGGGTCAAATGGGGGGACAATGCAAACAAAGCAAGAGGTG
The DNA here is from genome assembly GCA_011680675.1 of Gymnobelideus leadbeateri. Taxonomy (NCBI): domain Eukaryota; kingdom Metazoa; phylum Chordata; class Mammalia; order Diprotodontia; family Petauridae; genus Gymnobelideus; species Gymnobelideus leadbeateri. Next base: position 262,810 of record WOXC01010862.1, on the reverse strand, counting down.
GACAGCAGATCCCTAATGAGTTCTGAGGGGAGGTGCGAAGATTAGGGAGGACTTTGCTGGAGATTTGGAGAAAGTCAGGGAAGCCTGGAGATGAAGAGGGAGAGAATTCCAGGCATAGGGGCAGCCAGAGATGGAATGTGCCAGGGTCACCTGGAGGGAGGCAGAAAGAGACAGGAAAGGAAAGGCATCCAGGGCTTTCAGAGGCAGGCCAGGATTTTCAATTTTGTTCAGGAGATAAGACAGTGAATTGCAGGGAAAGCACCAACCTGCATGAAGGGAGGATTTCAAGTCTTGATCCTTGTTTTTTGAACCCAAGTGTAAGACTTTTATCTCTTACAATTTTATCTTCATTTGTCTTATAAATTTTTCATTTTGTTAGATTTGTCCCATCATTTTAGCTTGTTCAAACCTTTTGGGATTCAGAGCATGTGGGGGGGGGGGGGCACCTGAACTGAACCTTGGAGTGAGCTAGGGCTTCCTAGGGCAGGGGCGAAAAGAGCATTCCAAGCATGGGGAATATGAATGGACAGTGGAGCTCTGTGTATGGCAGGGAAGCAAGTGGGCTGGTTTGCCCAGAATGTGGCTAATGGGAAGGGCTCAGCAAGAGAAGCTGAAGGCAGGTTTCAAAGGGCTTTGAATGCCATACAGAGGAGTCTATGTGTAAAGGGGATGGGGGTAGCGGGGAGTGCTAGGCAGTTCTTTATCTACAAGCTGGAGGGGCAGTCATGCCCCTCCATAGGTGGAACCTTGGAGAAGCTCTCTCCAGAGTCTGGGATGCCCATTGGCATCTCATAAAGAGCACAAAGACTGAGGCTGCTTCAAGATTCATTCATTCAATATGTTGCCCATGATCCAGGGCCCATTTCCTCCCACCCCCTCTCCTCCTCCAAATCTGGTCTCACCTAGATTAGGTTTGATCCTGGGGGCCAGAGTCCAAGAAGATTTGTTTCTTTCTCTTTTTGTTTCTGGTCCCCTTGCACGTTTTACTTTGGGGAAGGTTCTAAAACAAAGCTTGGGTCTGTTTTATGCCTAAATTTCACAAAGTGGATAATAGGATCTGGGGCTCCCATACAGGTGCTCAAGTGTACAATATGGCTATTGGATATGGGCCACATTTATTTCCCTACCACAGGTAGGCACAGCAAATCAGTCTCCACCAGAAGGTAAAGATGTGTAGAGGGCTGGCCACTCATGGCACTCAGTGGTAGAATTGGCAAAGCCTAGATCTTTTGGCCCACCCTTACATGGGATTTGATATTTTAGAGCCTTTAGACTGCTGGGCTGGAGAACCTGCCACCACATGTGGCCTTCTAGTTCCTCAAGTGTGGCCCTTTGGCTAGATCCAAACTTCACAGAACAAATCCCCTTAATAAAAGGATTTGTTCTGTAAAACTTGGATTCAGTCAAAAGGCTGCACCCAAGGACCTAGAAGGCCACAGGTGGCCTGGAAGCTGCAAGTTCCCAGCCCTGCTTAGAGCTTGCATGGAAAGACCATTGTCAGGAAGTCTGATCTCTGACCTGTGCTCAGAAAAGGCAACAAAGGCAGGAGGTAGCCAGGAAGGCCCGTGAGCCCCCCACATCTCTGTACTGCGTCTGGATCTGATTTCTCAGTTACATTTTCACAAGTAGCTTCAGGGACAGAGTTCTCAGGCAGCACAGACTCACGGGCACTCTTTACATTTTAATTTCTTTTTATTATCAACATGAAAAATATCAACAAACAAACATTTCAATGGGCAAAGAGCAGCAAGAAAGAGGCCTTTTTCTTATGGTTTGTTTTTAGGTTCACATGACAGCACAAGCACCGCCTTGCTTACCGTGGCCCGCTCCCAGCCAGTGCATCTGTAAATATTTCATTAGTGATGGTTGCTTTTTTACATCACTCTCACTCTACACCAACACCCCCGGCCCCCATTTTTCAAATGGAAGCCTTTCTTCCTGTAATAAATAAATATGTCAAGTAAAACAGATCTCCGCATTGGCCAGTTCTGGAAACCTCAACCTGCACCTCCCATCCACCCATCATGAATAACCCTAAATGCATGCTTCTGAATAAAAAACCAAGCACACAAATACACCAATCAATTACTCTGGGAGGAAGGGGAGATACTTGTGGAATGGTACTAGAAAGACCCCCAGGAATCTTGGGGTATCCACAGAGCCTTCATTATCTGGCACGTGCAGATTCAATTGTCCCATTCCTAGAATGAGCCCTTCAGTTCTTCAGAGGTCTCTGCTCCTTCCTCCCATCTCCACTGGCATGTACTGGCTCAGTCAAGATGGAGGCATATTCACTGGATTTCCCAAAGCCACCTGGGCACACACAGGCATCCCACCATGTGCTTCTTACCATTTACTGGTCCTGGTGAGTTGGAGGGAGAGGGAGATAGGAGAAATCTCCCTCCACACCTCCCTACACTGGCCTGGAGGTCAAAAGGGGAGAGAGCCCAAAAGGTGAACTGGCATCTCAGCTGATGAAGTCCCCAGTCACTCTGGAGGCAGATCCAGTCACTAGAGACTAATCAGAGTTCCCTGAATCCTCAAGAGGAGAAGACACCCTGTAATCCCATCAAACTGGGGGGGCTCCCCAGAGCATCACCCTGTCCCTTATATTTTATTTCTAGTTTGAAGGATATTTTGGCAGCAGCTGAGTATATCAACCACTACTCTAAACTATCTTTTCTCTTTGAGATATGACATTTTCCCCATAATAATCCAAATAACATAGCTAGTCTCTATTCTCCTCTGTCCTTCCCTTCCCCAGGCTATGATCTAATTTGAGGAACTCAACCTTACCAATACAGAGTGATACCTCCTTCACAGTAGTGTATAGGTCAGAGTTACTCAGGTCACTGAGAAGTTAAGGGACTTGCCCAGGGTCACAAACACAACATATGTCAGAGCATACCTTAAAACCAAGTCTTTCTATCCATTATCAAATTGCCTCTCTTTTGATTGTTATTTATTTACTTATTTCAAAATTAAACGGGAATTTTCCCTCCAAAGTTTCCCACTGATCTGTGTCAGGGACACAGCCTGGTTCAGATTGCACTTGCCCTATTTCTTGGGAAATCTGTAAATATGCAGGAGAGGGTTTCTTAAGCCCCAAATCTATGTCACTGCTTTCTAAACATCCATTTGAACTGCCCCTTCATTATTGGCACTCAGCAAAGACAGTTTATTCAACATTTTAATACGCTGAAAAGCTCAAAATCTTATGGAAAAATTTATACAACAAAAATACATACACATGTGGTTCACAGCTTTATCAAACAAGCAACGAAGAGTGATGTTCTGTCAAAATGTTTCTTTAAGACAATTTTTCTGAGGCTCTGGAAGCAAAAACACACATCTTAAAAAGGCAGTGGGCACTTTGTATAAGCTACAGACAAGTGATCCCAGCTCCAGGACAGAAGTGGCAGCACTCTGAGATCTTGTAACAGCACATGATGCAGCAACGCACTCATCTGCTTTAAAATCACAGGAGTCAGGACGAGACTGTCACAGGGTGCCCTTTCCCTAACAAGCTCCCATCCGCACCCCTGAATATCTAAACCCTACCAACATCAAACTATGGTGCTAGAATGAGGAAAAAGGCATAATGTGACTGAGTCCAGTGAAGGGGCTGTGCTCTCTCTCCTACTTGTCATATGGAATCCCAAAATCCTTTAATACATACACGTGACTGGAGCATAGCAGGAGCCCAAAGCAGGCTCTTTGGACAGTGGCTAGGCAGAGCCAATCAATGCTGTGAGGGAGCATCACAGCTGTTCACCAAGAACAGTGACCTAAGAAAGGGGCGATCTGTACATCATGTAGTTGTAACCACCACACCCCAGCATCAGCAGCAATTGTAAGGAAATGCAAGACACAAGTGGTTTCCTGTTGGCCACCAACTTGGGCCCACAGGAAATGGGTCTACTTGGCATGGCTAGAGGGACAGAAGGAGGAGTAGCTACACTAGCCAAGTTACAAATCTTTTAAATAATAAAGGAGGAGGGGTCCATGGTAACAACATTAGGGCAGTCAAATTCTCTTCCAATTAGTGGGGGAAATTTCTTATGCCACCTGGAATTTCAGAGATCAAGTCATGAAGAGAAAGAATTTAGTGAAAACTTAAGAGTGTGATGGCAATGACAGGGGAAAGAGTATTGTTTAGGGGACGTTTTGATGGTGGGAGAGGATTCTCAGATAATGAATTTTGGGGTCCTCACATTTTCTCTGCCTTTGGATATTAAGTGGCTTCTAGCCTTCTTTAGAAATTACATACCAAAAAATTTATAGCAGGACTTTCTGTGGCACCAGAAAGTGGAAAAAAGTAGATGCCCCTCAATCAGGGAAATGCTAAATAAATGTTGGAATATTAACGTAATGAAACATTACTAACTCATAAGAAATGAGGAATAGGAACACAGACAAGCATGGGAAGACTCCTATGAGCTGAAGCACTGTGAAAACCAACACACTCTACACAATGACTTCAATGTAAGTCAAAAAGAACACGTGTTTCATAACTGTAATGACCAATGAGAAAGCCTAAGGCTGGGGACCCTGCGTACCTCTGTGTCTTAGATGGCAAGTGTTGGTCTGGTCATTTGCCAAAGTACTTCCTTTGTTACAAGGGACAGCTTGTTGGGCCACTGAAAGGAATGCATTCCCAGCTGTGGTTTACAATTTGCAAGACACTGGGTAAGTCACTTAAAGCTCTCTAGAACTCAGTTTTCCCATTGGTTGGATTAGAAGGCAACTAAGAGTTCTGGACCTGGAATCAAGAAATCCTGCTTTTGAAACTTATTAGCTGTGTAACCCTGGGCAAGCCCTGAATCTCTTGACCGATTTTCTCATCTGAAATGAAAATAACATTAGCACGTTCTTCAAAAGGCTATTGTTCAGATCAAATAAGATCATATATAAAGCACTCTTCCAACCTGAAAGTGCTCCATCAGGGATAGCTATTCTAAGAAACGAAGGAGATAGAAAACCAAAAAGCATCGGTATTGATGAAAACTTTGATAAATACAGGGTTCCTTCCCTCTTCAACATGACTAGTCCTTCCCCCCTGCCCCCCAAAAATGCCCTGAGCATCATTTCTCATGGGCAGAGCCTCACCCTCAAGGAAGCAGCCTCTCTGCTGGGGCCGCCAGGCCTGATCTCAATGCCATTTCCATCGTCTTTATAGAAAAAAACATTCAAATACAGACTTGTCAACCAGTCAGCAAACAGTTTCAATTCCCCAGATCATTTCTATGGGAGGCTTTTGAGATGTCTATGAATCTATCCAGAGAAAAAATGTGTAAAAGTTACAAAATGTTTGCATAAAACATGTCATTAAACTACTTACAGTTATCTGGGGAAACAGGTCTTAGTTTTATTTTGAGTTGTTACTTTTTCCAATTATTCATTAGTTTCTGATGAGAATATTTTCATTACTTCTAATCATGCTTTTGGAAGAGCTTTTCCTACCCCTGCCCCCAACTTTAACTCAATTTCAAATACTTATAAAATTAGCTTTTTACTTTTTGAAGAAGAGGCAGGAGAATGGAGCTAGAAAGGGGCAGAGATGAGGTGGGAGGAAATCGGGCCGCTGGGAAGCCACGTTACTTACCTAAAGTAGTTATAGCTGAAGGTAAGAGGATGTAGGAGGGGATTAAAGCAATAATAGGGGGTTAAAGGGTTAAAGCAATAATGGAAACATTATGAAAGCACCTGAGATCAAAGTGAGACTAGGAGTGACCAATAGGATGGGAAATAGGTGAAACATCAAGACCAACCAGGAAGTTCGAGTGAACCCATACAAACAATCCCCAGGAGATCTCCAGGGATGAGGCATGAGCCTCTTGACTTGCTTGGCCTAAATGAAGTATGTCGGGCTCCATGCTACTTGGGTGTCTTCCTTCATTGTGGCCCAGCTGGAACTGGATCTTCTCATCATAGATTTAGAGCCTAAAGCTTCCTTAGAGGTCACCCAGGCCAGTGCCCTCATTTTATAGGTCAGTTAAGGTGATCTCCAAGGCCACAAAACTAGTACCTTCCAGAGCAGAGCGTGAACTGAGGGCCTCTTCACTTCAAATGAAACGCTCCTGCTGTGCCACACTTTCCCCTTGTTTATGTGTCAGGACATGAAGGGGGCTTTGAATCTGGTTTTCCCCAGTGTTGATGTTTAGCACTCTGGTATTGAGAGGTGCCTGAGCCCAATTCAAAATCAGTGCATTAGAGCAATGTGAAATCCATTTTACAACTACAGTAAGAGAGAATTGAAGAGACTGGGTAGCTATTTAGACCAAAGTTCATCTCTGGTGGGCCAGCCACATAGCTTGTCTAGGACATCTTACATAGGTCTGTGAAATGAAAGGGGTAGACTAGATGAAGTCCCTTTCAGTACCAAATCTATGTTCCCATGATCCCTTGAGCTTACCTCATACTAACATGATAATCAAGAAGCCTGAGCTATGACAGCAGGAAATAGACCCATGAGTCCAACCTTTCAGGGAAGGAAAGTCTACCAATGCTCCCAACTGCAATTCCTCCTACCCACTAGTTGCCTAACCTGCTTGTTAGCAATCCAAGCCTATGTTTAGTTGCTTTGTCCATTCTGAAGGAGACCAGTGAGAATGATGCCCTCTAGCTTTTGAGGCTCTTCCACATTAAGCAAGGTGTTTTTAGTCCAGGTCCTAGATGTATTCTCAATCCAGTAAATCAGAGAAAGGACATATCTGCTTCATGGATTTATCTTTAGCTGCAGCCATGGAGAGCATGGGCAGGCTGATGCTGTCTCTGCCTACTAAAAGTCTTGCTATTGATCAGTTGGGGAATGGCTGAATGAGTTGTGGCGTATGTGTGTAATGGGACTGCTATTACGCCATAAGAAACGAGAAGACGGACCTCATATCTACCTGGAGAGGCTTATACGAACGATGCTGAGAAGAGTAGAACCAGGAGGAATTTGTACACAATCACAGACACAACATACATGTGACGACCAACTAGGACAGACTGGATTCCTCTCAGCAATGCAGTGATATAAGTCAATCCCAAAAGACTCATGATGGAGAGAGATGTCTACATCCAGAGAAAGAACTAGAAAGAACTGAGTTTGAATCTTGACTGAAGCAAACTACTTGATCTTTTTCTTTTCATTGTTTGGTTTTATTTCCCCTTTACCATTTTTCATTCCATCTAGTACAATTGGCCTTTGTAACCTGACTAATGCCTAATGTGAAAGTATTTGCAAATCCTATACTGGACTATTTGCTGTTGTTGGGGGTAGGGGGAGGGAGGGAAGGGAAATATGAAACTCAAGGAACTATGGAATTGAATCTTGTAAACTAAAAATAAACAAACAAATTAATTTAAAAAAAAGATTGGTTTCTAAAAAAAAAACACAAAAACATCTTGCTATTGTCTAGAGTTGGAATAATAAAAATTAAGCTTTGCCCTGGTTTAAAGACCTAGGGCACTGGTAATTTCTGCTTTGAGCAGGCCTTTAAACTGCTGCCTAACTAGAGACAAATCTCTCAAAGGGCAGGGGGCTCTTTGTCATCATAAATTCAATCACTGATCATAATGCAAATCTACTAAGTAAGAAATTCTTTTTTTTTTCTTTTTGGAGGGGGAAAGTCAGGGCAATTGGGGTTAAGTGACTTGCCCAAGGTCACACAGATAGCAAGTGTTAAGTTCTGAGGCCAGGGCTGGTGCTCTATTCACTGTGCCCCCTAGTCGTCCCTAAGTAAGAAATTCTAAGGCCAAGTTTTCCTTTATCATTTAGGCACATGAAAGGCTAGAATGTGAGAAACATTTATCTATTCTAGGAACTCACTGAAGAAATGAGAGGGACTGTGAACACTGTAGCTGCAAGGACCACGTATGTTGCTGGGTCATACAGTTGTGGCCACAGCTTTGCCATCATGGAGACTCTTGCCTGATGCAAAGTTTGTGCTGAGGCATGGTGTTGATGGAAGCTGGGACGTACCTAAATTACAAAGAGATCCACCCAAGAAAACACAAAGAGCCTCTTTGATGATCCTGGGGTAGCTGTATTAGAAAGTTGGGAGTAAGCAGATCAAGGATAGTTAGCATGATTCACATACCAAGTGGCCTTTGTTCCATGGGCTGTACCCACACAGCCCTAGATCCCTGGAAGCCATGCTCATGTAGAAGCATAGACATCTTGGAATGAGATTGGGCCTGAAGAGCGTGGCCTCTAATATGTTTGGGAAAAAAAGAGGTGTCGGTCAAGTGTGTGTCACTGTTCCCCACCCCCTTTTGGTATCCTTTTTCTCCCTGTCAATTCAGGCCATGCACCTTTACGTTTGGGAACTTCCTGATCTTAGGGCCAGGTTTCTCAATGCTGGGATTTGAGGAAAGTTATAATTCACTCTTGAATTCTTTTTCTTTATAAATACACACACATATGTTTAAAGGATTTCTGGATTTCATATTCTCACTGAATTCCCCATATGCAGACATTATTTGCACTCTAGATTTTGAAACAAAATTCCACTTAGGTAGCCAATATGTATTTTAGTTTTGTTTCTTCAAAATATATATAAATTTATTGTGGTTGGAACCCATCAAAGCACACTATCACCACTGTCTAGGTCCCAGAGTTTAGAAGACTAATTCTACATTTGTAGAACAGTCTTGATTTAAACTTGTGGAAGTCTCTGGAAGAGCCCTAGAAGTTTTGCTGGCAATCCTTCTCAACTCCTCCCCCTCAAACACAATACACAAATATGTGTATACACACACACACACACCCCTCTTCTGGTGTTAATCAAGGTCAGGCACTTCTCAACTAAACTGCAGAGACCACTTCCAGTTAAGTGATGGGAATGGTAGGAATGAAAGGCCAATATGAAATGTAAGAAGGCAAGATCAATCCAGGTCAAGAGGTGACCTGTGATGTGCAGGCACGGAAGGATGATCTTGAGGTGGTGGCTGCCAATTTCAGAAAGGTCAGCTCATACCAGATGGATGCCATCAACTTCTTCATTAATTAGTCCAACAGAGTTAGCTCATTTAAAGAGATGTGTTGGCTAAGGACAAAAAAATGAGCCAGAATCATTAATCAGTGATCTGCTACCCTCCTAGAGGTCTGCCTTCTATGCCAGGGAGCTGATTAGTCCAAAGGGCTAATGCTCTTAAAAATGAAATGTTTTTAATTGAATGCTCTTAAAAACAATACATATCTTCCCTGTAATAAAGGAGATTTCTCATAGGTGGTTTCATGAAAGGAATTCCACCTTTTCACCTACAGACGTGAACTTCTGGAAAAATAAGCTCATGAAATAGTGATCTAAGCAAAAAAATCTACCACTTTGTCAGTCAGATCTTCAGTATGGACTGAAAAATCCAGGTTCTCCAAACCCTCAGACTGCATAGGAATATGAAAAGAATTCCATGACAAGTTAGTCAATACTGATCAAATGAGCAATAAATGAAGGGCAGCATCACACAAGTGAGGGAAGAGGGCAATGGAAGTGAGCACAGAAGTAGCAAAAAAAAAAAAAAAAGAAAATTCAAAGTAAGGGGCTAAAGGTCAACTTGATAAATCAAATCAAAGGAACCATAATGCCAATGGAAATAGCAGAAATAAAAGTTGCAGGTGAAGGTCAAGTTTAAAATACAGAGCATCAGGCAAGCAAGAACAGAGTCTAGGGCAAGAATAAAACATTTAGAGGAGCCCAAGGGTTAGGGAAATCTGAACCAATTCATGAATTCAAATAACAATTGAATGACAGGTTGTTTTTGTAGTCAGGGCATACTCAATTGCAAGACTTTTTTTAAACAGAAGATGGATACATTCTGGACACTGCTGCTGTTCAAAAGGACATGATGTTATAGGCAGAAACTCAGATACTTGCCAAAATGAATTCCTTGCTATCTTGTATATGCTCTATCTGGAAGCTTTCCCACATGTATTACCTTCATATAGTTTCCCCTCTAATACGGATTTCCTTGGTATTCAGTAAGATATTTATTCCACCTAAAGGCTTCCCCACATTCATTGGGATTTTTTTGCAGTATGAATTCTCTGATGATGAATAAGGACTGGACTCATGGTGAAATCTTTCCCACATTCATTACAGTTCTACGATATCTCACCTGTATGAATTATCTGATGTAAAGTAAGTAAAGACATGTCACCAAACACCTTCCCACATTCATCACACTCATAAGTTTTCTCTCTACTGTGAATTTTCTGATGTTGAGTAAGAGAGGAAATATGACTGAAAGATTTTCCACATTCTTTACATCTGTAGGGTTTTTGCCCAGTATGAACTATCTGATGTTGAGTAAGGCATATGCTCTGGTTGAAAGTTTTCCCACATTCATTACATTCATAAGCTTTCTCTCCAGTATGAATTCTCTGATGTTTAGTAAGCTATACACTTTGCCTGAAGGTTTTCTCACATGCAGTGCATTCATAAGGTCTTTCTCCAGTATGAATTCTTTGATGTTCAGTAAGGTGTGTACCCCACCTGAAAGTCTTCCCACATTCATTACATTTTCCCCAGTATGAATTCTCTGATGTTGACCCAGATCTCTACTTTGTCTGAAGGATTTTCCACATTCAAGACATTCATATGGTTTTTCTCCACTATGAATTCTCAGATGTTCATTAAAGTAGGCTTTTCCACATTCATGGCACTCATAGGGTTTCTCTGCAGTGTGAACTCTCTGATGTTGAATAAGCTCTGAACGTTGGCTAAAGACTTTCTCACATTCATTACACTTATAAGGTTTTTCTCCAGTATGAATTCTTTGATGTTTAGTAAGTGATGAGCTGTCACTGAAAGCTTTTCCACATTCCTTACATGCATAGGGTCTTTCACCAGTATGAACTCTATAATGTTGAATAAGGGAGGAAACCCAACTGAAAGATTTTTTGCATACTTTACAGTCATATGGTTTCTCTCCAGTATGAATTCTCTGATGTCGGGTAAGGCACACACTCTGACTGAAGGCTTTCCCACATTCATCACATTTATATGGTTTCTCTCCAGAATGAATTCTCTGATATTGAGTATACTGTGCATATTGGACAAAAGTTTTCTCACATTCATTACAATAATACAGTTTTTTACTTGAAGAGCTTTTTTTACTTTTGACTCGTTCTGAAGAAGGCTTGGAGCTCTTTCCACTTCTACCTCTATTATGGGATTCTTCAGGAATAGTCTGTTCTATAACAGAAATTGGGGCCATTTCCACTTTTATCTCTAATATGGGATTCTTTAGGAATAATTGGTTCTGTAACATGAACTGGGGTTAGACAAAAGCTCTTTCCGTTTTTATCTTTATTATGGGATTCTTCAGGAATAGTTGGTTCTATTACAGGGACTGGGGTCAGACAAAATTTTATTCCATATTCTTTAAAATGAGGATCTTTCTTGTGGGTAATAATCATGTGACCCAAATATTTTATTTGAGGTCTCCTTTCTAATTGACCACCACATTCCTCGGCTTCTTCTAACTTGGCCTTTGGGGCTGTTTCAACTGTAGCTTGGGAAGATTCTTCTTCAGAAAGGTTTGGCTGTGGAGTTGCCTTCTTGGTTTCAGGTCTAATCTTGAAGTCTAAAAGATATAAAAAAAGGTCAAATGTGTGCTATCCCCTATAAGGGAATAAAGGAAAGTTTTGTGACATCACAAGTGCAGGGCACAGTTGTCTTTTCATTAGAAGAACAGAAAATGGAGAGAAAGAACATGATCACTGACAACTTGGGTGGCTTTGAACAAATGACCTAGTCTCTATGGCCACACATGTAACAATTCCTGGGGAGGGAGGGGATTGGACCACAAGCTCTAAATCCTATGATCTCCACATAAGAGAGAATGGGACATAAGTGACTATGAGGTTTAGTATGTAGCATAAATAGAAAATGAGGTTACTCTGTCAAAGGGGTGGCCAAAGAAGCAGACTAAGCAGAAGGGAGGTGGTGAAAGCAAATAGGAAGATGAGTCATGAGTGAAAGAGGCCATGGAAATCAGGGAAAGGGCCCCAGGACTACGGTCCAGGGTTTTTCACTAGGAACCCTGCCTCCTCTCCAGTGGAAACTGTCCGCTCCTACCAAGGCAACTAATGTGGCTGTAGTTCTCTCACCACAATCCTAACCTAATTAGAGTTCATCCACAGCCAAAGCAGGAATTCCTTCCTAGCCTACTGGCTACTCCTCATACTCACCCTATCTCCTCTCTCCAAGTCTTTGTACTGGCTGTGTGCCATACTTGGAATGTTCCCCCTCCTTACTTGTGCCTCTTGGAATTGCTGATTTAATTTCAAACTCAGATCAGGCACCACCTTCTACATGAGGCCCTTCCTGGACTTTCATCAATAAATGCCTTCCTTTTCAAGGTAACCTTCTATCTGCTTATGTATATGTTTATACATAGTATGTAGATAGGTGTGTATACACTAAGTATAGACTTCCACATATACATTAGAACATAAGCTCCTGGAGGGCAGGGATAGTTTCATTTTTGTCTTTGTCTCTCCAGGGCTCCCATGACCAAGACATAAGGGATATTTTCAACCTTCTCTGAGGGGAATGGCTGTAGGGAAAGAAAGCATAGAGGACTAAGGTGGCCTGCTCTAGGCTTGGGCAGTCCACCACCTTCCATGGAATGTACCTCCCAGTCCTCCCAGCAATCCTTCAGCTGGCACACCCTCCAGGAAATGTTCCCATGCCCCCCAGCACTGGCATAAAGCAGGTACCTAAAAATGTTAGGAAGCTCTGGACAAGGAAAGAATGAAGATACCAGAGAGGGAAGAAGCAATCCTAAGATGAAGGTATTGGAAGGCATGGAATCCAACATAACTAGAAAAAATGCTCTTCAGGAAAGAAGGAAGGCCTTATTTTTACTGTGAGTCCAAAGTAAAGATAACAGAGGAAAGATAAAGATTTTTAAAAATTCAGTTGCAAAGGAAAGTGATTTTCCAAATATTTGCTGGGTTCTGTCCAGAGGAAAACCCAAGAAGCAATGGGGGAAAAGTCAGAGGGAACAGCGTTGCAATCATGAATTTTACCTTTCTAAAATTAGCACAGATTATCTCAGAAAGCAATAAGGTACTGACTAGTGAAAGTGTTCAAGCACAGGACAAATGCTCATAACCCGAAAGCCAGAGAAACGATTCCTCTGCTGGGTGGAAGCTTGAAGAGGTGAAATCAAGGGAAGGGAGGGAGTTCCTGCCAAACACCCTGGAGCTTCTTCAAGGGCTGAGGAGGCTCTGAGGAAAGAAATACTTCACTCTCTCCTGCCAACCATGACTCCCATTGAACTAGGTCACTCACTTACCTGGACAGCTACCTCTTAGGATTTCTGCCTCTACAATCCAGGGCCCTTTCCCTTGCTCTAACTGGGTGATCACATGTGGTTTGAAAACCTGGCATCCTGTTCACAGGGAAAGAAAAAGGCCAGGATGTTTATTCTGGTCATGATCAAGTATCCTAGGATTCAGTCCTAGTCCCTTGGTCCTCAGGACCTCTGATGGATGAGAAAGACATACCAGCCTAGGCAGCAAATTAAACTCTTCACATTCAATTTGATATCGATTGTATTTCATCTGGAAGGAGTAGCACCAATGTTCTATGGCCCCAAAGGATTAGCAGTTGCTAAGAGGAAGCATAATATAGTGAAAAGAATACTGGACTTAGAGCCAGGGTCTCTGGTCAAGTCCTAGCCTCACCATGCCGTAGCTGTGGAGGTCAATGGCTGATCATCTAAACAAACCAACCTCCCCAGGGCTGCTGCAAAGAAAGCCCTTTGTGAATCACAGGATGCTCTAAAGATGTGAGCTCCTCTTATGATTCCTGAATCCCAAAGCCCAGTTTCACCCCAGCTCTTTAGAGAGCTCACACTTCTTAACTGGAGAAAACAGACATAACCACAGGAGGATTCCGAGTGTCGAGGGAAGCTTCTCTTCCCCAACGAGACCAGGTTCTGGTAGTTCTCCAGCATCACGTCCCTGTACAGGGCCCTCTGGGCAGGGTCTAGGTGCCCCCACTCCTCCCGGGTAAAGTCCACAGCCACATCCTTGAATGTCAATGACACCTGAAATGCCAAACACATTCTTGTTCCGGGCCAAGCACTCGATGCAGTGTAGGAGAGGATTGTGGATGTTTCAATAATGCTCCAAGGTCCCAGAATTCCTGCATCTCTGGGAGGGAACAAGGCACACTGGCCATGCCTTGGAGGAACAGCTGTGTCTTGGAAGGAAACTTTTGTCCATGAAATAAATGAGAAAATATAAGACAGCAGTTAGCTTAGCTCTAAAGTACAAGGTACAATGTGCCCCAATGTTGAGAGATGGGCCATAGACCTGAGGGCAGAATTCACAGGACAGTTATAGAGGCCCAGAATTAGAGGAGATCTTAGATGGCACTGATCCCATGGGCCCCCTAGGACAGGGATAAGGAGGTGACCACTTCCTTGGGGAGTCCCTCTAACGGCTTTAAAGTTCTTCTGTATCTCTGGTACTCAGCACAGTGGCCAGCACACAGCAGTGCTTAATCAGTGTTTATTGCCTGGCTTTAAACTGAGCTGAAATCTGCTTCCTGGTCACCACACCTTGGCTTTATCCTACCCTCTGAAGCCACAAGCATTCATTAACCACTTATCATATGCAGGGAGTGGTAGCTGCTGGGGGTTCAAAGATAAAAAAATGAAACCCCATTTTCAAGTAACTTACATTGTATCGGGGGAGATATAAACACACAACAAATGCAAACTGTTAAATACATGGTAGTTTGGGCCTGGGTCCTGGGCTTGGCTGGGTGGGAGCAGGGGACAGAATCAGAAAAGTCATCATGTTCAAGGTGGTCTCTGAGCTAGGGGAGTTGTACATTCCAGGCATGGGGAGATACTAGTGCAAAGACATGGCAATGAGAGATGGGAGAACCTCATGTAAGGGACAGCAAAAGGGTCTGCAGAGGGGCAGCTAGGCGGTGCAGTGAATACAGTGCCAGCCCTGGAGTCAGGAGGACACGAGTTCAAATCCGACCTCAGACACTTAACATGTACTAGCCGTGTGATCTTGGGCAAGTCACTTAACCCCAATTACCCTGCCCTCCCCCTCCAAAAAAAAAAAAAGGGTCTGTATGACAAGACCATAGAGTGTGAGAAAATAAGGAAGGAAGAGTTCTGAGCTCTGAGCTTAAAGCTGCACTAAGCCTTCTAGGACACCCTGTATAATGAGACTGCTAAGATAAGTCAAGAAAAGGTTGTGAAAGGTTTAAAGAACAAAACCGGAGCTGGAGACGTTGGGGAGGAGAGAGACTCAACACAGGGAGACTAATCAGCAGGCAATTACCACGGTTCCGGACGACTCAAGGAAAGACCAAAGAAAAGGCTGGTTGGGGAGATGTTACATGGATCAAAGGGACAAACCTCTGGCAAAGGAGTGGATTGTGGGATGAGGGGGTGGGCTCATCACCAAGGTGGTGGGGAGAGAGGATGAGTTCTGCTCTGCAGAAGCCGAGTCTGAGGTGCCAAACAGGCAGTTACTGCCGCAGGCCTGGAGTTCAAGAGACTGGATCTCGGGGTCTGCCCCCCCCCCCCCCCGCTTCCTAATCAAGCAGCATTTTTACTCACGGATCACTCTATAGATTCAGAATATATAAATGTGTGTGTGTGTGTGTGTGTGTGTGTGTGTGTGTGTGTGTGTGTGTGTGTGTGTAGTGCACGTGAGTGGGGAGAGAGAGAGAGAGAGAACACACAAACATAACTACTCTACATCCAGGTGCACACTCTGGCCCTCATAATTCATAAATCACAGGTTCAGAGCAAGAAGGGATCTGAGAGCATTCTAATCACAAGTGACTTACCTAGGGCCACATATCTTGTAAATGTCTGAAGGGGTATCTGAATCCAGCTCTCCCTGAGGTGGCTGGGAGGCAACAGACAGAGCACAAACCTAGAGTCAGGAAGATTCAACGGTTCAAATCTGACCTCAGACAAGGATGAACTGAACAGACTTGGGTAAGTCACTTAACCTCTGCTTGCCTCAACTTCTCCAACTGCAAAATGCAGTCCTGACAGCGCCCACACCCCAGGGCTGTCGGGCCCCGATGAGATGACATTTGTAAAGCAGACAAGAACAGTGCATCACATAATCTCTTCCTTCCCCTCTCCCAGGGGCCCAGATACTAGGTAGGCCCTGCTTACTCCAATGACCTCTCACTGAACTTCATTTGTTGCCTGGGTCACACGCTGAGCAGGGCATTCCTGTGGCCTCTGGACACACAGGGTGGGGGGGGGGAGTCCCGCTATGGTCTGCTTCCCCTGGTGTGGGAGAAATGGCTGCTACCATCTCCCCCCACGTGTGACAAGATCTTTTATAATATTCTTATGGACAAGACATGACGGGGTACTTAGGTAAGCTTAGAAGAGGATGAATTACAACAAGAACAGAACGCTCATTAATGGATTAGTGGAGGCTGGAATTAAGCCTCCAAGAGCACAGTCTACCCTGGCTCAGGTTTTCTCCAACACTTTTTGTCAATGACTTGGATAAACACAGATGACACTGTCAGATACAAAACTGGTCTCAAAACCAGATACAACAAAATAGATACCCTACTGAACTCCTTTAAGGAAACAAATATGATCCTGACACCCAACCAAATCGGGGGACAATGCAAAGAAAGTAAAGTCATATACTAATCTTATTAATGAATACCAACGTTTAATTTTTAAGTAAGATCCTCACAAGGAGACTACAGAAATATGTCATGAAAATAATTCACAACATGACCAAACTGGATTCGTACAAGATATAAAAGGTTTGTTTAACATTAGGGAAAATTAGCATAACTAATCATATGTACAACAAAGTTAACAAAATCAGGAGATTTTATCAATAAACAGACAAAAGCCTTTTGAGAAAATACAGCACTGTAGTTTATATGGAAAAGCCCTGCAAAGGACAGAAATGGGAGGGCCTTTCCTTATTATTATTAAAACCATATATTTAAAACTAAGACCTAAAGCTGTTCATAGGAAAAACCCTTTAAGTGTTCCCAGGGCAAAAAGAGGGAAAGTAAGCATAGCCCCCATTTCCCTTCTCCTGAAATGGACACCGCACAGAATCAGAGATCAAGACCGTGAATAGCCAAATCAGGAAGCATTTATTAGCAGTCCTAGGAATCAAGTCCCAGGAGCTGCCCCGAACCCTAATTCATACACAGGTTATATAGTCAAAAACCACCATCGTATCAGGAGTAACGATCTTTATGGGGCAAACTGGTTAGGCAAGATGCAGCTAGAACAGGATATCGTGCAGGAGCAGGATGTTGGCTGGGGCACACTAGATTAAGCAAGATGTTCTGCAACCAAGCTGAGGGGAGGAGTTTTGGGTTCCAGGAATCCAGGGTACTAAGATGGGCCCCTCGTAAGTGTTTGAAATGTCATGGCCTACTACTTCACTCCCAAATATCACTTGACATAGTTCTCAAAAAATACTGGCTATAGAAATTAGAAAGAGTACAAAATCAAAGGTATAAATATTAACAAAGGAATTAAACTATGCATGTCATTATGTATTTAGAACACCCCAGAGAATTAGTACCAAAAAAACCCCAACTGAGACAATTAATAGCAATTTGCAAGGCAACAGAATCCAAAATAAATCTTGAAAAATCATCAGCATTTCCATACTGTGATGATAAAAACCAAGAGGAAATGGTAAGAAAAACTCCATTTAAAATAACTACCTTATTAAGACACATACAATTCATATAAATACAACTACAAAACACTCTTCACAGAAATAAAGGGAGCCTTGAAGAATTAGCGAGATGATGACGACTCACGGCTGGACCATGCCAATAGACTCTATATTAATGTAAAGATTGAATGCTATTCCAATCAAGTTACTAAGGGTCTACTTTTCATAACTAAACAGAGTATTGACAAAATTCCATTTGGAATAACAAATAGTCGAGATTCTGAAGGAGCTATAACATCTTCGGACCACAAGCTACTTACAAAGCAGTAAGCATCCAAACTGTGTATTATTTGAAAATGAGTAAAATATCAGTGGGATAGACTAGATAAACCTGTAACCAAAGCAACTGAAAACCGAGTTTCTGAGGGAGGAATTCCTTCCTTGAATCTGCCATCTGGCCCCTGGACAGAACTCTTAGGGAGAGAAATTCCAGAAGGTAAGAAAGAAATATTTGTGGCCCCTGATACTCAGCTCACCAGTGAGCTGACTGTCAGGATCCCAGAAGACATTCCTTCTTCCTTTGTGTTAACCTCCAAGGGAAGGGCGATATCTTCAGGGGGAGGCCTGTGCAGGAAAAGGAAGGTGGGAGGAAGACCATCCATTCTAGCCTGCAGCTGGCAGAACTGCCCTATTGCAGAGTGAAGGGGGTAAACTTGCTACAAACAGAACAGAGGCTGGTTCAAGCTCCTATGATAGAAAAAAAAAAAGCTCAGTGGCATTTACACAAACCCTACAAAAGCTTTCTTTTAAGAACATGCTTGTGGGATAGCTAGGTGGCGGAGTGAGTAGAGCACTGGCCCTGGAGTCAGAAAGACCTGAGTTCGGATCCGGCCTCAGACACTTAACACACACACACACACACACACACACACACACACACACACACACCCCTAGCTGTGTGACCTTGGGCAAGTTACTTAACCCCAATTGCCCTCCAAAAAGCAAAAAAAAAAAAAAAAGAACATGTTTGTGTGGCAGAACATGCTTGTGTGGCAGACAGAGCTCTGGTCTTGGAGTCAAGGAGCCCTGAGTTCAAACAGACGTGTTTCACTTCTGAAACACAGGATTCACCAGCTGCTACAAGAGGGCAGACATCCACAAGGAAACCACGGCAACGGAGAAGCAGCAAAGGGAAATCACTTTAACCTGGCTGAACCTCAGTTTCTACTTCTAGCATCTAAAAAGTGCTTAATACTGCTTTATCTAATAGTACAACAAAAGTCTACAATACCTCTTGGTTTAAATACACGCCCATCCCACGCCCATGGCTCTATTTTCTTTTTTTTCCCCCAGATGTCACTACTTTTTTTTAATAATTATTTTTTTACATTCAGTGTTTAACATTTTGGGTTCCAAATTTTCTCCCTTCCTCCAGCTCCTCCTCTCCCATTGAGAAGGAAAGCAATATGGTACTCATTCTACATGTGACATCATGTAAAGGACATTTCCATATGAGCAGGGCTGATTCTTCAGCCTCTCTTCCCAAAAACTGGTTAGTGAGAATGTTTGTTCAATAAGTCCAGATTTCTTTCAAAGCCCACAGGATCTCTTTATGACTATTTCAACATTTCTAAAGCTGAGAGAATAATGCCTGAATTCTCCTTCCCTCACAAAGGTGGTATGAACACAAATGATGTGATAAATGTCAGGTTATCTCAAGAATCTGGCCTCTGCCACTTCAGATCTATGAGACCCTGGGCAAGTCACCTCCCCTTTCTGGGCCCCAACTTCTTCTTTTTTTTTTGGAGGGCAATTGGGGTTAAGTAACTTGCCCAAGGTCACACGGCTAGGTTTTTTGTTGTTGTTGTTGTTGTTTTGTTTTGTGTGGGTTAAGTGTCTGATGCCGGATCCGAACTCAGGTCCTTCTGACTCCGGGGCCAGCATTCTACTCACTGCGACACCTAGCCGCCCCAGGGTCCCAACTTCTTTATTGAGAGAGAGAGAGAGAGAGAGAGAGAGAGAGAGAGAGAGAGAGGATTGGCTTATGGTTCCTTCCAGCTCTAAAGGCATGGTTATATGACGACAGACCACCTCCTCACTAAATCCATCCCTGCTCCCTGAGCTGAAAGGCATTCACCCTCCTCAAGTTTTCCTAGATGATTTGTCAGTTTCTCTCTCTTCCCCTCAGCTCCCTCTCTTCTCTCCTCATATAAAAATCATCTGTGAACCTATCATATCTCCAATACTATAGACCGTAAGCTTAGTGAGGGCAAAGACCCCATCTTAACTACCCACCAAGGTGGCCATACCCTCAATTCTGCCATCGCCCACAAATGTTCTACTTCCATGTTCACAAACTGAAATTCCTTACTGATCACAATCATGTCATCTCACCTCTCTCTCTGCCGTGCAATCCCTGTTCTCCCCAAGACTTCCAAAGGCCAGATCCCTCTGTCCTTTCCCTGACCACTGCCCCTGCACTAGCTGTGCTCTCCTCCCTGCCCCATCTTGACTCTTGCCAAACTAATGCAATTCTACTATCCTCTTCTCTCAAGTGCCTTGTCCCTATATCCTATTGGAGCTGGGATGAACCTCAAACCCTGCCCAGCCTCAACCTTGGATCACTCCCAACATCCACTGCCTTTGCTTCTAGTCATGTGCTTCTGAATGAAGCTGGGGAAAATCATGAAACTGTGCCGACTGGGCCCATTACAAATTTACATTAAACATGCAAAAGTAAGGTAATTTACGTTGCCTCATGTTACAGCTGAGCCAATCCCTTCACACCTCCCTAAGTGACTCATCCACCTCAGCTGCTCTCCCTGACCTCTTCCTCCACACCCCCTCAAAGCTTCCCCCTCCTTCCACCCTCTCAGCTAAGAATCTTGCTTCAAGGGGCAGCTAGGTGGCGCAGTGAATAGAGCGCCGGCCCTGGAATCAGAAGGGCCTGAGTTCGGAGCCGGCCTCTGACACTTAATCCACACAAACAAAAACCTAGCCGTGTAACCTTGGGCAAGTTACTTAACCCCAATTGCCCTAAAGGGGCGGCTAGGTGGCGCAGTAAGAGCGCAGGCCTCGGAGTTGGGATGACCCGAGATCAAATCCGGCCTCAGAAAATGAGCACCCACACACAAATAATGACTAGCCGTGTGACCTTGAGCAAGTTACTCAGCCCCAATTGCTTTAAAAAAAAAAAAAGAATTTTGCTTCATATTTCACTGAAAAACTGAGGCCATTCATTCGCCCACAGCTGTCTCCTTTCCACTCGTTCCCATCTAACACTACTTGGAAGCCTTCTATCATCTCTCTTCCTCTCCTACGTAGATGAGCTCCTTCCCTTGCCAAGGCCAACCTCTTTCTACACACATGGGGGCCCATTGTATCTTGTCTTCTCCAGCAGAAGCCCCTCTGTCTTCACCACTTTCTCACTTCTCTTCAGTCTCTCCTCTCTGCTGGCTCCTTCCTCCATCCTCAAAAAACCCTCACTGGATCCATCCATGGCAACCAGCTACAGCCCTTTCTCTCTTCCCTTCTGTGACTAACCTCTCTGAGCAGGCCTTCTGCAATACCTGCTTCCACTCCCTTTCCCCTCACTCTTCTTTTTAACCCTCTCCAGCCTGGCTCCAGTTCTCATCATTCAACCCAAACTGCTCTTTCCTTGTTGCCAAATCCAATGGCCTTTTCTCAGTCCTCATTCCCCTGATCACCCCTGCCTCCAAGATTCTCTCTTCTCTCTAAGTTTCCCGAACACCACGCTCTCCTGCTTCTCTTCCTACCTATCAGATCACTCCTACTTCATCTGCTTTGCTAGATCTTCATCCAGCTCTGTAAGAGTCCCCAGGGGTCCTCTTCTCCCCTCCCTCTATACTATTTCACTTGGTGATCTCATCTGATCCCATGGTTTTAAGTGTCATCTACTTATCCCTATCTACTTAACCTCTCTGTTGACCTCTGGTATTGCATCATGAACTGGATGTCCCACAGATATCTAAAATGCAATATGCCACAAACTGAACTCATTATCTTCCAGAGGCAGCTGGTGGTACAGTAGTTAGAGCATTGGTCCTGGAGTCAGAAAGAACTAAGTCAAATCTGGCCTCTGACACTTATTAGCTGTGTGACCCTAGGCAAGTCATTTAACTTCTGTCTGCCTCAGTTTCCATAACATTAAAATGGGGATGATAATAACAGCACCAGCCTCACAAGGTGATTGTGAGGCTCAAAAGAGAGATTTATAAAGTGTTTAGCACAGTGCCTCACCCGTAACAGGTCTGTTCCCTTCCCTTTTTGTTCCCCTAAATCCTTCATTCTTGATAACTACCCTATTGCTGTTGAGGGTACCACCATCCTCCCAGGGGCCCTATCTTGGAACCCTAGAGTCATCCTAGACTCATTATCTCTCACTCCCCTCCCAGCTCCCCACCACCTCCAAGCTGTTGCCAAAAGGCCTGTCCATTTCGCCTCTGCACCATCTCCCCAGTAAGCCATGTGCACCACTCCCACCCTGTGGCAGGCCCTTAGCACCTCATGCCTGGACCACTGCAGTAGCCTGCCTCAGGTTTCTCCCCACTCCAGTCCATCCCACCATGTCAAACCACCTCTCCTCATTCAATTAACTCCAGTGGCTCCCTAACACCTCCAAGATCAAATCCAATATAAAGTCCTTGTTTTGGTTTTTAAAATCCTTTGTGACCTGGCTCCTTCTTGGATTTTGACTCCCTTCCATACTGTCTGCACTCCAGTGGCACTGGCCTCCTTGCTTCTTGAGGGAAGGGCCTGTCTTTTGCCTCTTTGTATCCCCAGTGCTCAGCACAGCACTGGGCACATAGTAGGCACTTAAGTATGTTACCTATTCTCTCAAATATAGACACACACAATCACAGGGACTCCTACCCCCTACACAAGCACACATGCATAATAAACATAAGGCATCTCCTTGACACTCAGAGATGACTTATTTCTTCCCTGACATACAGACACAAGTACAGTTCTGACGCACATCACAGCTAACATTCAGGATAACACATTTAAAGTTCCGAAAGTGCTTTACATATATGAGCTCATTTGATTACAACAACATTCTTTTTCTTTTGAGCATCCTCCAGGCTCTTCTCAGATACAAATCAAAGCCACAATATCAGGTTTTTCTCTCACAAAGACAAACGTGAAGAGGGCTCCCGCCTCCCCCAAACGAGTCCTACTCTGACCCATTGTCTTACTCTCACCCACACACTTTCCCCTTCCCTTCCCTTTTTCTCCCTTCCTTCCTCTGTCCTCCTCCCTCTCATCTCAAAATACTGGTTTTGAATAAGTGAAGGAAACGAGGTGAACGCAAATAAGCCTGTGATCTGCCCCTCTTCCAGTTCAGACACCATGAAGTGAGCCCTCCGCCTCGGCGAGTTCCCTTTTTTACAGAAGAGGAAACTGAGGTTCAGGGGGACTGAGTGCCTGGGGAGCACAGGTTCGGGTGCTCAGTCAGGGGTCCGGCACTCGGCTGTTCGCGTTTTTAATCTCTGGGTGATTATTTCAGCATAACTGGCGTCCTTCGTGATTTTATATCACGCTTTTAAGAACACAGCCCAGAGACGGGGCCGTCCACAGGCTGCCCCCGGGGCTCCTGGGCCCATTCCCCATTCTGGAGCTGGAAGAGGCCTCAGGGCCCATCCCCCTCATTTACAGATAAGGAAACATAGGCCCAGGGAGGCGAAGGTCACACCCGCTCAGACAAGTGAGGCGCGACGAGCAGCCCAGGCAGGGGACGGATTTTACCTTTTCCTCCTCTCCTCCCCCCGCCCCCGCCGCGTCACTCCACGCGCCTGCGCAGAGAGAGCCAGCGCCCTCCCAGAGCGAGGCTTCCACAGAACTCCCACGAGCCAGCTAGTGGACTCCGCCTCCGGCCCGCCCTCACAGCATCATCACCAGCAACCTCTACGCAAAAAAAAAAAAAAAAAAACCAACCAACCAACCAATCCACCCTCCCCAGGAACTGCAGCAGCCACCGCCCTGGCCGAAAGCTACCTGCAGCCTCCGTCCGACCGAGCCTCAGAGTCCGAGTGGAGCGAGGTGGCCAGCAGCGGGCTAGGAGAGAGATGGCGGCGCGCCTGCGCGGGCATCCCCTCTCTAAAGCCTCCTCTTGTGGGTACTTCAGGGCGCCTCGGAGCCCGAGAACTACAACTCCCAGAAGTCCTCGGACCTCCGCGCTTCCTCTTTACCGCGCAGCCTTTTTCCCTGAAATGCCCGGCCATGGAGGAGGGGGCGGGAACGCTCTCGAAGGCACCAGTTAGGAGGCGCGTGCCTGAGGGGGCGGGGCCTCGTGCCCCAGGACCTGCCCCGTGGCGGAGCTGTCCATAGAGCGAACCCCAGACCCGGGAACTCGAATTCTACTTGAAGTCCCTTCTCTGTCTGCCTCATCAGTAAAGTGGGGACAATAGAGGCCACTACACAAGATTGCTGTTGTTGTAAAGCGCTTCGCAAACCGTTGTTATTGTTTAAAGCGCTGTGATGCCTCTCTGTTTCATCTTGGAGGCCAGGGCTCCACGGGAGTTTATTCTGGAGTGGGAGGGTGAGGGGCTCACACCTGAGCTGTGAGGGGGTCAGCGGAGGATGGACTGAAGCCAGGGACGATGCCCTGCACAGAGATGGCCTTGGGATGGGAGTAAGGCGGTGAGGATGGCAGGGATGGAAGAAGCGAGGGGATTTGGGGAGAGGCTGCGGAGCTGGGAGATGAGATCTGGGGGGGCTGGGCAGAAGTGTGGACGCCTGGAAGAGCGCTGGGGGGGAGGGGGAGCCGAGGAGCCCAGAAGAAGGCACTGAGTCAGAGCCACCAACGTGGTACCCAGGAAGAGATGAAGACGTTCAGGGCTTCATCCGCTGCTCAGCACGGCCAAAGCAGTGGCCGGCTCTGCGGACCTGCTGTCCCCCCTTTTATTCTTGGTTACCTGGAGGCAAACATTCCAGAAGGGAAGCTGTGGTTGAAAAAAAGATGGCAGAAGACGGGGCTAAGGTGGCGGAGTAGAGGAAACACTTAACCAGCCTCTCACAGCCTTCCCCTCCAAACAGCTTTAAAATAATGCTGCAAATTGAATTCTGGAGTGGCAGAGCCAACAAAAGGCCAAGGGGGAGACATTCTTCCAGCCCAAGACAATTTAGGAGGTTGGAGAGAAAGAGAGAGATCTGGGAGCTGGTGTGGAGCTCATGTGGATGCAACCCAGTGTTGGGATTAGGTAGTGGTAATGGAAGCAGTGGCACCTTAGGGAGCCCTCAAGCCAGAGATGGCAACTAGTTGGATAGAGATTAGAGTGTGCTAAAATTGGACAGACTGAAAGATGCTGGGCAACTCCATTGCCTATAACTATTTCTGGGTCATGGTTCAAGGGGGAAGAAGAACATTTTTGGTCACAAAGGATCAGAGAACTTGAGGAGCAATATTAATTGCAATCCCAAGAGATTGGGAATATTTTCTGGTTAAGGACCAGAACACAGACCAAGAGAGCAGTGACCACACTTTCCCCTATGTGACACCACCTTTGAAGCACCTAAAACTTCCAAACCCCCAGAATTAGCTTTGAAAACAGCAGTGCAAAAAAAAAAAAGCCTAAAGCTCGGGAAAGTCCCCACCCATGCAGACACTTTAACATAAATTCAGTGACAAAATAGGCTGTGCAGGAAAAATGAGCAAACAACAACAACAAAAGGAGCCTTACCATAAAAAGCTATGCCGGTGACAAGAAAGATCAAGACATGAACTCAGAAGATAATGAAGTTAAAACAGCTAAAAGCAAAGCCTCAAAGGAAAAAAATGTGACTTGGACACAGGCTCAACAAGAAATCCTGGAAGAGCTAAAGCAAATATATTTTCAAAATCAAATAAGAATGGCAGAGAAAATTTAATTAAAGAAATAAGAGCAAGGGAAGAAAATTATGAAAAGACAAGTAAGAGTTTGATAAAAGAGGCACAAAAATACTGAAGAAAAATTATTTCTTTTTTTTTTTTAAGCAATTGGGGTTAAGTAACTTGCTCAAGGTTACACGACTAGTCATTATTTATGTGTGGGTGCTCATTTTCTGAGGCCGTATTCGATCCCAGGTCATCCCAACTCCGAGGTCGGCGCTCTTACTCACTGCACCACCTAGCCACCCCGAAAATTATTTCTTAAAAAAATAAAACTGACCAAATGGAAAAGGGGGTACAAAGGTTCACTGAAGAAAATAATTCCTTAAAAATTAGAATTCGGCAAGTGGAAGCTAGTGACTCCATGAAACATCAAGAAAAAATTAAACAAATTCAAAAGAATGAAAAAATAGAAAAAATGTGAAACATCTCATTAGAGCTGCCCTGTAAAATAGATTGAGAACTAATTTGAGAATTATTCAAATGCCTGAAATTCATAATCAGAGAAAGAGCCTGGACATATTTCAAGAAATTATATATATAAAAAACAAACCAACAAAACCTGCCCTAATATCCTAGAACTAGAGGGTAAAATAGGAATTGAAAGAATTCACTGATCACCACCTGAAAGACATCCCAAAGTTAAAATTCCCAGGAATATTATAGCTAAATTCAAAGGCTTCCCCCAGGTTAAAGAGAAAATATTTCAAGCAGCGAGAAAGAAAATAATCAAATATTATGGAGCCACAGTCAGGATCACATGAGATTTAGCAGCTTCCACATTAACGGAGCAGAAGGCTTGAAATATGATATTCCAGAAGCCAAAAACCTAGTCTTACACACCCAGAAAAACAGAATAAGCCTTGAAGGGAAAAAATGGATATTTAATGAAATAAATGACTTTCATGCATTCCTAATAAAAAGAACATAGCTGAATAGAAAATTTAATTTTCAAATACAAGTCAATGGAAACATAAAAAGATAAACATGAAAGAGAAATCATAAGGGACTCAAGTTAAACTGTTTATATTTGTATATGGGAAGATGATACATGTAACTTCTAAGAACTAAGAACAGTTGGAAGGTTTCTATATCAACAGTGGGTGCAAGAATGAGTTGATTATATTGGGATGATGTGGGAAAAAATGGGTATGTGAGAAAGAGAGATACCCTGGGAGAAAGGGAAAGGGAGAGGAAGAATGGTGGAAATTATTTCACATAAAAGAGGCATGCAAGGAAGAGGTTTTACAATGGAGGGGAAAAGTGTAGGGAAGGCAACACTTAAACCTCTCATCTAAATTGGTTCAAAGAGGAAAATATATTACACACACACACACACACACACACACACACACACACACACACACACACAAGATTTGGGTATAGTCTATCTTACTCAACAAAGAAGTAGGAGGGAAAGGGGATAAGAGAATGGGGAAACATTGGGGGGGGGGAGAAGGTAAAAGGGAGGGAAGATAAAGAAAGTAACTCAGAAACTTCCTTTAGGAAGGAAGGATAAAGGAAGATAGAAGCAAGAGAGACTTTATAACAGGGAGAGAGAAGCATAAACAGAAGAAAATTGAATGGAGGGAAATGTACAGCCATCATAATTGTGAATGTGAGTGGGATATGCTCATCCATAAAATAGAAGCTGATCGCAAAGTTGATAAAAAAACAGAAGCTAACAGTATGCTGTTTACAAGAAACACACTTGAGACACACAGAGAGATACACACAGAATTAAAATAAGAGGCTAGAACAGAATCTATTATGCTTCAACTGAAGTGAAAAAACAAAAAAGACAAGAATAGCAGTCATAATCTCCGACAAAACAAAAGCAAAAGCAGACCTAAATAAAAGAGATAAGCAGGGAAGGGCTAAACAGCGTGGACAATTAAGTGATATCAACACTAAACATATATGCACCATGAGGTATAATATTCAAATTCTCAAAGGAAAAGTTATAACAATTATGAAAGGAAATAGGAAAACTATGCTAGTGGGGAACTTCAACATTCCCCTCTTAGAACTAGCTAAATATAACTACAAAATAAAGAAAGAAGTTAAGGAGATGAATAAAATCTTAGAAAAGTTAGATATGATAGACCTCTGGAGAAAATGGAATGGGAATAGAAGGACTATGCCTTCCTTTTAGCTATACAATGCACTATCACAAAAATTGAGTATTATTGGTCATAATTAGGCATTATTAGGTATTAGGGCATAAATCACTCAGAATCAAATGTAGAAAGGCAGAAATACTAAATGCACTTTTTTTTTCAGACCATAATGCAATAAAAATTACATTCAATAAAAGTCTAAGGCAGTATAGATTATAAATTAATTAGAAACTAAATAATCTAATCCTAAAAAACGAGTGGGTCAAAGAAAAATCATTGATACTATAAGTTTATTAAAGTGAATAACAACATATGAGACAGCATGCTAACATTTATGAGACGCAGCCAAAGCAGTACTCAGGGGGAAAGCTATGTTTCTAAATATGTACATCAATAAAAGAAAGAGCAAATCAATGAATTGGGCATACAAAACAAATTAAAAAAAAAGAAAAAGAAAATCAAAAATCCCCAATTAAACACCACTAGAAATTCTAAACATCAAAGAAGAGATAAATAAAATTTAAATTAAAAAATACATTTAAGCAATAAATAAAACTAGGAGTTAGTTTCACAAAACAACAACAACAAAATAGACAAACTATTGGTTAATTTGATTTAAAAAAAATAAAACCAAATTACCAGTATCAAAAATGAAAAGAGCTAATGCGCCAACAATGAAAATGAAACTAAAACAATGACTAAAAGTTATTTTGACCAATTATATTCCAGTAAGACTAAAAAAATGAAATGGATAAATATATACAAAAACATAAATTGCCCAGATTAGCAGAAGATGAAGTAGAATATTTAAATAAAATTATCTTTAAAAAAGAAATCGAACAAGCCATAGCAAGCTCCCTAAGAAAAAAATCACCAAGATCAGATGGCTTTAAAAGTGGATCCAAGCAAACATTTAGGGAACAATTAATCTTAATATTATAAACTATGTGAAAAATATAGGCAAAGATGAAGTCTTACCAAATTCCTTTAATGACACAAATATAATTTTGATACCTAGACCAGGAGGGCAAAATAGAAAAAGAAAAATATAGACCAATTTCCATAATGTATGTTGGGGCAAAAATTTTAAATAAAATAGTAGCAAAGAGATTACAGCAAGATATCACAAAGAACATACACTATAGGATTCATACCAGGAATGCTGGGTTGGTTCAACATTAGAAAAACATTAAAACTATCAATACACTTGACCATATCAATAACAAAACCAACAGAAATCATGTAATTATCTCAATAGATGCAAAAAAAGGCTTTTGAGAAAATATCACAGCTATTTCTATTAAAAACATCAGAAAGCATATGAATCAATGGAGCCCTTATTAAGAAGATAAGTAATATCAATCTAAAACCAAAAGCAAACATTATTTATAATGGGGATTAATTTAGAGCCTTCCCAATAAGATCAGAGGTGAAGCAGGAAATGTCCCTTATCACCACTATTATTCAATACCATGTTAGAAATGCTAACTATAGCAATAAGACAAGAAAAAAGAAATTAAAAGAATAAAAATAGGCAATGGGGGAAGCAATCTATCCCTCTTTGCAGATGATATGATGTTAGAGATAAGATGTTAGAGAACCCTACAGAATCAACTGAAAAACTGGTTGAAACAATTAACAACTTCAGCAAAGCTGTAGGATACAAAATAAACCCACATAAATCATCAACATTTTTGTATATTACCCGTAAAATACAGCAAGAAGAGATGGAGAAATTAAATTTAAAATAATTACAGACAACATAAAATCCTTGAGAATCTACCTAAACTTAGAGGCAATATAAATATAATTACAAAATACTTTTCATAGAAATAAAGATAGATCTAAATAACTTGAGAAATACTATTTGCTCATGGGTAGGCCAAGCCAATATATTAAAAATGGCAATTCTACCTAAGTTAATTTACTTATTTGGTGCGATGCCAATCAAACTACCAACGAATTATTTTATAGATCTAGGGAAAATAATAAAATTCATTTGAAAGAACAAAAGGAGAATATCAAAGAAATTAATGAAAAAAACAACAACAACTGTGAAAGCAGTTTATTAGTACCAGATTTCAAACTGTATTACAAAGTGTCAATCATGAAAACAATCTGGTACTGGCTAAGAAATACAATGGTGGACCAGTGGAATAGATTAGGGACATGATATATGGTAGTAAATGATCATAGTAATCTAGGGCTTGATAAACCCAAAGATCCAAGCTTTTGGGGTAAAAACTCATCATTTGACAAAAATTGTTGAGAAAACTAGAAAGCAGTTTGGAAGAAACTAGGCATAGACCTACATCTCATACTGTATATCAAGATAAGGTCAAAATGGATAAATAATTTAGACATAAAGGGTGATATTATAAGTAAATTAGAGAACCATGGAAAAATACACTTGTTAGATTTATGGACAAGTGAAAAGTTTATGACCACACAAGACATAGAGAATATCACTGGATATAAATGAATAATTCTGATTATGTTAAATTGAAAACATAAACATAACAAATGCAACCAAAATTAAAAGGAAAAGAGGAAACTGGGGAAATTCTTCAGCAAGTTTCTCTGATAAAGGCTTCATTTTTCAAATATATAGGGAAATGAGTCAAATTTCTAAAAATATGAGCCATTCCCCAATTGATAAATGGTCAAAGGATATGAACAGGAAGTTTTCATAAGAAGAAAACAAAACTTCTTATAGTCACATGAAAAAATTATCTAAATCACTATTGATTAGAAACATGCAAATTAAAACAACTCTGAAGTACCACCTCATATCTATGAGATTGGCTAACATGACAGAAAAGGAAAATGACAAACGCTGGAGAGGACATGGAAAAATTGGACTACTAATGCACTGTTGGTGGAGTTGTGAACTGGTCCAACCATTGTGGAGAACAATTTGGAACTATGCCCAAAGGATTATAAAACTATGCATACCCTCTGACACAGTAATACCACTACTAAGTTTGTACACCAGAGATCAAAGAAAAGGGGAAAGGCCTTATATATACAAATATCTATAGCAGTTCTTTTTATGGTAGCAAAGAATTGGAAATTGAGTTGTGCCCATCAACTGGGGAATAGCTGAACAAGTTGTGATATATGATTGTGATGGAATACTATTATGCTATAAGAAATGACAAAGGTTATAGTTTTAGAAAAACCTGGATTTATATGAACTGCTGCAAAGTGAAGTGAGCAGAACCAGTAGAATAGCAATATTGGATGATGATCAACTGTGAAAGACTTATCTCCTCTGATCAATAAAATAATCCAAGACATTTCCAAAGCATCCATGATAAAGAAAAAATGTTATCTACCATTGGAGAGAGAACTCATGGACTCTGATTGCATGTTGAAGCATATTTTTACTTGCTTCATTTTTCTTTTTGTGTGTATGTGTGTTTTCTTTTGCAACATGGCTAATATGAAAAAAATGTAAAAGATAGCAGTAACATTCCAAAAAAAAAAAGAAAGTGATGTTAGGTAACATTTGTTATGTTGCAAACTTATTGATAGCAATGCTAGAATCAGAGAAGTTTTCAGTATAATTGACAGGTTAGTTTTTTTTTTTCCAAATAAAGATGATATAATGTAGGGGA
Source organism: Gymnobelideus leadbeateri (assembly GCA_011680675.1). NCBI lineage: Eukaryota > Metazoa > Chordata > Mammalia > Diprotodontia > Petauridae > Gymnobelideus > Gymnobelideus leadbeateri. The sequence continues at coordinate 231,517 of WOXC01010862.1, read as the reverse complement.
ATCATATTAGGTCCTGCACTGAAGAATTTCAATTAATATTAGGATCAAATGTAGGTCTACAAACAATAGATTGAAAATGCCCCTCATGCAAGTATTTATCTGGAGAAATAAGTAAGAGCTACATGTTTTTAGATTATTATAACACTAATCGACTTTACACAAATTAGTCCATCAAAAGGAAAGTTCTTTGAAAAATTGTGTGATGATATAAAGACAAAGTATAGGGAACTTTTATCTGGTTTTCTCATGCCAAAGTAATCTGAACAGTGCTTGAATCACAAGAATTAATTCTTATTTTTCTCATGTGATAGTAATAAAAATGGATCAAATTCATTTTGTACTAAAAGTCTCCCTCTCTTACATATTGGCCAGAAATTTCTGAAATAATGAGTACTCTAAATAAATCAAGGCAAGGCTGTCGAATTCATGAACAATGTAGAATTATGGATAATATATTGTTTTGATGTTTTCTACTAAAATATATCTCTGATAAAATAGAAAAATAAAGACCTGCTTATTAATTACTTGACCATTCTATAGAAGTAATCCCCATTTTAGTTTACTCAGACATTTCTTAAGTAGACAATGAATTGACTTGTCATAGACACTTAGCCTTACTCAATCTGAAGTAAAGGGGTTAATAAGACTCTTTTTGTCATTTAAGTGTTAACTTTGGTGCCAAGATAAAAACTAATAGTCTAGTCCTTAAGCATGCAAAGGGACTGAATATTAACTTTGTTCCATGTGGGAAATGGTTGTACTGATCCTGTCTAACAGTGTCTGATGCTTGATATGTCTTTGACATGGAGGTCGAGACTTGTTTCAATACGAATCTGCTTGATACTGGTAGAGGCTTTCCTGATTTTGAAGGTGTCAAGCTTAAGTTTGAAGAGACTACAAGGGAAGTAAGCAATGGATAAAACAATACTTTTTTTGATTTATCAAGCAAAACGATACAAATCTCCCTACCTTTCATGAACATACTATTTGTGTCAAATCGGATTTTTCTGCTGTAGCTATTACAAAAGACAAAATATTGGTCATGATTATTCCTTGGAAAAGAATTAAGAAAAGCAGTATCATTAAAAACTTCACATTTTGATACACTGATTATGTTAATTATCTTATGTCATTAATATTATTGAGACAAATGTTTTATAGGATTATTAATATCATTATGGTCATTGTTTTTATACGTTACTGAAAGGGATGAACAAAGCCAATTCCATCTTGGACCATGTTGAATGTAGACCTGACTTAGTTTTGAAACTGGACTCTTGACCACTACAACATTGGTAGCAAACACACTCTTACTTTTTTTTTTTTGGCTTTTTGGAGGGCAATTGGGGTTAAGTAACTTGCCCAAGGTCACAGGCTAGGTTTTTGTTTGTGTGCGTTAAATGTCTGAGGCCAGATCCGAACTCAGGTCCTTCTGATTCCAGGGCTGACGCTCTACTCACTGCGCCACCTAGCCGCCCCCAGCAAACACACGCTTATAAAAACCCAAAGATGCTTAGGACCGCACACTTTTAGAATGTAGACATAGTGCAAAATGTTATAACTCCCTCAATATTTTCCCACTTTGGCTTGACAGTGCCCTCTTCCCCCAAACCTCTTTTTAAAAACTCTCTAATTGGGCTGTGTGTGTACAGGATCAGTGCTGAGGGCAACCTGACTCCTCTTCCTCTTTTTTAAACAAATAAAATAAATCCCTCTTTGGTTCAAGTGACTGCTCTTTGTCCAGTTTTTGACACACTGGAAAACGGGTAATGGTTCCCCCCCCCCCCAATAAATATGTACTTGTTATTCTAGTTTAAGATTTGTGCTGTAAAAGGGAAATATTACAAATTTTATTCGAACAAAATACGAACTAAGAAAGTTATCTGCTTATGCAGGGAGGGGTCACGTTCCTCCACGTGGAAGCTTGGGGGATCCCCCCGCCCTGGAATCACCAGGCCCTGTCCCGCCATGTATAAGGCGTGTTCTGGGGACACAAAATCAAAAATGCCACCATCAGCATGACATCCAAAAAACAGTCAGGTCTACATTCAACGTGGTCCAAGATGGAGTTGGCTTTGTTCATCCCTTTCAGTAACGTATAAAAACAATACCATAACAATAATATTAATAATGTAAAAACAATGACCATAATGATATTAAAAATTAATCCTATAAAACATTTGTCTCAACAAATCATGACGATTATCTCCTATGAAGCTCACAACCACCCTAGGAGGAAGGTGCCACTTTACAGAAGAGGGAACTGAGGCAGACGATGGGTCTAAGGCTGGTGCTGAACACAGGGCCTCGCATCCACTGCCTCTCTTCCCAGGGACAGACAAGAATGGACTTCATAGATCTGCAGGCGGTGCCCTTATTTTGCAGATGGTGAAACTGACGCCCAAGAAGGCTTGGAGTGGGTTGATGGTTGGCTCCCCTCCCACCGACTCGGCTCGAGCAGGCCCCTCCTCCCTCTTAGCCCTGGAGGTACAGCGGGGCGGAGCGGGCGAGGCTGAGGCGATTGCTATGGAGACAGCCGTTAAGCGGAAGAGGGTGGGAAAGGGGCCAATGGTGGTTGGCCTGCGGAAGCGGAGGCTTCTGGGAATTGTAGTCTTTGAGCGGCCTTCATGCAGGCCCATCCGGCCGGGTCCATTTCCGGAGGAGACGGCAGCCACTGGGAGGTGGCGGCTCCCAGGTACTCTTTTCCCCCAGGTATTCGCTGACCCCGCCCCTGACCCCCGACCCCGAGCGGGCCGGCGCGCGCCCCTGCCCTTCCCCTTCCCCCCGCCCCCCTCCCTCCGCCCGCACTCTGTAACGGTGCGGGCGACGCAGGGTCATGGCGGAGAAGAAGCTGCCGTCCCCGGGTCCGCCGGCGCCACCTCCCATCGCGCTCATCCCCAAGGCCGTCTCCCACCCCCCTTTGCTCTTCAGCCCCGAGGTCACCCCGCCTCCCCCCATCTTCTGCAACGAGCCCCCTTCCCGCCCGCTCATCTTCTGCCCCCAGAACCGGCCCCGCCACCCCGCCTTCACCAGCTGCGTGCCCCGGGCGCAGCCCACCCTCTTCCTGCGGGCCGAGCTCCCGCCGCAGCCACGGCTTAAACCCGGTGCCCCCGGGCCGCAGACCTGGCCCTCCATCGTCCTGTCCAGCAGCCCACCAGAGATCCCCATCATCCTCCCCGGCGAGCCCCCGCCTCCGCCGCCGGGCACCGTGCCTGCCGACCCCCCGGCTGCGCCTCCCATGGTTGTGGGCTCGGACCCCGTGCTCCGGCCGAGCGTGGTGGAGGTGGAGGAGGAGGCTCCCTGCATGCCAGCCATCGTGGGCGCCCCGCCCTCCAGGCGCCCCCTCCCCCTGCCCAGCCGCCAGGAGCCCCCAGCTGTCCCTGTCCGTGAGGCCCCTGCCGCCCCCTTGGAGACGCGTCCGAACCTGCGGGCCGTTATGGCAGAAGGGAGCCCGTGGGACCTCCCCGCCAGCCCCCGGTTTCTCCTTCCCTCGGTCTGCCGGGAGCCCCTTTCTCGCTCAATGGCTCGGAACAGCTTAAAGGGCAGGTCCCAGCCCTCACCTCCAGCCAAAGCCCTGACCTTGAAGTCCCTGCTCAAGCGCCCCAGCCGAGAGTCTAAGGCCATTGCTGAGATGGCAGCCCGGCCCTACTACATCACTGTTCTGACCCCGCCTCCTGCCCCTGTCCAAACTGTGGCTGTCACTTACCCCTCCATCATCAAGGCCGATCCCCCTCCTCATGCTCCTATCGTCATCAAGTCTGAGACCGAGCCTCACCCACCTTTCATCAAGGCTGAGCCTCACCCTCCTACCCCTTCCACGGCCAGTTCAGACCTCCCTATTGGCCCCCCCATCCTCCAAGTTGAGCCTTCAGTGCGCATCCCCCCCATCATCAGGTTTGAGTCCCCCATCCTCAAGCCTACCTCTCCTGACATGAAGGCTGAGCTTCCTCCTCCTGACTCCTCCATCAGCAAGGCTAAGCCTCCTCCTCCTCCTGACTCCTCCAAAAGCAAGGCTAAGCCTCCTCCTGACATCAAGGCTAAGCCTCTTCCTAACTCCTCCATCAGCAAGGCTAAGCCTCCTCCTGACATCAAGGCTGAGCCTCTTCCTCCTGACTCCTCCATCATCAAGGCTGAGTCTCCTGACATCAAGGCTGAGCCTCCTCCTCTTGACTCCTCCATCATCAAGGCTGAGCCTCCTTCTGACTCCATCATAAGCTCTAAACCTCCTTCTGATTCCTCCATCATCAGCTCTGAGCTTCCTTCTGACTCCTTCATCATCAGCTCTGAGCCTCTTTCTGACTCCTCCATCATCAGTGCTGAGCCTTCTCCTCCTGACTCCTCCATCAGCCCTGAGCCTCCTCCTGACTCCTCCATCACCAGTGCTGAGCTTCCTTTTGACCCCTCCATCAACAGCTCTAAGCCCCCTTAACACCATTAGTTTTGAATTCCTTTCTTATCCCTCTCCCTCCCTTCCATCATCTCTGAACCCCTTCTTTACCTCTCCATCAGCAGCTCTCAATCCCCTCCTCACCCTGAGCCACTGCAACTTGCAGCCTCCCTTCTCACCATCTACCATCAACATCTCTAAACTTCTTCCTTAGCCCCCTGAACATCTGCATTATTGGATTTTAACTCCTTTCTTATCCTCCTCCCTCCATCCCGTTACCTCTGATCCCCCATCTTCCCCCTACCCCAGTATCAGCTCAGGGGCCCCTTTTATCTTTCCCTCCATCATTAGCTCTGAGCCCTCTATTCCTCCCTAACCATCATTGGCTCTGAGCCCCTTTATTACCCCTCCATCATTAGCTCTGAGCCTCCTATTCTTCCACAACCATCATTGGCTCTGAGCCCTCTTCTCACCCCTCCATCATCAGCTCTCAGCCTCCTTCCTCACCATTAGCTTTGGGCCCCCTCATTGTCCTCTTTGTTTCTCCTGTACTAAGTTCTGAACCTGTGGACCCTAGTCCTTTCCTGTTCTGGGTCCCATCCTCTTTTCCCCCTTTCCAGCTCAGAGACCCTTTGACACCTCTCACCATCATTTTATCTGCTCTTTTTTCTCCTCAACTTTGAGCCATTCCTCAGGACTCCTCTGATCCCCTTAGCTTTGAGCCTTGTTTTCATCCTTCTCCCAGCTCCAAATTCAGGTTTTCCAGCCTTCTTACACACAAACTTCCCCTCCTCTAGCTCTGAGCTTCACATCCCCCCTTGCTCAGATGAGCCCTTCCAATACTGATTCCCACATCCTAATTCTTCTCTTTCAACATTACCCTGTTCTCCAAGTCTGGCCCCGCTCTGCCTGGACAGAGACACAGAAGGTCAGTGTTGTCTTGGGCAAAGGAGGTAGAGAAGGTATTAGGGGTTCATAAACTTGCTGAAAATTTTTTTTATAACTTTCAGTGATTGGTACTCTTTTATATTTTATGCATTAAAAAAAAAAAACAGAAAAAGGATCCTTAGGCTTCCCCACACTACCACCATGATCCAGGATACAAAAAACCTTAAACCACCCCTACTTTAGGGAGACCTGTTCTGGACACACCTATATCTATCTACTCCCTGCCTTGGTTCTGAAATAAAAGACATGATAGTAGTTCCAGTGGGCCTGGCAGGACCAAAGCAAGGCCAAAAGCTGAACATGTCAGTAAGCCGATGGCAAATAGAGAAGAGATTGAAGAGGGTGGAGAGGGTGACGGTGGCAACAAAGTCCTCAATCTGGAAATCGCCCCCCCCCCTTCCTACTGGTTCATGTGTGCATGCACATATGCAGCTATGTGTGTGCGTGTATGACAGTTAATTTGAAGCTTTGTCCTCCTCCACCCTCCCCCATTTCCCTTGGGAATTCCAAGTTGCAATTTCTCTGGCAAAGGAAAAATGTTTGCCAGAAATCACTATTTAATTGCTATTTCAATTACTCCAGTTTCTGTCATGGACACAATTATTTTCAGATACTTTTTTCTTTTGAAGGAAGTTCAGTTTGAAGTTCAACAATTAAGTGTATTTTTTGAATTTTTGGTTCCTGATTTAGCTCTGGTCTTTGTTCATGCCTCCAGTGTCCAACAGACTCTTCAGTGTCTGTTTAATGTTTCTAGGCTGAGGAAGGAGAGAGAATGGGAAGAAAGTGTTCATATATTTCTGTGGACATAAGTATTTCTATTGTTTGCAACTTCCAGAGTTTCAATTTTGCTCCAGAATGGGTCCCACCTATCTGTAGTGCTGGGTCTTGACAATCTCTGAAGGGTTCTGGGTTGTGTGACTCAGGCTTCTGGACGCCTCATCTTGACTCTGATATGTACCTTAAAATGTACAGGTGTGAGCTGGAGTGGACAAGACTCACTTCCTGGTGGCGCCATATATTCAGATCCCCAAGTGGAGGTCCCAGATAGAGAGATGATATCACTTAATAAGGTAATGGCTATTCCTGAGCCTTGGGAGGGAGAAGAGAAAGTCTGGGGTCAGGGCTACTCTGGAGGGCTCCGGCAAGGGTGCTGGCTTCTGAGGTCAGTGAGAGAGACTGACTGGGTCCTCAAGATGCTCCCTTATATATTGTATTTTAAAATAATAGCTAACATTTATATTGTGCTTACCATGTGCCAGGCCAACCCTGGGAGGTAGGTGCTATTATGATCCCCATTTTACAGATGAGGAAACTGAGGCAGAAGTGAGGTGACTTACTTAGAGTATAACAGCTACTGAGTGTCTAAGGCTGAATTGGAACTCGAGTCTGCCTGGCTTCAGTCCCAGTGCTTTCTCCACTGCGCCATTATCATCACTACTTATGTTTGTGTAGCACTTTATAATTAGAACTTTCATATGTATTATCTTATTTGTTATTTGCTCGATAATTTGTTAATTATGTGGAAGATTTCAGGAACCTAGGGTCCTAGACTTAAACTCAGAAGGGGCTTTGGAGTGAGTATTAACCAGCTGTGCATTTTATTGATGAGCAAACAGGCCCAGAGTGTTTTAAGGGGTTTGCTCAAAGGCACGAAAATAGTGTGATTTGAGCCCACCCTTTGCTTTCACTCTGTCTTTCTTATGCTGATTTTGAGCTTATGGAATGAGAAGCCAAGGAAATGGCCAAGGTATGGATTTCAATTTGGTTTGGTCCCTTTGGCCCTTAAGTGTTTGTGCCATGCGGGTAGGAAGGCCCAGAGAGACGTGGCCAGGGTCTGGGGTCAGAGTCCCTGGCTTCAGGCTCCAGATCTGCCACCTTTTGCCTCCATGACCAAGGGCACAATCTTTCTGGGCCCCAAGTTTCCTTGTTTGTAAAACAACATGAGGTGTTTGTGCTGGATGACTTTTGTGGTCTCTCTCAGCTCTCCACGTGTCATCCATCTGAGTCCACTCTAACTGCTCTTCACTGCTTCCTGCCCACGTTCTTGTTTTTCTGTGTCGTTGGCTCTTGGATCAGTCTTCTCCGTGCTTTCCCTCCTGTTTGCATCATCGTCACTGACTTCAGCACATTAATGAGCCACATTAGTGCACATTAATGATTTCTTGGCCTCACAGTATGTCTATTGCATTCTAACCCCATTCTACTCTACATCATCCTTAGACTTCACCATCACCCCAAACCACTCTGCTTTTAAGACCCTGAAATTGGAAATGTCCTTTTCTGCCCACAATCACTTGTCTTTCCACCTCTCCCCTCCCTAATTCCCTCCATGCTTGTTCTTTGCCCTCATCATGGCCTTGACTCTCCCAGCTTCCCCTCTCTTTGCCCAGTCTCCCTCTTGATTTCCTGGATTCTAGTTTAGTTGGTCTTGGCCACACAAATCCTGTCCAGTGCGTGACACTGAGAAATTGTTGTTTTCTGTTTGCCCTTTGTGAAGAATGGCTCCTCCCTAGGGGGACGGGGAATGGGGAAGGACACACTCCAGATCTGAAAAGGAAACAAAATAAAAATTTTTAAATGTTTAAAAATTAAAACATTCTTAAGAAAGAATTTTTATGTTTGCTAAGCTGACTTGAAGGCTCTGGGCAAGTCTTTTACTTGACTTCTCAGTACCCCAGGTACTTCCCTGCAGAGGTTCTTAACCTGGGATCCATGTAATCTGAAGTGTTTTGTTTTATGTATGTAACAGTATCATTCTGAGGAGTCTGTAGATTGGATCAGCCTGCCAAAGAGGTTCAGGACACAAAGGTTAAGAGCCCCTTATCAAAAAGGAGAGATGTTTACAATTGGAATGGGCTGCACTGGTGATAGGGGCTTGGGAAGGTTGAAAAAGGGATTCTTGATCAAGGAGGTCCTTCCCATCTTTCAGGTGGTGTTAGTCTGTACTTGGGTGATTCTGTGAACTTGAACATGAAAATCAACCTCTCCTTACTTTGAACCCCAGGAATGGTGCCTGGCCAGCAGGGCAGGTTCCCAACGCTCAGAGGGAGCTGGGCCTGGGTCATTTGTATCTTTTATGACCTTATTATTCTTGGTACAATGACCCTGGAGTGGACGCAAATGACTTTGGTGTTTCAGAAATCAGTGACGTTCAAGGATGTGGCTGTGGATTTCACTGAGGATGAATGGAGACAATTGAGCCCTACTCAGCGACAGCTGTACAGGGACGTAATGCTAGAGAACTACAGAAACCTCATTTTTCTAGGTAAGTCCTCATGACTCAGTCTTCCTTTTCTGACTTCTCAACTTTCTGTGTTGTCAAACACCCTTGGATGATCTAAGGTGATTAGCTGAGCTTTGGATCATGTGTTTGTGGGGGGGAACCTGATAATCCTCTTTTCTTTCAGACACCAGGGGAAAAGTTGTTTTATAAATAGAATTAAAGATGGGTAAATTCATGATGTGGTTCTTGAGGCTGGAGCTTGTCTGTGATTTCAAATGCACTGATGTGGATTCTTTCTTGGTTCCCAGTGTTTCTGTGAGAAGATACTATCCTCTTAACCAGGAAAGGGATAAGTGAGCCTTACAAGCTTTGATCCCATTTGTGGCTTGTCTCCCTACAGTTTCTGGAACTGCAATACTGAATACCGAAAGGGGTCTTTCTACAGTCTTGTTTGCCTTCCTAACACAACCTTTTTTTCCTTAATGAAAAGTCTAGAACTGAATTTTGAGACACCTGTGACTGCAGCATGAGCAAACATCTTCTATTTCTTTCTCCACGAGTAGGGCTTTCAGTTTTCAAACCTGTTGTGATCTCTCGTTTAGAGGGAGGAGAAGAGCCATGGATGGTGGAGAGAGAAATCCCAGGAAGCATCTGTGTAGGTAAGGAAGTAAAAACCAGGCAGCAAGTAATTGCAAACAAAAACTGGGGTGGCCATTTGGGAAGTGGGAGTCAGCTAATTGGAGCCCCCTGGCACCTGGCTGTCTTGGAGCTCTCTCCAGCTAAGCTTTCCACCTTTGCTTTGGGTCAGTGATTGGGCCTCTCCAGCATTCTTAGTAGCTCCTTTCAAGGCTGGTTCCCTTTTTTCCCCCGTGCTTAGGGCAACCTCTTTTTTTTTTTTTAAGGGTTGCCTGCCTTTGCTCCTCTTCCAGGCACTATCCAGTTTCTCAGCATATTACTGCCAGATTTACAAACATGTTGCCTCCATCCCCTGTTCCCACTTTCTCCAATTAGATAATATTTGTAAAGTGTTTAGCATGGTTCCTAACACACTGTTGGTGCTTAATAAATGCTTGTTCCCTCCTTTAACTCCTGCCCCAGCACAATCCTTATACTGCTCTTGAAAGTCATGACCACTTTCAGGCTAAATACAAGGGTCTTTTCTTTAGAGAATTCTTAGCTCAGTTTTAATGTTCTTCAGCATCTTTGCCTCATTTTCTGGTTTTGAGCACTATAACCTTATGCCTTTTAAACGTTGATTTTTGTTTATATCTTTTGATGTTATATTGCCAGATTTCTCCAGTTCTTTCTCCTTCCCACTCCCAGACAGCCATCTCTCATAATAAAGAGAAGAAAAAACCCAGAAGGAATAACCTTGGCTAGTATTTGATAGAGATGGTCTGGCTGCCCTGAGGGCTCTGGCCTGTGCTCTCTACATTTTCAGAAGCTCATGTGTTCCTAACATTTTCTTGCTTCTCTGTGCTGATGACTCCCAAAGCCAAATCTCCACTTCTGACTACTCATCTACTGTCTAGGACCAGCCTTTTACTGACTTCCTGGAAATCTCCATTTAGAACCTTAGAATCAGGAGTGTGCATTTTGTAATACACTCAGCAAGGGATCATCCAGCCTCTTCAGGGAGCATGCTGCTAAGTGGCAATGCCATACTCTCTCTCTTTCTCTCCTCTGTACTTATACCCCACCCCCTCCCTCCTTGCCCATTTCTCTTTTAAACACTTCTAACTGGTAGGAAATTTGTCTTTGTATTGGACCTCATCCTTCCTCCCAGCATTTTTGTCTTCTTGTGTCTAATTTTTCATTTTAGGGACCAAATAGAACAATCCTAATCTCTCTCTGACAGTCTTTCAAATGCTTGAAGATAGCTGTGAGGTCTTCTCAGGCATCCCTAATACCTTCAATGAGAAGAAAGGAATGAAAAAACATTGATCCAACTGCTTACTGTGTGCTGGGCCCTGGGGATACAGATGCAAAATCTTGTTATTAATAATAACTTTTATTTCTATAGTTTCTACTATGTAACTGTCACTGTGTTAAGTACTTTACAAATGTCCTCTCATTTGGTCCTCACAATAACTCTGCGAGGTAGCTACCATTCTTTTCCCCATTTTATAAACAAGGAAACTGAGGCAGGCAAAGGTTAAATGACTTGTCTAGGGTCACAATTTCACCAAAATCAGTTAGGGGGCCTGGTTTCCTATAGCCCCTCTGCAGCTTTTAGGACTTAGAGATATAGGGATAAGGAAATTAATTTGATCTGGGATCCTTAGATCTCAGAGAGGTCCATGGCTAGATTTCTGGGAGTGGGGGTGGGGTGGGGGGGAGGTGTCTTTGAATTTAGATCAGAAAAAAAATCACCTCTTTGTTTTTACTAGCTTCTAGTTGAAATTCACTCTCAGTTATTTTAAAGCATAAGAAGGACTTCACTAGACTGCTGGAACAGAAATCTATGAGGTCATAGACCAAGAGGTAAAGAACTCCTGCAAACTTGGCTCCAGCCCATCCTTTCTGCTCTCTGACTTCTATCCAGACAACCCTTCAGGCTGGTGTGGCCCCCAATTCCTGGTGTTCATTGCCTTCCTCTCTTTGTCCCATGGGATCTCCAGCTGCCTTCAGTACATCGCTAAGGCGCTTCCTTCTGCAAAGCTTCTTTTGGGGGGCCCTTCCCTACCCCAGCCATGTAGACTTGTCCTTTTCTGCATTTTCTATTTGCTTTTAGATGCAGAGTTTGTTTCCCCAGATGGAATGTTGCCGTGGGCTGCTCAGTGTCCAGCACTAAGTATGATTGGAGACGTGAATAAGAAGTGACCAGGCCATGTGGGAAGTTCAAGGAAGAACCATGAACTCCATTTATTGATTCTTAGGACAGGGTTTTTATAGAGCAATGAGACACAGGAAGGGGACTCAAGATTTCTTATCATTACCTTAGTCTGTTATATCCTGGAAGTAGCACAGAATAGATAATTTGATAAGGATTTGTTATCTAGGAGACTAAAGTCTTAGGGTAAGCGCTTTGATCTAGGCCTCAGGTACCTCCTAATGAAGCTGCAGCCATAACAGATACAATTGAGAGCAGACTTCAAAGCCAAAGCTGCAATCCTCAAAAGACATCACGTTTAGAGCTGGCCACCCAAAGATACCTGAGTGCAGAATCAAACATTTTGGCTCCCAACAGGATGTAAACTCCTTGAGGGCAGAATCTCTAGCGTCTGATTCAGGCTCAGTCTTCTCCTCTCCTCCATCCAGCCTCATATTCATGTTGATAGCCCCGCTAATACAGTGACTATGTAATGCCACCACTAATTTCAGTCACAAGCCAGTGTGGCCATTCCTTCAAGCTTTTCAACTCGTCTAATTGTCAGGAGCCTAAACTTTGTTGTTTTGATTTCTGACCACAACTTTCTAGCCTTTTCCCTTCTCCATTTCATTAATTCCCGCCAAACTTGCTCTTCACTTTCGTTCTGTCCTGCAGTCCCTTGACTCCTTCCTGCTCTTTAGGTCTTTCTCTCCAGGCTGGCATCATCTTCCTTTGCATTTTGCTTTCACCCTTTCCATCGGCTCCTTTTAAAGGTGACTGGCCGCTGTCCCTCAGCTCTCCCACCGTCAGTCCAATAAGTGTTCTGGCTTACTAAACCTCAAGCCTGGAGAAGCCCTGACACTTCCAGTTGCTTTCTTTTTGCTTGTGTTCTTAGCCTGCTAAGTATCACTGGAGGATTTACAAAGCTGAACTGATTTCATCCATGTGATATATAACCTTATATTGAAACCTTACTTTTGCTTACCAGGGGTGGGGAACCTGTAACTACAAGACCACATGTGGCCTTCTAGGTCCTTGGGTGCGGCTTTTTGACTGAGTCTGGGGGATTTGTTTTGTGAAGTTTGGATTCAGTCAAAGGGCCACACTTGAGGACCTTAGAGGGCCACGTGTGGCCTCAAGGCCTCAGGTTTCCCACCCCTGGAAGCTAACAAAATTTTGTGCTTATTTTGTTGACCTCTTTTCAACCCCATTCCCCACAGTGATTTTTCTAACCCTTTTCTCTCTTTTAACCTCAATACACTCTTCTTTGGAATTGAAACAGATGACCTTACTTACTTCACAGAGACCTGTGCTTTCTGACAGTAACTACTTCAACTTGGCTCCTTCATTCCTCACCTTATGACAGCCTTGTCTATTTTTCCTTACATTTTCTCTTTTAAAAAGGATTAATATACATTTATTTTATTGTAGTTTAAGCAGTGTTAAGTATCTCTTTGCAATCTTTTAAAACAATGCAATGAAAAGGAGTCTCTATTTTAGACTTTTATTGTGTTGTACTGAGGAACAGCTGGATAAGAGAGATACAATGCTCTCTCTTATTTTCTGATCTGAACATCTTTTAAGCTAATAACATAGCTTAAAAGGCCTTAAGAATATACTTTATCAGATTTGAGGAGGGAGAGATTATTTTAATTTTCAGGAATCAAGGAAAGCCTTGTAAGAGAGCTGGTACCTAAGTTGGACCTTGAAAGAAGAGAAATTTTGCAACAACCAGAAATACAGAGGTAGAGAATTCCAAGCCTGAAGGCATGAGCTGTGCTAATAAACCCAGAGTGGATGGGAGTCATGGGGAAGAGCTGGAAGGGCTGTTGAACTACTGCTGCTCTTTTTTTTTTTTTTTTTGCCATTAGTTTGCTTCATTAAATAATGAATAAGCAAAAAAAAAAAAGATATCCTTTATCATTGGATTGTAACAATAATTAAAATGCTCAATTTCTTGCTAAGTGATTTCTCATTTAAAATAATTTTAAATGCATTTCATCAAAGATAATTTAGTATATATTGTTAATAGGTTCACTTATGCTTAAGAATAAAATCTATGAATTTTATGAAACCATTATGGTAAATTGCTTGGTCATACAGTATTAGGGCTCATGTTCAAATGTTAAGAAAAAATCCTGTCATCCATATTTTTGCAAATATATTCATGTAATCTTCTATGTGATATGTGAAGAAACATAGGAGGCTTCCCACAAGGTCACATATACAGGGTTTTTGGTTCTTCTAAAGCATTTAATTTCTACAGCAAATTTATAATTAGTAGGTATTCCAATAAAACCAAAATAAGCTATTTACAAAACTTCCAACAGACTAAGGATGGTCAAATAATTAATGCAGTTATTCAGAAAATTTTGGCTGTTTCTTAAGAAGTACAAGCTCAAACCTGTCAATATCAGAGATAATCCTTTTGTATTCATTTACACATAATTCTTCTTTATAATTTCTTGTCCAAGCATAACATATGAAAACAGACTTTCCACAAATAAAAAGTGTGTAAATGTTTTAAAAATGAGTCTTTTTTTTACAAAAGTAACTAATTCTATTCCTTGAGCTTATTTTGAAAACAAGTTTTTGTTGGTTAGAATCCTTTCACTTTGTTGCTTTTGCATGCACTTAACTGAACTGAGTCTGTTGTATAGCATCTTAAGAGTTCACCAAAACATAAATCACGCCATTTAGGAAGTAAAAAAAAATGATAGCCGAAAACAAGCTAATTTGCACCATTTTTATTTCTGTCACCTGCTACAGTATTTGCATTCATGATAGTTATAGGTTCATAAAGTCCTGGTCTATTCATCACTGGTCTCCTCATATGCCTCCAAATATGATGTGCCAAGAGTGGTGTATTGAGACCCAGTAAACCCACGGTACTGCACAGAGCAACACGATAGAGAAGAAAGCATGGATGAGAGATTCTGGAAGTTCAGGAAGATTGAGTATATTTCTTTGCTCTGTGGTCTTCAACTCATCAAATGCTACAATGTGCCAGATGGCAAAGAAGGTGAGCATGGTAGTGAGCAGGAGCCCCAGCACAAAGCAGAAAGCAGAGAGTGTGACAGTCATGGCCCAGGGGAGAGAGGAAAACAGTGTCCCCTGAAGTGACTAAGGCCAAGGCTGACACCCCTTACCTTCTGTCCTAGAAATCTTTGCTCAGGCTCATCACTCACGACTCTCTCCCCTCCTGCTTTGTTCCTACAATCATCCTACCTCTTCTTTCTCAAGACCCTTCAGTCTTTCTCTTTCCATTGGTTCCTTCTCACAGGCCTAGAAATATGCCCAGTTCTGTCTAATTCCAAAAAAGCCTGTCCTCAGTGCTTCTCCTCTGTCCCTCTACTAAACAACCTCCAAGCACACCAACAGCTTCCTTATTTCCTGATACTCCTACCTCTCTACTCCTTTTCTGACTCTTTCACTGATTCCTCTACTTCTTCATGATGTCATAAGGTATATATTAAATTATGGAAGCAATTGAGTTTCTCCATAGGTCTACTTATTATTTTCTTCAGAAGTGAGACACTTGTCCATTTACAATCTGGCAATTCCATTCCCTGTGATTTTGTCAAGAGATTATCAGCAGTGGTTCCTCACTCACATCCATAGATTCTTTCATTCCCTGTGGTTGTATTTCTTTGGACCTAGATACTTGACCAAATTAGGGCTATGTGTCCTTTATTTCCTTTTCCTCACCAACTTTGAGCTTCAGTTTCCTGTTGATGATGTCTTAACAGGCAGTGCCATGTAATAGATCACTGCAGTAGGAGGGAGAAGAATGGGGCTCCATGTCTAGCTTTTCTTTGTCAGTGATTCTTAGTTAAGTCCTTCCTTCGTTCTGTGTCTCAATTTCTTTACTTATAAAATGTAATGGTTAAAAGATTTCCTTCATTTTTTGCTGGTTTGTGAGGAGAAAAATGATGCAACATGACTATATGAAACTAGAATTTGAAGTGTTATATAAATGTAGGGTATTTTTTTCTGCTCTTTCCAGTCTGAAGAGGATTCTTCTTGATGAAAGAGATTACAGAATTTTTCTTTTTTTCAGAACGATAAATAGTATATGTTATTTTTTTCTTCCAGATTGGGAGACTAATCCTGAAGCCAAGGAATTAACTCCAAAGCTAGGCATGCCTATGGAAGAGCTATCCCTGCAAAGCCTCACAAGGATTAGTCCCCAGGGCCACAGGTCAGGAGATGCCTGGGAATATAATGTCAGGGTTGAGGAACAGCAGGACAACCAAGAGAAAGATTCTATACAAGTAGCAGTCACCCAAAGGAAAGTTCCTAATAAGCTGAGGGGCCATGAATATAATAAATTTGGAAGAAGCTTCAATCTTGGATCAATCCTTGTTCCACCACAGAAAATTCCTATGAAAAAGAGTCTGCGTAAATATACTACTTATGGAAGGAGCCTCAAACAGTGTTCCAGCCTGATGAAATGCAGTAGAATCTCCTCAGAATCTTGTAAGGGTAATGAATCAGGCAAAGCCTTCTGTTACTATTCAGATTTTCATCAATATCATAGAGTACATACTGGGAAAAAAGCTTATAAATATAATGAAAGTGTAAAGATTTTTAGCCAGAACACACATGTTACTCAGAATCAGAGAATTAGTCCTGGACCAAAGTCCCATAAATGTAATGAACCTGGTCAGGTTTTCACCCACAACTTGTCCTTCACTAAACATCTGAAAGTCCATATTGGAGAGAAACCTTACAAATGTAATGACTGTGGGAAAATCTTTGGCTACATTTCATCCCTTATTAATCATCAGAGAATACATACTGAAGAGAAGCCCTATGCATGTATTTCATGTGGAAAGTCCTTCAGAGACAGGTCATACCTTACTCAACATCAGAGAATTCACACTGGAGAGAAACCCTATAAATGTAATGAATGTGGAAAAGTTTTTATCCGAGGTACACATCTTACTCGACACCAGAGGATTCACACTGGAGAGAAACCTTATCATTGTAATGAATGTGGAAAAGCCTTCAATCAGAGCACACACCTTATTCAGCATCAGAGAATTCATACTGGGGAGAAACCCTACAAGTGTAACATATGTGGAAAAGCCTTCAGCCAGAGCACATATGTTATTCAACATCAGAGACGTCATACTGGAGAATACCCCCATAAGTGTGATGAATGTGGGAAAGCCTTTAGCCAAAGGTCATCTCTTATTGAGCATCAGAGAATCCATACTGGAGAGAAACCCTGTGTATGTAATGAATGTGGGCGAGCTTTTAGAAGTTACCCATCTCTTACTAAACATCAAAGAATTCATACTGGAGAGAAACCCTATTTATGCAATGAATGTGGAAAAGCCTTCAGCCGCAGTGCTTACCTTACTCAACATCAAAGAATTCATACTGGAGAGAAGCCCTTTAATTGTATTGAATGTGGGAAAAGTTTCATCCGGAGCGCACACCTTATTGAACACAAAAGAATTCATACTGGAGAGAAACCCTATGAATGCTGTGAATGTGGAAAAGCCTTCAGCAATCGCTCATCTGTTACAAAACATCAGAAAATTCACACTCAAGCAAAACACTATGAATGCAGTGAGTGTGGGGACACCTTTATTAAGAAATCATTATTCCTTCAACATCGGAAAATCCATATTGGAAAGTAACTAAATATAATGACTATGGGAAAGCTTCAGCAACCGTTGGCTATATGTATTCATGAGAGAATTCATACTGGTAGAAATCCCTATAAATGAAATTAATATTGGACAGCCTTCAGATGCAGATATCATTTGAGACTTCACACTAGAGAGTAATCGTGGGATTCTAAAGATTCATGATCTTGTTGATGTGGGTACTTTTTCTTCCTGATGTAGATGATAATCTCTCCCTATCATGGTAGACAGCTTCTGTGATGGAAAAAACCTTGTGCATTTAGTCAGGATTTTGTTCAGTCATTTTCAGTCATGTCTGACTCTTCATGACCCCATTTGGGGTTTTCTGAGCAAATAGGATATGTGGGTTCAAATCCAATTCTGCTATTTTCTGCATTCATATTCTTCAGCACATCCCTTTCCTTCTCTGGCCCCCATTTTCCCCACATGATGGGGTTGGACTAGATGAACTCTAAGGTACCTTGAAGGTCTAAATTCTATGATCCTATTAGTTGGCATGGTCAAAAAACAAATCATTACCCGGTGGCAACCTGGTGACGAACCTCCTTATGCTTAAATAGGCTGGTCCTTAGATTGCAGACCCAACTTGGATCACATACACTGGTCCCATACTCAAAGGAATTCCAACTTAGTAGGACCTGCCAGAGCTTGTGTTCTACTGGCATACCTCTCTAAGATCACCTCCATATCATGCTGAGTCTTTCAGAGTAGGATGTTTACAGAGTGATGCAAGTATTATCCCCATGTATTGGGGAGAGTGGGTGGAAGTGGAATGGTCATAATACTCTGGGAGAAACTTCATTTTTTTTTAAACTTGTAAGAATATGTTTTGAGTTGTCAGGTCTCCCCTCCATAGTGCCTGAGGCTTCTGTCTCCACACATAGTGCCACTACTCTACTTCAGGCTTATATCACCCCTTGCTTGGACTGTTGTAATGGATGACTATATGGTCGTCCTGCCTCCAGGGTCTTTCCTTTCCCTTTCCATTTGGTTGCCAGAATCATTTCCCCAGAAGCTCAAGAAGCTTTATTGTCTCCCTATTACCCCTGAGATAAAACACAAATTTAGCCTGTTCTTTATTTAAGGCCCTCCACAGTATGGTTCAAACCTCCCTTTCTAGCTTTATGTCAATGTTTATTATACTCTTTATTTCTTTCCTTTCCACAGTGCAGGTTTATTACCCCTGGTAGCCCTGTGGGTCTATCCAAACTTCTTTCTAAACTTTCATTTCTTTCTCCTCATGTTCATACTGGCTATCTCTTATGCCTGGAATGTACTATTTTCCCAGCTTCCTTAAAGAGCTTTGGTGCCATCTCTTCTGAAAAGGCTTCCTTGATCTTCCCAACTGAAAGTGCCTTCTTTCTTAGAATTCTCTATAGGACTTTATCCTTGGCTCTGCCCACATTCCTATTCTCTGTCTCATCCCCCATCTCCCATTCCCAGGAGATGTAAGCTTTGTGAGTATGGGGACTTTCAGTTTTTCCCCTTTCCTCTCTAGCACCTCAGTGCTTCACATAGTGCTCTGCACATAGGTGCTTAATAAACTCTAGTTGAATTGACTCTTGGACATTTAAAAAATGACCTTATCCCGTTTTGCTTCCCTTTTCTTGTAATATATCTTGTATCCATTATTATAGTAAGTTCGTTATTGAGATACTTCCAACCTGAGCCATCTAGGAAAGAGTATTGTCCTTGGAAGGAAACGTCAGAGTAGTGCAGATGTTGGTGTAGACGTTCAGATCATTGGTCTTTATTGAACAGTCCAGGGGTTCATGTGCAGACAGAGAAAACTCGATCTCGAGAATACATCAAAATCACCACCTTGGTGCCTCGTCTAGCTGTGGTGCACTGGCAGGTCCTAGGGTTTGGGATTTTGGGGAGGGATCAGTAGCAGATATTAGTATTGAGTTCCCTTCATTATACCACAGAGTGCAACCAGTTACTCCATTTACCTGTGAGAGTGACCCTGGTCAAACCCTCTTGATGTGGTGCTTGAGGTGGATGGCATTGGCTTTTTGGGAATCTTAGTTCATAAGCCTGTTCCCTCCACTTTACAGATGAGGAAACAAGTCCAGAGGGGAGGCCGACATGACATTGACAGAGTAGGACAAGGATCCACCTAGTGATGGCTGGTATCTATATGGTACTTTAAGGTCACACATTGTTCTCCTATCAGTGTTCTCTCTTCACATCTGGGAGGTACAGAGTTCACTTATTCTGTCCATTTTACAGATGAGGAAACAGACTTAAGAGAGGGGAAGCAGCTTCTGTAAGATGACAAAACCATGAAATGTCAGAGGTGAGACTTGGAAAATTGGTATTCTGCTTTTAAAAGCAGTGCTCATTTTTTTTTTTTTTTTGAGAGGGGAAGGTAGGGCAATTGGGGTTAAGTGACTTGCCCAAGGTCACATGGCTAGTTTTTGTGTTACATGTCTGAGGCCAAATTTGAACTCAGGTCCTCCTGACTCCAGGGCTGGTGCTCTATTCACTATGCCACCTAACCACCTAGCAGTGCTCATTTCTTGACTTCCAGTGCAGACCTCTTCATCAGAATCCTGGCTCTCCTACCTCATCACATCGGTGTTCATTCTTCTAGGCTGTTCTTGGTTCCCACTAAGCTCACAAAGGTGAGACTCTGTGATTTTGTCTGAGCCACAGAAACAGGCCCACTCTTAGCACTATTGTGAAGGAAATAGAGAACTACCTTCGTTTCCAGAGGTTCTATGTTCAAGGCATTGTGCATGGTGCTATGGGCAAGACAAAGAATTTTCCACAGTCCCTGCCTTCACTGAACATTCATTCTGGTAGGAGAGATGACACATGACAGCTTGTCCTATGTTATGTAATTATTGAAAGAGTCATGAGGGAAGCACAAAATAATTTCTGAAGATGAGGTCTCTTTCTGGAGAACTTGGGAGGTGCATAGGGGGAGGAGGGAGGATTTTTGTTAGGTCTTGAAGACTCTAAATTGGAATTTGCCAAGAGGGAACAAGGGAAGACATTCTAGTTGAAGGGATAGTGACTAAAAGCACAGTAGGTGGGAAAGGACTAAAGTTCAGAGAGGGCCAGGGCTGTGTGGAGGAGCAGTGGGAGGAGAAGGCCCTGAATGTCAGACTTAAATGGAGGGACATCTCTAGAGATGGTGCAGTGCAGGAAACCTTTGTTTAGATAGCAGCTTCACAACCACTAGCTAGCATTTATAGAGGACCTCCCATGTCCAGGCACTGGGCCAAGCACTTTACAGGTGTCTCATCTGACCCAACAACCCTGGGAGGTAGTTATCATCCCCCTTTTACTGATGAGGAAATTGAGGCAGACTGGTGAAGTGACTTGTGTCTGAGGCAGGACTCAAGTTCAGGGCTCCCTGGCTCCAAGACTAGCCCTTTTTCCGTTGTACCACTGAGATGGGCCTTAGTTTCCCTGTTTGTAGAATGAGATAATTGTGACCGCCTCTCTTGCAAAGTTTTGAAAAAAAAATACTCTTGTTTCTTAAGGTGCAATGGCAATGTGAGTTATTATATTGTGGATATGAAGAGAGCGGTGGGGATGAGCTACTGCTCCCTCTTAGAATTTGTCATAG
The DNA here is from genome assembly GCA_011680675.1 of Gymnobelideus leadbeateri. Classification (NCBI taxonomy): domain Eukaryota; kingdom Metazoa; phylum Chordata; class Mammalia; order Diprotodontia; family Petauridae; genus Gymnobelideus; species Gymnobelideus leadbeateri. The sequence goes on along the minus strand of WOXC01010862.1, from coordinate 210,907 downwards.
AGAAGTAGATGCACTGGGTGACCACAGGAAAAGCTCTTAACATTTCTGATCCTCAGGCTCATCTCTGACTTATCCACTGTGGCAGAGAGCCATTGTCTATCTTAGAGGACGTTCCCAAATTGGACAAAATTATAGGTCTTTTCTATACTGAGGGTTGTTTCAATTAACAGGTACTTATTAAGGACCCATCATATGCCAGGAAGTGTGCTAGGCACAGAGGCTGTAAGTACAATAAGTGAAATGATCCCTAGTCAATGGAAGTTGATGATCAATGATCCCACGGCAAGGGAAGTTCACTTGACTGGAGTCTTAGTAAGGTCATGGGCAGCCAGTGAAGGATAGCTGGAGAGACAGAGACAAGAAAGCCAATTAGGAGATTAATTTATTGAGACAATATGATGGGTAGGTGTTGTGGGAATGGAGATGTGCGGAAGGAGTTGAAATCTAACAGCTTTGTCCTGGACCAAAGTCCCATTAGCTACCTGACCTCATGTGGCAGTATAGAAACATGTTCTGGGGAGTGAGGAAGGTAGGAGCAGCAAACCTGCACCAGCATCTCCAGTGTCTGGCCATCAGAACAGTGGGAAGAGCAGCCAGGGTCATCTCCCAAGGAAAAGCCAGGTACTGATCTGCTGCGAGAGTTTAGTTTATCTCAGCTCTCACTTCTACCTGTTCGACTAATCAATGGACTTTAACTCTTAGATTGGAGCAGAGACCTTCTCTCTCTGTTTTCTGTTGATAAACTGATCAGAAATTTGCAAGATCACCCAGCTATAGACTGTCCCTTCCCCTTTGTTGGCTGGCGTCCCCCAACTTCAAAAGGGAGTTTCTAATCTTGGTTCTTCTGTATTCTGTGTCCTACTGGATAGTGGCATTAACAGAATTCTCACTATGCAGAGGCTTCGTTAGGACACAATCCTTGCTGTTAAGGAGTTTGCCACTTAGGGGAATCAGGCAAATAGAAAACACATCACCTGGTAGAAACATTAGGTTCAAACCTAATGTTTGTGCCTTGTTTGAGTCCACAGTTCTGAGTGGGGAGAGTCCTGCTGAGTCATTAGGGAGAGCCTGAACCAATGGGGATAAAATCAGCTGGTGATGTGGAAGCAATGGGAACAAAGGCACCTAGGTCTGAGAGTGCAGTGAATGTTGAGGAGGCGATAGGGAATAGTAGGGGGTAAGGCTATAGAGGTGGGGCTGGGGAACAGGGGGAGGTGGGTATGTGGGCAGGGGACCCTGGCTACTTGCAAAGCAGATGAGATGGGTCTTGACCTCGGTGATAGGAGCCCCATGGAAAACTTTGTAACAGAGTAATTACCCTGACCCTCTGAGAATGGAATGACCGGAGTTCCCAATTCTTAGGAGGGAAAACGTAGCTAATGATTCCTTAGGAGGACAGGCCTCTTCAGTCTCCAGCCCCAGATACTTACTAGCTTAGTGATCTTAGACAAGCTACTTAACCTCTGCCTGCCTCAGTTTCTTCATCTATAAAATGGGGATAATAACAGACCCTAGAAGATCTTTAACAAAGTCATAGTGATTAGCTAATGACATCTGGTTATGAGGGATCAGATATCTCTGGCCACCAAAGCCAGAAGATTCCAATCCTTAAACCACCTCTCTTGTGTTCTTGTGTGAGTCCAGAAGTGCCCTTTCACCCCTTACTCTGGATCTCCCAAAGGCTCGATTCTTTTCAGGTCAGCATCAGCATCTGTGGCAGGGATCCCTGTTACTTCTCTGACATGCCTTTCTGTCTGTACAGAGCAATCGCTCTGCCTTCATTGGGACTGAGCATGGCTGGACCAAGCCCTTTGCCTTCCCCAGGGGACTGATAAAGGTGTAAAAAGCCATTGTACTCCATGAAACTTGGATTTAGGACCTTATGATTTTAAAACGTAGCTACAGCTGACCTAAAGGACCAGAATGTTTTTTGCCTTCAACCCACAGGCCCTTATCTGTGTGTAAAGCCTGCTTCACACACAGCTCTGGCCTTGCAACATTCTGGTGGTGTTGGGAGAAGCCTCTTTTCTCCTCCTTTGCTGTTGTTTAGGGCAGCAGTCCTGGGTAATTAGAAGGATCTGGCCTCCATGGGCCAGGGGAAAGCACCAGGGAGGGAAAGTAGAGTGTGCTTTTAAGCCCCCTTGTGATCTGGGGGGAGAAGAGGTAAACAGTAAGAAGATGGTGTATGTCTGTGTCCAACTGGAGACAGTGACTCACCTGGGAAGTACAGAGAGGAGGGTGTGTTTAGTCCCAGGGAAGCCTCTTGGTTGTGAGACCTGAGGCTGTGGGCCTGCTGTACAAAGAGGGCTTAATGATGAAAGGGCCACTTTGGCTCCGAGGTGTGTTTGTGAGTTCTTGGTGCACTCAGAATGTTCTTCCCGTTTCAGGCCAGTTGCTAGAGAGCTGGTCCCCTGGGAGGGGCATGAGCACCATCTTCTGGAGCCTGAGGAGAACATCGAAACTGTAGAGGACAGTACGTGCATTGGGTTGGCAGTAAAGGGACCACTGGCTGGAAGGTGAGAGGAGCTTTGATGAGTGGTTTGCACAGGATAGAGAGAGGGCAAGGGGTGAGCTGGCCACCTTCTGGGAGTTCAGGAGAGCTGCGGAGCCTGGAGGAAGAAGCTGGTAATGAAGCACCTGAAGCTTGCTGTGCGCCAGGAAGAACTGCAGGAAAGGAGGGATGGAGGGCAGAAACAACAACAGCGACCACTCACCTGCTGAGGGCCTCAAGAGGGGAAGGGCTGTGTGTGGAGGAGAAAACTCCCTTTTTTTCCATTTTATTTTATTTTTCAATTAACAAGTATTTTTCTTTCCCTCCCCCCCCAAATTAAAAGAAAACAAAATATTTGTAACAAATATACATGTCAGACAGAACAGATTCCCAGTATCCACGTTCAAAAATGTCTCATTCTTCATAGTGAACACATCACCTCTCTGTCAGGAGGTGGGTTATATAGACCACCCTAATACCTCTGGAATCATGATTGGTCATTGCATTAATCAGAGATCTTGAGCCTTCCAGAATTGTTTGTCTGTACAATGTTGTTATCATAGGACTTGTCTGAGGATCACATTCCTATGACCTTTGCTCTTAGCTGATACAAGAAAGTCCTGTAAGTCATTAAGACATTATAGACTTATGGGGTAATGGCAGCTCATTGGTGGGCATTCTTTCCTATGGGCTTGAATTTGGTTCTGTAGGTTTCCAGTAAATTGTAAATAAGATTGTTCATGTTATGAGACTTGTAGTTCATTGGTGGGTATTCTTTCCTATGGGCTTGGATATGAGTTCTGTAGGTTTCCAGTAGCTTGTAAATAAAATTGTTCATGTTATGAGACTTGTGAGTGTGTGTGCTTGTAAGGGGATCTGGTGATTACCCTTGAGATGATGCCATACCGAAGTTCCCAAATTATCAAGCAGCAGTAAGCAAGGGAATCCAGAGGTCCCCAGAGTATACCCGAGATCTTTGGATAGGAAGGGTGCTTTTTACAGGCTTTACCACATTTGTTATCAGTTTCCTTCCCAGAGACACTTGGGTGCACTGAGTCTGGCTTCTCCATACTGTTGCTTTTCTTTCTCTTGTCACACCAAAGATCCCTAAATTTCTAGAAATGCTATCAGTCCTTCCTTCAAACCCTTCCCCAGATGTTATCTATTACTTTTTCCATCTCTAAAGTGGAGCCAATAATTTTGACAGAAACCAAAGTAACTGATCTATATCTAAGACCTTCTAGATTCAGTAGGATGTTTGGGCTGTGGATCTCAAGGGATATCTTTCCAAATTCAAACCAGGTGAGCTACTTTTTAAAAAAAATCTGAACAAATACCAAATAAAAATGAACATTTCTATATTTGAAGCAGAACCGAAAAAGAGGCTTATATGTGAAGCTGTAAATCTCTTCCTTTCCCTTTTGTTTGCTTTCTTTTTAAAGTGTATGATAAATTCAGTATAGGACTTCAAGCTACCTTCTTTGTACTTCTGCTCACTTCTGTGAATTAAAAAATTGCTTCAAAGTCTTTTTCTTTGACAACCTTATCTTTATTTCCCTTCTTCCAACTTTGTTCTTCTCACCCCTTCCCCAACTTAAAAAGAAAAAAAAAGCAGAACAAAACCCTTGTAACACATGCATAGTTAAGGAAAAAATTCTAACAGCCATTTCTGAAAATCTATAGCTCATTCTGTCCCCTGAGTCCATCATCTCCCCAATTAGCTGTTAGGTCATAACACATACTTGTCCTACTGCGAAGAGTAAGACGTTACGTTTGCCCCTACAGATTCAGCCCAATACTCTGGCCAAACTCTTCTCTCCTTTCCACTCCCACTCACTCCCAGTAAGTACATGCTGCTGAATATTTTAGAAGCTGGGGATAACATTCCATTTAATTAGTCTTCCCAAATTGGGACTTGTCTCCAGTGAGGGCAATGTCTTTCTACATATCCCTCTACTTAGAAAGCCTTAGTTACTAAATGGTAGGGAAACAGGCTGGATAGACTGATTTCCTCCTTAGTCTTTAAACATTCATTCCCTGAACCCAGAAAAGAGTTCAGGAAAAAGCTTTAGAAAACACCCCCTTCTAGGTGGTGAGGAGGATGATGAACCAGTGAAGGGGACTGAGGAGAGTTCAGACAGTTTGGGAGAGAACCAGGAAAGAGCAGTACTGTGGAAGGCAAGGGAGGTGAGATTTTCCTAAAACACCAAAAGAAAAGGTGATAAGTGATATTAAAAGCTGTAAAAGAAAGGAAGAATGAGCAAAGGCATTGGAATTTAGCAGTTAAGAAATGTCAGTCAACAAGCATTTATCATGCAACAATTTTTACCTTTATAAAGAAAAACCAACCATAGATTGATGTACACCGTCAATGTGGGGAGATCAGATTTCAAATAATTCTGAGAAATGATAGGCAGAATCCTCTAGCCTAACGTTTTACAGGGAAGTTAGCCAAGAGGGTTAGGAAATTCAGATATGAAATTCTGAAGACTCATAATGCAAATTACTTTGATGAGGAAGAAAACAGTGGGCTTGGTTTTTATTTTAAAACATGTGCTGATGCAACTGCAGAGTGGATGGGGGTCCGCAGAAGAAGAGGAGGAGGAAGCCAGGAAAAAGTGATTGATTACACCAGGTCATGATGGTGAAGAAAGTAGTGTATTGGACTGAATATCAGGAGACCCGGGTTCACATCCTGGCTCTGATTTCACCTGTATGAAAAAGTCTCTCTGAACTCTGGTTTTGCGATCTTTTCATCTGGGAGCTCCCTCAGGTTAGGGTACAACAGAGTCTTACCCCTTCCCCCCATCAGAACTCAGGACTTCTTCCTAGGCCAAAGCCACAGGGACATAATCTCTTCCCCATCCATCTAGATCTCCCCTACTTACAAAGCATCAAGAATTGCCTCCTCGAACATTATACACAGCAACAGCAACCTTGTGCAATGACTCACTTTGATAGACTTGACTCTTCTCAGCAATACAATGATATAAGACAATTCCAAAAGACTCACCTCCAGAGAAAGAACCGTAGAGCCTGAATTCAGACGGAAGCAGACTATTCTCTCTCTTTTTTTCTTTCTCGTGGTTTCCCCCCTTTTTCTTATTCTTCTTTCACAACATGACTAAGGTAGAAATATGTTTAATATGATTGTAAATCTATAGCCTATATCAGATTGCATGCTGTCTTGGGGAGGGAGAGAGAAAAAAAAATTGGAATGTTGAAAACTATCTTTACATGTAATTGGAAAAAAATAAAATGCTGTTAAGTGGGGGAAGAAAAGAATCTTCTCCTCTCAGGTGGACTTCCCCGAGGTCCAGAAGTACTAGCGGTCCTGAACAGTGATTTTAAGATCAAGTCTAAGATGAAAGGACCTGTGAGGGCAATACCAGATTGGGCCAGCAGAGGGTGCCACCACCACATTGTTGAAGCCCATTAACCCTGGGCACTGTCTACTTGGTAAGGAGCCTGGCCTCAGGAGCCATTTTGGTGGGAGGCACATAGGGGAGAGAACCCCCCCAGTCCTGGCGACTTTGTCACAAGGAAGGAACATTCTTCAGACCAAGCAGTGAGAGAATCATAGGGACTTGAGAAGCTGTTCAGAGCCAAGGTGTTAAGCTCACCCCCATGCCCACTCCTGAGTGGGACCCAATCAGAAAGTTTTTAATGAAATAAATAAAATGCAATCGAGGCGGACAACAATGGATTTAAAAACCGGTCATTTGTGCAGCCTGCCTTTAATTCCCCCAGAGCACTGCTCTCACTTTACAACTGAGGAAACTGAGGCCCAGAAAGGTTAGGACTTAGGTCAGTCTGAGGTGGGATTCGAACCTAGGCCCTATGACTCTAAAACCACTGCTCTTTCCACTCAATTTATTGCTGTCTTCAGGGTGCCTAGGCTTATACTAGAGTAGGCTATAGAGAAAACAGGAAAAACAAAAGGGGAGGTCCCTACCCTTGGGGGGACATTGAGTATTTTGATGACTTTGGTATTTTCTAAGTGCCAGGCAAACATCAACCAATGGTTCCATGGCACAGAACCACAGGAACAGCTACAAAAGGAAAGGGAGCTGATTATGGCGGAAAGAGCATTGAGCTGGGAGTAGATTGTCAAGTACAAGACCAAGCTCATTACATATTTGTTGAACTGGGCAAAGTAATGTGGTGTTGTAGGTAGAGTAGTAGACTGGGAATCAGGACAACTTGAATTCAAACTGTCCCACTTCTAATACTGTGTGATCCTGGCCAATTCACTTAGCTTCTCTGGGCTTCAGTTTCCTTATATTTAAAATGAAGGAGTTGGACTTGGGGTGCTCGAATGCTTTAAACCTATGATCTTCTGGGTTAAGAGCCAACAGACCTGGGTTCTAGCCTACTAGAACTAAATAACATTGTATCCTTGATCAAGATTACAACTCTCTGGGCCTTGGCTTCAATCCATCCATCCATCCATTCATCAGGCACTTTTTTTTTTTTTTTTTTTTTTAGTCTTTGGAGGGCAATTGGGGTTAAGTAACTTGCCCAAGGTCACATGGCTAGGTTTTTGTTTGTGTGTGATAAGTGTCTGAGGCTGGATCCGAACTCAGGTCCTTCTGACTCCAGGGCCAGCGCTCTATTCACTGCGCCACCTAGCCACCCCCATTCATCAGGCACTTCTTAAACACCTACCAGATGCTGGTCATCATGTCAGGTGCTTGGGATACAAAGACTAAAACAAAAGTCACTGATCTCAAAGAGTTTTCATTATATTGGTATAAAATTCATACACATAATAACAATAGCTAGTATTGATGTGGCTCTTTAAGGTTTGCAAAGCACTTCACGAATATGAATTCCTTTCATCCTCACAACACATGGGTGCTATTATTCCCATTTTATAGATGAGGGAACTGGACCGAGGGTAGGTGACATGCCTAGAGTTATACCGCTAGTAACTACCTATGGTCACATTTGAATTCAGTTCCTCCCATCTCTAGGTCGAGTACTCTATCTGCTATGCTACCTAGCTAAATTTTTGGTTGTTCAGCTATTTCAGTCATTTCTGACCCCGTTTGGAGTTTTCTCAGCAAAGATACTGCAGTGGTTTGTCATATCCTTATCCCAAAAAAAAGGGATAATAATTGTTGTTGTTGTTCATTAATTTCAGTTGTGTCTGGCTCTTTGTGCTCCCATTTGGGGTTTTCTTGGCAAAGACACTGCAGTGGTTTGCCATTTCCTTCTTTAGCTCATTTTACAAATGAGGAAAGTGAGACTAACAGAGTTAAGTGGCTTGCCCAGGGACATACAACTAACTAGTTCATGTCTGAGGCCTGACTTGAACTTGGGTCTTCTGACTCCAGACCAGGTGCTCTATCCATCACCCCACCTAGCAATTATGTAGCTGAAATAAACTAAAGACAACCCTCTACTGTGCCCCCTAAAATGAAGGAGTTAAACCAGATGAGCTTCAAGATGGCTTTTGGCCCTCAAATGTTATAATTTTTAAAAAATTTAAAATGTTATAATTCTTGAAGCACTACAGAGTCCATGGCTAATCACAGCAGTAACGTTCTGATATTTGCTTGAGCATGTCAAGGAAACCTTTCCTAAGGTGTGGGACCGTGGTTCTCATGTAGCCACCAGAGGGCAGGAAGTGTTCACGCTAGAAACAATGGCTTCACTGCTCATAGGGCGGTAGATTTAGAGAGAGAAGGAAGGTCAGAAGTCATCTAGTCCCACCCATTTATTCCATAGATGAAGAAACTGAGTCCTCCAAGGTAGTTGGAATGAGGTGCCCAGGGTCACACAAATAGTAAGGAGAGTCAGAATTCAAAACGAAGTCTTTTGTCACCCAATCCGGCTGTCTTCCCATGGTACCATGGCGCCTTTCTAGGGAGATATCATAGGGCCATTAGTGGAAGTTCATTTATAGATGTGCTTCTTAATCTCTCAGAAGATAAGAGAGGCAATATGGACAGTACCCATGGACAGCTCCAACGTGGGGGCGTGTGCACCTCAGGAGCTGTGGATGAAACTCTGGAGGGTTAGCCTCGGGAAAGCTGATGACTTGGACATGAGAAATGTCTTCAAGGGCTATCTAATGGAAGGGAAGATTTTTAACTCAAAAAAGAAGAGACAAAGGGGGTGGGGCACTAGTTTTAAGAATTTGACACGCTTTCTAGCATAATATTAGAATATTCTACTTGATTCCAAAAAGCAGACCAAGAAACAGTAGGGTGGTAACTGCAAAGAAACAGCATAAGGACAAACTTATAAATAATGAGAGCCACCCAGACGAATGGGCTGCCTCAGGAGGTGGGGAGTTTCCCATCGTTGGAGGTCTTTAAACAAACCTTGGATGCCTCTCTGTCAAATGCCTATATATTGTAGAGGGGATTTCTGTTCAGGCTAGGTTGGACTAGAGGGTTTCTGAGGTCCCTTCCAACTGTAGATTCTGTGAAATGTCCTCAGAGTAAGGAATGCTTTATACCTTGACTCCCTGGATCCTCACCCACTAGACCATTTGGATTACACCAGGTCTGGGTCAGATCCAAACTTTGACCTTGACATCTAGTAAAAAAAAAGTCAGTCATTTTATGGATAAGCACATTTCTCTCATTTCCACCTGAGCCATTAACAATGGTTAAAAGATGAAAATGGGCTCATTTTCCAAATCCTGTATACTAGAAAACTTTCAAGGACCTCTTTGGAGCTCAAAAGGAGCACCTACCACAGTGCTTTGAAGCAAGATATCCTGAAGGAGAGGCAAGAAGGGCATACACCAGCCAAGTCAAACTACCACCACCCATCAAACACAAAGTTGGAAAAGTCCAGCAAGGATCCAGAACAAAGAGCCTTGCCAATGGCAATGCCCTCAAGATTACTGTCCTGCTCCCATTACAGCTCCCATAGCTAGCATCAAGAGAAACAAAGATTGTAGAGGAAGGACCTACTCCCCTCATTACCACTAGCATTAAATACTGACACTCTGCTATTGTCCTACTTTTCTTTTTGTATCCCCAGGGCTTGACATTTAGGTGCTTTCTTTTCTTTTTCTTTGTTTTCCTTTCCTTTCCTTTTCTCCTTTCTTCCTCCCTTTCTTTCTCTTTTTCCTTTCTCTTTTTCTTTTTATCTATTCCTCCCTTTCTCTGCCCTTTCTTTTTCCCTCCCTTTCTTTCCCTTCCTTCCCTTCTTCCTTCCTTCCTTCTTTCCTTCCTTCCTTCCCTTCCTCCCTCCCTCCTTCCTTCCTTCCTTCCTTCCTTCCTTCCTTCCTTCCTGTCTCTTTCTTTCTTTCTTCCTTTCTTTTTTCCCTCCCTCCCTCTTCTTAGTGCTACTCTCCAGGCACCTAAGTGGCTCACTGGATAGAACTCAGGACTTGGAGTCAAGAAGGCCTGAGTTCAAATCTGGCCTCAGACACTTACTAGTTTAGTCACTTAACCTCTGCCTTAATCCACTGGAGAAGGAGATGACAAAGCACTCAGGTATCTTTGCCAAGAAAATCCAATGAACAGTATGGTCCATGGGATCATGAAGAGTTAGACACAAGTGAATGAATGAAGACCATTCAGTCCTACACATGGTTATCAGCTACCATGCTTTCTTTCCACCTACAATCCTCTAGTCAGGGAGTGGAGAGGGGAAGGAAATGCCCAGAACAAGCTGTCAGCTGAACATGGATTTGATTATCTTCCAATGCATCTTTCTCAAACAATTTCTGACCTCGGCTTCATGTAACATACACATGTGAATGTTAGTCTTCCTGAACTTTCTTGTAGTCCAGTCAGGACATGATCAGAGGAGACAAACTCTCTGCTGATGATTCCCAAAGTAGGAAAGGGGAGAAGACAATTGTCAATCCACACAGGAGGTGATGGAAAGGGCAGAGCTCAGCATACCCTGAGTCAGGACAGTGACGTCACTTTCTAAGGCTTTCTGGAATCCACTGTATACCTATGACGCCTGTCTCAGTTCTGACCATCCTGAACAATAGGTCTCTCATAGCACTTCTCCAGTGTTAGTGGATTGCCAGTGGGTTCTTTATGCCTTCTATATAAGCCCTTTTCCTCCTGGTATGTGAACGTTGGCAATATATTGTCTTCTACTTGGAATGTTTTTAGCTGTATTACTGAATATTTCTGGCTCCCTACTAAACACAGGATTCTTACTTCAAGGATAGTTATCTTAAAAAGAGATCACTTTTAATTTCCTAATGTCTAAAAATACTCTTGACACTGAATATGACCAGTTCTGATTACTTCTCAATGTAACAATGAATTTCTGGGACCTTGTATTATTGTCTTATCAGTTAGCAAAACATTAGTAAAATGCCCTCTCTGTGCCAGGCATCATACTAGCATATTGGAAAATACAAAATCAAGACTAGACTGGTAGTCTTTGTTCTCAAAGAGCTTGCACTCTTTATACCTGAGGATTGATTACAGTGGTAGAAACAGTTGGAATTGTCAGCAGAGCATACTACACCTCACCTGAATAGAAAGAAGAAATCAAGAAGAGCCCTGGAAATAGCCTGTCCTGGGAACCAGGACATAGTAATGATGGGACATTTCAGTTATCAGGACATCTGTTAGATGGTCACAACTAGATTGCCAAGTCCTTGAGAGTAGGAATGTGCCATTCCAATCCTTCCTATTTCCATGGCTATGTGAGGCTTTAGCTAAGTTTCTTAGTTCATTAAAAATTGGATACAATTTTCACAGCTATTTGGGAACACACCTTTTGCAGAAGGTTCGAAGGTGCTTGTATATTCATTTTCCACCCACTTACATAAATCTTGCACAACATGAATATAGATCAAGGGCCATGTCTACATGATGCCAAACATCTGGATGAGAACTGAAAACTGAAATACCTAAGTATTTCCAAACATATTAACATTTAGTCAAACATGTTTATGGAAACAAAATTAGTGAATTTTTAAATTAAAAAAAATTTTCCCTTTCTTCTGTGGTCCTTAATTGAATATAATTTTACTGCTTTGTAGTCAACAAAAATATGTTGAATATTTCTGTTTTTCTGTATTTTTTGTGAGGTTTTTCTGCCCTAGCACATGGTTAGTTTTTGTAAAGGTGATATATATATATATATATATATATATATATGGATATGTATATATATATGTATATGTATATGTATATATATATGTATATGTATATATATATGGATATGTATATATATATATGGATATGTATATATATAAGGATATGTATATTCCTTTTCCTTCCTATTCAATAATCAGAGATTTTATCATATATAACTTTTAAAAGATTCTATACAGGTCATTAACTTCTTTTTTATTCATTTTTGTTAGATTTATCTAGGTCCAAAAGAGATTTATTGAGGTTCCCTACTATTATAATCAAACTAGTGAATTTTGGAATGAGGGGCCTTGTGTTGTTAAAAGAGCATTGGACGTGGAATCAGAAAGACCCAGGTTCAAGTATTCAAATATTTACCAGTTGTGTGACCATAGGCAACCTCTCTTAGCACAGTATCTAGCAGAGTAAGCATTTAACAAATCCTTGTTTCCTTTTTTCTCTTTATGTCTCAACTTTCTCATGCATAAAATAGGGTTCAATGACCTTTAAGATCCTTTGCAGCTCCAAATAAACGACCCTTCAAATATTTGTGTGTTTTTTTCTTTTTTTTTCAGATGAGTGGGGCTGTCAAGCCAGACGGAAATCAGTATGAGATGGACATCAGTTTGAGTATAGATATCAGCCTGTGCTCAGGGTCATTGTATCTGATATAGCCCCACTGTGACACAGCCTTAAAGAGAGGAAGAGGTGCCTTCTCTAGCACTGGATGGCCATCATTTATTCTCCTTGGCTAATAGCACCAGAAGGAAGAATAGACATGCTTCTTGCTCCTCCCATGCCATTTCAAAGACCGGCTTCTACCCCATTCACTCAGTGGTCTCCAGGCCAGAGGAGGGTCACTCCATCCAGGGAAATCAATCATCTTTTGTACATCCCAAGGGCAAGTCGTATCACCCTCCTGCCTTGAGTAATTCAGTACCTTCTGACTCTTTTGTCTTCCTCTCTTCACTCCCACCCTGCTTTAACTTTTGGGGCTTCAGTTTCCAAGTGATGGCCTCTTTTCCCAGTTCTTCAACATCCTCAATTCCCTTGATCTGTATATTTTTTTCTCAGCTCTTGCAGCTGATGGATTCTTGGGCAAGTGAGATGCTGGGCGGGGTGTGTGTGTGTGTGTGTGTGTGTGTGTGTGTGTGTGTGTGTGTGTGTGTGTCTTTATATTCTCTTTCCGTTCCAGTGGGGACCTTTCTTACTGGAGGTAGATAAGTGGGCTGAAAGAGTACCTCCTTCCCAGCCCACCCCACCCCCTCTCTCAGACACCAAATTGCACACTAGGGAGAAAAGAGGGAGAACATGCTCATTCTGTTATTCAGCATTCATAGTGTATTTCAGTAAGGATTGGGTCACTTAACCCCTCTGGGCCTCTCTTTTTTATCTGGCTTAGACTCACTGACTCCAAGATTTCTTCTGGCTACACATCTATGATCCTATGAATATTTGTGTTTTCTCCTTGTCATTTGACAGAGAGAACCAAAAATTAGGAGAAAAACCGAATATATCAAAAAATCTGAATTTAAAACATTAGAGGTTGGTTACATTTTGGTAGACAATATCTAGTGCTTTGAGTAGCAGTAATCTGAGACATTACTACTTTAAGCTTTATGATGAACCTGATATGCAACATTTCATTTAGCAAAATCCTTTAATTCATTTGAAATAGGATTCTGCCTGCACAACTATCAGGGCACATTTTTACTGAACAAAGTAGGGAGGGGCCTGCATTTTTCTGTTTTCAGTGACTTTAAAAAAAAGTGGCCCCTGTGATGAGCCCACATCTTAAACCTAGAGTCATGTCTGCGTAATGCCAACTATCTGGCTGAAAACTTTAAAAAGAGGCAAATCTCTGCATATCTGCAAAGACGCTATTATATAGTCAAACATGTACCGGACACATGAAATGTGAATTTGGGGAGTGAATTTTTTTTATCAGATGACTGGGGCTATGTATATACCCATGACATCTGAAGTCACATACAGATCTGTGGATATGAGAAGCAACATGCTGTAATGAACAGGGCCCTGGACTGGCAGCAAGACCTGAGTTCAAATCCATCCTCCAAAACTTACTAGCTATTTGACACTGGACAAATCACTTAATCTCTTTGTGCCTCAATTTCCTTGTCTGCAAAATGAGGGTGTTGGATTAGATGGCCTCTACGGAATCTTCCAGGGCTAAGTCTATGATCCTCTGATGCTACGATCTCATACTCTGACCTTTAAAGTCCTGGTGGTTCATGGGGAAAGAAAACATGCCAAAGAAATAGACTTTTCTTCACCATTGGGCAAATACCCCAAATAGGTCAATGAAAGAAACAAAGGCTGTCTCAATAAAAATATTCACAGCGGCTTTCTTTGGGGCAGCACAGAACTGAGACTAAGCTAGGTAGCTATTGATGCAGATGGCCACACAAATGGTGATTTGTGACTCTAATGGGATAGGTGACCATACCACAAGCACTAAGGAACATGAGGATTTCAGAGAAACACGGGAGGGCATGGATGAAGTGATGCAGACCGATGAAAGCAGAACCAAGAAAAAATGTGATGATGATAATGATGGACGAATAAAATGATGACCACAATAAATAATAACTGAATGATAACACTAAAAAGCAATTGAATTGTGATGGACAATTTTGCTCCTGGAGAACTGATTAGCAACAACCATAATGACAGTTGGCATTGATATAATACTTTAAATTTTATAAAGAGTCACATACATTATCTCATTTGATAAGAAAACTCCCCTTCTTTCTCTCAATAGAGAAGTGGGGACCCTGGGTAGGAAATGGGATCTAGAACGTAAGACATAAGTGTTGTGTCACTTACTGTAGCTTTATATTTTTCTTTTTGTCGTTGTTTGTTAAAAGAGAAGGTTCGATTCATGGAAGTTGGTTTATGGGAAATTACTATGATGTAAAAATGAGACAAAGTAAAAAAAGAGGAAGAAAGAAATGCCCCCCACTTTGGAGCACCGTTGGGAGCAATATAATCCCTGCCCCAAATCAGTGGCGCCCTGCAAAAGAGTAGTCAGATAAAGTATATTGTCAGGTCTGTTTATCCCATGGGGGCTCAAACAGCAACAGTGGAAAGGCAGAATAACGCGGGATATGCTTTTCTTTGTTAGAAGCCCTCAGGAAATCTCCAGTGATTTCTTTCTGAGGGCAAAATGCCTCCTTGAGCTTCTGACAAAAGGCTAGGTTTTCCCCTTTCCTTCCATCCTTTTTTAAAAACAATTTTAAGTAATATTTTATTTTCCCTGAATCATATGTAAAAACAATTTTTAGCACTTTTTTTTTAGTTTTTAGTTCCAAATTCTATCCCTCCATCCTTCCCCCCTCCATGAGAAGGTCAGCAACCTGATCAAGGTTATACATGTGCGATCATGTAAAACGTTTCCATGTCAATCATTTTGCCTTCTATCCTTTCTAAAACTTGTGCTTTCTTCCCCCAGAAATGAAGCTGCAGACAATTGATGTTCAAAGCTTTTATTTGTATTAATGATGTATTAATTGTAGAAATGAGAATATTCAAACATTTTGAAAAGGCAAAGAATAGACAAGACTGTTCTAGGTGTGTGCTTAGGAATTACCCAGAATCTAAAATGAGAGTCGAAGTCAGGCCATCAGGTTTTATACATTTATAGAACACTATCAGTTTTTACTTTAGTGAAGACCTTAGAAAAAGAGTTAGTCCAGCAAATTGAGCCTCAGTTTCCTCACCTGTAAAAGAAGGTGATTAGATTTATGGCACTTATATACACTTATATGCACTTTCTCACTTTAAATCCATTATCTTGAGGAGGGGAATCTGCCTCTGGGGAATTTGGCAGGTGTGGATTTAAAAAGAACGTGACTATGTGAACAGAGGCTAATTCTCTTAAATTTTTTTTTTATCTTATGGCAGAATTAGGGCTATCTTCTCTGAGGGATTTGTTAGGGAAGGATGTTATTCGTGGTGGCACTTGTTTTGAGATTCCCACTGTGAAGAAGAGAAGAGAAAGAAGAAAGAGAAAACGTTTCCTATACTAAGGAGGCCTCAAAGTGGCTATGAACACCTGTCTATATTTCTCTACCATTTACTTGACATTCTCTGGCATTTTATTGGGGGTTTTTATGCATTTAAATCTTGATCTCCTCAACCAAACTATGAGTTCCCCACGAAACTACAAGTATTGTGCCTTCCCTTATTTGTATCTCCTACAACACCCAATACTGGGCTGGGCACCCAGTAAATACAGGTAACCAAAAAATGGATTGAATGAGTGAGTGAATAAGGTTCGGTATCTCCAGTTAGGAAAGAAAGCCAAACTCTTGTCTAATGTAGATCAGAGTTGGGAAAGTTGAGATTGTCTCAAGGTAGACTTGTGAGTGAATTCTCTGGTGTTCTCTGAGGTCAGGATTGATCAGCATCATAATAAAGAAGAAAGCCACTGAAAATGGAGTCATTAACATTATCTGCATAGAGACCATTCTGTTCTCCATCCCCATACACCTGGAGCCAGACTTCCTCCCCACTTTCCAGGTACAATAGTACGGAGCCCGAGGCCTGGTCAACATTTTTGTCCTGGAATTGGTCGTAGGTGAATATGGCTGCCTTGTCCTTCTTGAAGAGGCTGACCTTCACATCCTTCATATATACTGTGATGTGGTAGGAGAAATAATACAAGCCTGGGAAATTACAACGGAACTTGCCAGTTGTGACATCATAGTGATTCTGTCCATTGTAGAAAATCTTGGTGAAGCGGATGGGGACATTGGGGACTGGGGCTCGGGTGGTCAGCCCAACACTGAAGGCTGAGCGGTATCGGTAGGCTGCCTCTCCTGGTTCCCCCTTCTTCCCTGGTAGTCCAGGAAATCCCCTGGGTCCTTCAACTCCTTGAGCACCCATTTCACCAGCATCACCCTTGGGACCCAACAGACCTGTTATATAAGAGAACATTGGCAGCCACAGTGAACTGAGTGCATTCCCAAATCTCATCCCCAAAGAGCTCCTATCATGTTCAAGACTCATGACTTCTCTAGCCATCATGGCAGAGCTAACTGGGGAAAAAGATCCTTAAGGGAGAAATAGCTCATGTCTTCTTCTCTAAGGTCCCTCACAGTTGCAGGCATATAGTGAATGCTCAGTTAACATTTGCTTATTGATAATTTCTCTAGCCTTATATCCTAGGAAAATGCCAAAAGCGTCATCTTTTATTGTAGCAAATTGGTCTCTTTTCCAACCCATTCTATTGATCCAATCCCATTTCACTCAAGTCTAGGCAATGAGTATTCATGGTCTAGCCAGCCCAACCCTTCCATTTCCTGTCTTCTTCACATGTATTCTCATCTCATTTCTTCTACCTAGAATCTTCTTCCTACACTTCTCATTTATTCATTGCCTCTTCCTACACAAATTACATTGTATTTACTTATGTGGACACATTGTTTTCCCTAGTAGAATGCATACACCTTGAAGGCAGGGACTGTTTCCTGCCTAACTTTGTATCCACAGGGCTTAGCATCATGTTTTGTGTATAGTAAACACAATAAATGCTTACTGTTAAATTTACTAGTCCATTAATTTAATCAACAAACATTTGTTAAATACCTACCATGTGCAGAGCACTTAGTACTAGGGATATAAAGTTTAGATAGTATAGGCTGTTGTTTTCAGATTACTATGGTCAAAGAATTCATGCCCAAGTCATAGCCTGTTGATGGTGAGCATCTGGGTGCTTAGCTGGGTTGTCCTCAGAAAGCAGACACAGTCTGTTTCCAGGACTATACTCAGAGCCTTTTCAGAATGGGGAGATCTGCATAAGTCATGGCAGGAGGAATTAAACAATAAACACAAAGCCTAGAAAAAATAGAAATAAAAACAACACTAACAGATACCTGAATTTAGATCAAAGAGCAACCCCAGCTCCAGGGGCCAGATCATACATTTAGAATTGGAAGGGGCCTCAGTGGTTGTCTAATCCAACCAAGGTGACTGAGTGAGTGACTTGCCCAAGGTCCTTTAAGTAGAGAGCATCAAAGGCAGAATTCGAATGCAGTTGTTTTGATTTGGAGTCAGAGCTCTTTCTTCTAGGCTGCATTGCCTCCCTGGGGGGGCTTGATAGAGGTGGAGGAAATAGGGCTTGAGAAAGGTTTCAGACTGTTGGATGGGATGTCTTTGTTGCCCAATTTTGTTTAATGATTTTTCTTTGTTGTAAGAGAAAGTTTAGTGGAGTGGAGGTGAGGAGATATCGGAAATGACTACTATAAAAAACAACACATCCTTAAAAAAAAAAAAAAAAGAATCCAAGTCATTGTGAGGAATGAGCTAGAGAATTTCTAAGAATGAGTAGAAGGCTTACCAAATAGCAGTAAGAGTCAGCTGAGCATATCCATTGCAAATTTATGCTGGGGGAATTCTGCTCAGTTTTGTAACTTCCAACAAAGCTTAGCAGCTCATGATTCTCACTTCCCTTCCATTGTCTTCGTCTCTGCTGTAGCGCATGCCATTGATTTATGCTCATTTTAACACGTGATTCTACACTGCCTGTGATTATTCTCTAATTGTTTTGTGTTTTCTCTTTTACTACCAGAACAAGCACTGGGCTGGCTAGACAGCAAATAAATACTCGTTGTCTGAACCTAAGTGAAATGGAATTGGATCAATAGAATGGGTGGGAAAAGGGACAGGTTTGGTTGAGAACCCACTGGGAGTGGAAAAATATGCAGAGTGGTTGTCAAACGTGGGTCCTGTTCCAGACTCTCCAGACTTTTCTGTTTCCTCACTGCAGCCTTTTGATGCTGTAGATGCCTCCACCCTTCAGATCCCCTCCTGTGATTAGAGAGCACCATTTCATGAAGTGCCCAAGACATCTTCTCTTACCTTTTCTCTACCCTCCTTTTATATGGTGTCTGCCTTTATTAGAATAGAAGAACTTTGAAGTGAAGGATTGTCATTTTTGCTTGTATTTGGGTCACTGGTATTCAGCACAGGAGCTGGCACATAGTAAGTTCTCTATCCGTCCATCTATCTACTATGGATTATATAAGATTGAAATTATAGTAACTTTCCCTTAAGATTTGTGTCTGACTGTCATGACCCCATTTGGGTTTTGTTTTGTTTTGTTTTTTGCAAAGATACTGCAATGGTGCCCATTTCCTTCTCCAGCTCATTTTACAGATGAAGAAACTGAGGCAAACAGGTGAAGTGACTTGCACAGGGACACACAGCTAGTAAGTGTCTGAGGTCATATTTGAACTCAGGAATATGGGTCTTTCTGACTCCAGGTCAGGTGCTCTGTGCACTATGGCGCCCCCCGGGACCCTCTTTAAGATCACCTGCCATCTACTCTTGGAGGTATCTCTCTCATTAGAATGTAAACTGTTTGAGAGCACAAGCTGTTTTCACCTTATTTTTATCTCCGGGTTGCAGCACAATACCTGGCACTCAGTAAATGTATATATAATAAATGCTTGTTGCTGAATGGAAACTCCTTGAGGGGAAGGACCATCAATTTTGCTTTTATAGATTAATAAATGTTGATCGATTCTCAGTCTAAACTGTAACTGTATGATTTGCTACAATGTCCACAGTGATATTCCACTTAACTTTATGCATGACCCTGACACAATTTCTTTCAAACTTCTTCACAGAATTACCCAGAACGATAGATTGAAACCCAGGAAAAGACATGGCCCTTGAGCTCACCTGTATCTCCTTTCTCCCCCTTCTCACCATTGACACCGTCTCTCCCATCTCGGCCTGGAACCCCATTGTAGCCAGGGTGTCCTGGGGCACCCCCCATCCAGTTGATGCAAGCCCCCTTCGGTGGTAAAGGTTGCAACTCCTCTGGGGGACTGGTAGACCCAGAGCAGTAACACAACATAGCCAGCAGCAGAAAACCCAGCAATGGACTGGTCCATGGCGCCATCTTGAACCCTGGAATTCACATCCATAACATTGGTATTAAGAGGGGATGGGTGGCAACTAGGAGGCTAAGCTCATCTATTCGAGGGGTGTCTGTGAGTCTCTCTACAGCTGGGGCAGCTCAGGAATGAGTCCAAATTCTTCCCATTCACCTGCCCAATCCAAATCTCTATCTTCCTCCTTCCCAGCCAACCCAGAATCCTTCTCTTTGATCTCCTAAAATCTGGACCAACTGAACCATCATGTACCACTGAACCACACACACTATCATTTATTGTTCTCTAATTGTCTCAAGTACCTGAGTCTCATTTTCTAAATGAGACGGAATGAACTGTGAGCTCCTATGCTTTCACCTCCTGTTATGCCCATGACACTTAGGCTTAGGAATGACTTATTAACTGCATTTGTTAAGAAATCATCATACATAAAGACTTCATTTCTCACATATATGGAAAACTGAGTCAAATTTACAGAAATAAGAACCATTCCTCAATTGATAAATGGTCAAAGGATATGAACAGGCAGTTTTCAGACAAAGTAATTAAAGTTATCTATAGTCATATGAAAAGAAATGCACCAAATCACTATCAATAAAAGAATTGCAAATTAAAACAACTCTGAGCTACCACCATACACCTGTCAGATTGGTTAAAATGACAGAAAAGGAAAAGGACAAATGTTAGAGGGGATGTGGGAAAAATAAAACTAGTATACTGTTGATGAAGTTGTATACCAATTCAACCATTCTGGAGAACACTTTGGAGCCATGCCCAAAGGGCTATAAAACCACACATACCCATTGACCAAGCAATACCTCTACTAGGTTTATATCCCAAAGAGATAAAAAACAAAAAGGAAAAGGACCTATATGCACAAAAATATTTATAGCAACTCTTTCTGTGGCGGCAAAGAATTAGAAATTGAGGGGATGCACATCAACTGGGGAACGGCTGGACAGGTTGTGGTATATGAATGAATGGAATACTATTGTGCTGTAAGGAATGATGAGCCAGGTGCTCACAGAAAAACCTGGAAAGACTTATATGAGCTGATGCAAAGTGAAATGAGCATAATCAGGAGAACATCTGTACTCAGTAACAGCAATACTGTATGATGATTTACTGTAAATAACTTAGCTATTCTCAGCAATTTGATGATCCAAGACAATTCTGAAGGACTTAGGATAAAAAGTACTGTCCATCTCCAGAGAAAGAACTGGTGGAGTCTGAGTGCAGATTGAAGAGACTTTTTCTTTATTATTCTCATTTGGTGTTTTTTGGTCTGTTTTCTTTCACAGCATGACTTACATGGAAATGTGTTTAGCACAACTATACATGTATGACTTATGTCAAATTGCTTGCCTTCTCAACAATGGGGTGAGAGGAGGGAGGGAATTTGGAACTCAAAATCTGAAACAATAATGTTGAAATTGCTTTTACATGTAATTGGGGAAAAATAAAAAATGTTTAATTTTTAGTTGAATTGTTTAAAATGTTTAAACAATGTTTAATTTATTTAGTTTATAAATAAAAAGAAAACATATGTATCAGATGATCATGGATCCCTGGGACACTACACTGGAGACTTCCTACCATGATGATATTGAACCATTATCAACCCCTCCTTGAATCTGTCTAGTCATCTCATCAGTTCTGAAGCCATCTAAATGTATTCTCATCTGCTCTCCATTTCTCCATCTTCTCTGCAAGAACAGGATAAGATTCTATTGAAAACTTTCCTAAAATCTAGGTCAAATATACCCATAGCATTCACCTAATCAAGTACTTTAGCAATAGTGTGAAAAAAATGTGATTATTCTATCATGACCTATTCTTGACAAAATAATGCCGGCTTTCTGTAATGACTGCTTTCCTTTCTAGATATTTAGAGCATGTCTCTCATGGTTCATTGAAGAATTTCCCCCCAAATCAAGTTGAATTCACTCATCTATACTTTGCTGACTGTTTCCTTCCCTTTTTTAGACATTAGGATATCTGCCCTTTTCCTATCGAGGGCCTCTACTATTTTCCATAACCTTTCAGAGATTACCAACAGTGCTTCAGCAATCACATTTTTCTGGCTTTCAGGTTCTCTCAGGACACGAGAAGGTAGTTCATTTATCCCAGTGACTTGAATTCATCAAGGGCAGTCAACAAATGCAGGGAAGTGCTCATGACCTTCTCCTTTCTTAACTTAGATACTGACCCTTGTGGGTTGTTTTTGTTCTGTCATTTGGGTTAAAGGTAATTCTTCTTTGTAGAAAAACAGAATTGAGCAGCACGGCTTTTTGTTGTTAGTTACCATCTTCCCATCCACCCCAAACAAAGGGCTTTTCCTTTCTTGGATCCTCCCTTTTTGCCCATTATAGATTAGAGAAACCCAAAACAGGTTTTTTGTTTGTTTGTTCTGGTCATTTCCTCACAGGCTTCAGATTGAGTTAGAAGCTATAACTAAGACCTGACTCTGCTCCTGGGTCTTATTTGCACTGCTGCTGCTGCTTCTCCTTCTTAATTTGCACCTATATTCATTGGTCTGCTCCCTCTCTTGTCCATCCTGGATCTGTGACCTATAATTATGTAGTGAGTGATAAAACTACCAATTCATACGCCTTGGCATGGGTTTGGGGGTGCCTGGGACCTCCTCTTGCTTTGGTGCATAGCTTCTCCCTGCACTGGAATGTTCTCTACATGGTCCTTTTTTGTCCAGACCCTATCCCCAGTGTCCGAAGAACTCTCCTGTCTCTTGTATGTCCAGCTGGGCTGGAAAAATAACTCACTGTGACTTTTTCTTATATTCGTCATCAGGATTCAGTCTGGTGTGTTTTCTATATCTGTTTGAAGGAATTTTGGAAGGGAAGTCCTTGTATTGTGTCTTTGTACCCCACCATCTTGGCTCTGCCCTTGAAGGATGGTTTTAATACATTTTTGATGAAAAACATACCTAATTAATGAGTAATAGGGCCTTATTTTTATCCACCTTCCCCTTCAATAAATCTGTGGCACCCTTTCCCAGAAAT
This sequence comes from Gymnobelideus leadbeateri, assembly GCA_011680675.1. Lineage (NCBI taxonomy): Eukaryota > Metazoa > Chordata > Mammalia > Diprotodontia > Petauridae > Gymnobelideus > Gymnobelideus leadbeateri. The sequence goes on along the minus strand of WOXC01010862.1, from coordinate 188,400 downwards.
ATATTCACCCTCAGTGGGAAGGGCAAACAGGCAGAGTTCACCCATGTATCTGACACATGTGGTCAGCATACATATGTAGAGGGGCACACATATATGGAATAGTTATGGGGAGCATTCTGGCATTTAGGGCAACCCAATGCTGTTCACACAGCAGGGCTGCCACTGGTTTCCAGTAATTTCATGTCTCTCTTCTGCTGACTTAGCTTTCTACTGGGTAGGACATCTATCTCTATGGTTCCCCACAGTTCTCTCTACTGGACTGTTTTTTGCTGCCCCCATCTTCTGGGCTCCAGCTCTAGCCTGCATCTGAAATTGAAACTTATCCCCTATACCAGGAGGAGTTGTTTCTGCCTGTTTCTGTTCTATCTCTCACTTTTGAGGATAACCCAGAGGCTAAGCTTCAGCTTACAGAAAGCTAGGTTCTTAACAGTTAAGGACTGTGTGTGAGGACTAAGGAAAAGCAGTTTTTTGCCATAAGGAGACAGTTCTGTTGACAGATTCTTAACCCCACAGCCTGTGTTGTTTTAGAGCACAAACCAGTTGGGCAGCTAATCAGAGCTTAGAAATTTAGTCTGTCTTTTGTTTTCACTTCCTCCTGCTAGCAGGATCAGTATCTCTGACCTGAGTCTCTAAATGATTTAGGGTTGGAAAGTACCTTTTAGCAGATTTCAGAAAAACTTGGAAAGACTTACATGAACTGATGCTGAGTGAAGTGAGCAGAACTAGGACAACATTGTACACAGTAACAGCAACACTATGATAGACTTAGCTCTTCTCAGCAATGTGATCTAGACAATTCCGAAAGACTGATGATGGAAAATGCCATCCACATCCAGAGAAAGAATTATGGAGTCTGAATACAGATCAAAGCGTACTGTTTTATCTTTTTTGTTGCTTTTTCTTTCTTGTGGGTTTTCCCTTTTGTTCTGATTCTTCTTTCACAACATGGCTAATGTGGAAATATATTTATATAATTGTACAATTGCTTGCCATCTTGGGGAGGAAAGGGAAGAGAGGAGAAAAAATTGGAACTCAAAATCTGACAAAATAAATGTTGAAAACTATCTTTATATGTATTTGGGGAAAAAATAAAATTCTATTAAGTGAAAAAAGTCCTCTTTAACCTCAGGCAGTTTCTAAATGCCAGTCTGCATTCCTCTTCAAACTTTTTGTTGTTTTGGTTAGGGGGAGAGGAATTCCATTTTAACAAACTTCCAAAGGTCTGAAGGGTCAGCTCTCCTAAAGCACCCTGGTTTCCCTTCCTTCAAGATCACCTGATTCTCTCATGTATGTGAATTAATGGGGGTCAAGGTTGGCAAAAAGAAACAGTTGCTGCTGCAAATATGAAGATCTCAAGCCTAGCACAGACGCTTTTTTCCTGATTTCTTGCCCTTTGCACACAAATGTGCCAAGAGATAAACCTCTGAGATGAGTTGCCAAGGTCTTCTGAGCACAGTCTCCCCCTTACTATTACCAAACAAGGCATAACATAGGGAGATATATGGCATAGTATCACACACTGAGATATAGAACTGGAAAAGGCCCTCTATTCCAACCTTTTCATTTTATAGATGAGGAAACTGAGACCTAGAGACATTAAAGGACTTGCCCAAGGTCATACAGGTAGTGTGTGTGTGTGTGTATGTGTGTATGTGTGTGTGTGTGTGAGTATATGCACGTGTGTATGTGTGCACGTGTGTGCATATGTATATGTAGGTGTGTGTGCATGTGTGAACAAAGGGTTAAGGGGTGAGTTTGAGGTCCTCTGACTCCTCATTCAATAGCCTTTTCTTTCCACAATGTTTCCTCTCTGGAAGAATCCAGATTTTTCCCTTACCTCCCCCACTCCACCTTTTTAAAAAATGACGTCTTTTGTTTTTACACTGCCTGAATCCCCTCTGAATCTTTCTCTTATTCTAAACCCTATTTCTTGGACACATCACACAGCCCTCTACTGAACTGTGTTTTTGGTTTTTGTTTTTAAGGATTTGGCTACTAATCACTCCAGGGAACCTTATGTCAGGTCCTAAAGCAGCATAGATTGAAAATTTCAAGGTGCCTGGCAATTTAACATTCATAGGATTGTGTCCCTGGCTTTTTAAAAAATCTCCCCTAGCTTTCCCCTTCTCCTGCTTGCCTGGGCTCTTTCTAATACTACTCCCAGAATCACCTCAACCCAGTGTTTTTAATCCAGTGTTCTCTCTCATCCAGATGTTTCTGGAGTTTCCTTAGAAATATTTCCTCCTGCCTGAGTACCAGTAAGTTTCATTCAAATGTTCTGTCTCCCCCAACCTCAGGGCTATTTACAGTTAGCCCCTAGGCTCCAGAGTAGCTCAAGAGGGATAATTGAGACCCATCCAGTCAGAGAGGCAGGATGAATTTTCATCTCCGAGAAACTTCTAGCCTGGAGATTTCTAAATTAAATATCCCTTTACTTCAGGTGAGAAGGTCATCTGAAGTCATTTTTCCATGGCCCCACTCTTTTTTTAAGATGAGGAAGCTGGGGGCCAGAAAAGTTAGGCACCTTGCCCAAGGTCACACAGCAAAGCTGGGACTCAGAAAAACACCTCCAGACTCCAGCCCAGTGTTCTTTCTCCTGCACCTCAATGCTTTGTGCTTCAGAAACTTCCGTTTTCCGGAAATTGGCCAAAGCATTTCTCAGCTTGGATTCCTGTTTTAACACTTTCTGGAATGGAAACTTGTACAGACAGACGTTCTGATCACACATGGTGAGTGTGGATTTCATTTTCCCTCCAGTTGGTTGGATTTGTCTCACTATTGTATTGAGATATAGCTATATATACATGTGTATAAACATATGTACAATACATATGTGTATGTATGTGCATACACACATATGTATAGATGTGTATGTATATATATACACACGTGTGTGTGTGTATATATATATATATATATATATATATATATATATATATATATATATATATGTAATTTTTTTTAAAAGGAGTTGGGTTTCCCTATCTTTCTTAGACTGGAAGTTCAGAGGTGACCCATGAACCCTTATTGGGGCTTTGATTCATACCCAGGATATGTTTGTTCTGCTTCATACTTAGGCTGTTCCCCTCCTTTGGCAGCCTGCTGGCCCTCCTCCCCCAGGGGTCCACCATAATGACGGAGGTCTCCATGTGTACCCCTGAATGGTCTTGCCCACGGTAGCTCAGAACACCCAGGCTCAAGAGATGCTGGTGGAGGGGACTGCAGGTGTGTGCCACCATGCCTGGTTGGTTTGGTTTTCACATCAGTTCCTGAGCTCATAATTCTGGAGCTGGAAGAGACCTCAGAGACCCTCTACACAACCCCCTCTTATTTTATAGATGAGGAAACTGAGGCCAAGACAGGCGAAGTCAAAAGCAGTGGCACCTCAATAGGCCCCAAGTTTTGCTCCCAGTTCAGCAGAAGACTGCAGTCTTCCTTCTACTTCATCTACTGCTGGGGCTCTTAATCTGTTTTGGGGTCATGGTGGTCTGTCACTGGAGAGGGAGCCTCTAGACTCCCTCTCAGAAACATTCAGTCATATTAGAGGGAAATGCTAATTTGCAGTTAGAGGTTAATGAAAATGATATAATATTTTTTACTTTTCAAGTTCATAGTCTCCCCCCTCCCCCGCCAAATCTATCCACAGACCCTAGGTTAATAACCTTTTCCCTATGGTCTCCCATATTGTCATTCAATTCTAGCAAAAGCTATGGGTTCCAGAAGCTCAGAAATAATCTTACCACCTGTTTGCTTTTGTGTCTGGCTTCCTGGCTGGTCAGTTCAGATGTACGGAGCAAAGGAGAATGGGTCTGCCAACCTGAGACCTCCAGGGGTGTATGACCCTGTCTTTTATATTCTTTTCCCATTGGTCCACAGATTTGGAACAAGGATTGCCAATTAACTCCCATCAGTATCTGGGTGACTGTCTCAAACCAAGGTCCTTGGGGATCCTGGTGTAATGCTCTGAGAAAGAAATGGTGTTGACTTAGCAAGGTTTAAGCCATCTGAAGCATCTTTCTTGGAATTCCTATTGGGATTTTGGTAGGGTTTCTAGACCTCTAGGTTCCCTTGGCAGGGGCTACAATCTTACAACAGCACCATGTGGTTGGGCAAGAAGAAAACATCTTTTTAGTGTTTAAGGGTGAATTTCGATTTTTTCCAAAAGAACCACAAAGTATTCATTGCACTCTGAGTGTTCCCTATGGAAACCTGTTGGCCTACAAACAGACTTCCATGAGTTTAAAAAGAACAGGTAAAAAACCTTGAGTTTTCCAGGTTTAAAGGAACCTAAGAGTGAGGAAAGAAAGATAACACGTGTGGACTGAGCTTTCTCCTTCTGCTTGATCAAATCATGATTTCAGTATAACATGATGTTTCAGAGGGATTAATAACTCACCAAGTCTTCTACTGTTCACCTTTGCATGTTTAGCTTTCTTCTCACCTATTGTTTGGAGCAGACAGGAGGGGACCTGATTCCAGGTCTTGAGAAAATTTCAGTCATTTCTTTGTGATGAGGCAAGGCTCTATCGGGCAGGCAGCTGAGAGGGAAGCTATTGGGAAATTAAATGTTTTTAAAGTTAAAAAATTTATTGTGAACTTGGCAACCATTCAGCAAACACAAACATTTCAGTATGTGAAGAAAAAGAAAGAGGAATGTTTCTATCATTCAGTTTGTTTTTTAACAAGCACATGTATATATGTATATATTTATATATATATGTGTATATATATGTATATATATATATATCCACACACATGTACTTTAATGAAGTAGTAACCAAATTCCTCTTTTGCCTGCGTTCCCTTCTGCACTCATTTTTTGTTTTCTTCTTTGCACTTGAAAATATTGATGCCTTTCTAGTGTATATATTACCACCCACTATCCTATATCCTTCCACCTCCTGAAGACAGGACTGTCCAAGGAACTCACAGACTCTGCCCTTTGAGTGGGAACAACGTGGGCTAAGTTCTTTCTCCAAGAAGCAAGTTGTTCAGGAAACGCTTTTCCCTCTCCAGAAGATATGATCGCCAAACTTCCAAACCTGGGAGCCCTCATACTTGGAAACTCTTTAAGTCTGGAATCATTTGTGAGGCTCTGCCCAGGAAACTTCTTTTTTTTTGTCTAGATTTTGGATCATTCTCCCTAGGGAATTTGGAATCTTTCTTCCTCTACACAATAAACACGGTCCATGAACTACTCCCTCAGGCTGAATGGGCAGTCTTTCTCTGCCATGAGCATTCAAGCTCATTCTCAGGCCCTCTGCTTTTGAGCCACATGTAAGCACATGCCTACTTGTGCCTTGAGTTGCTTTAGTTTTGGAGTGGTTTCCCCCCACACTGTTACAAAGAGATATTTACTAGAGAAGGCATAGGATGAACGGAAGTACAGACATTTACCCCCAATGCCCAGGTCACCCTCTCCTCTATGCCACCTTGTTCTCTAGAGGCAGGGTGGGTTCAAGCTTAATGGACTTTCTATAAATGTTTGTCTAATAAGTTCACTTCCGAATTCAGCATAACTGTTGGATAAGTGTGGGCTGTACTGGCAATTAGTCTGTTGGGAAATTCACTCACTCACTCAACCTTTTGAGATTCACAAGGCCATAGCTATCTCCACTATTCTTTTTTTCTTTTTTTGTCTTTTTGGAGGGCAATTGGGGTTAAGTAACTTGCCCAAGGCCACACAGCTAGGTTTTTGTTTGTGTGTGCGTTAAGTGTCTAAGGTCGGATCCGAACTCAGGTCCTTCTGACTCCAGGGCCGACGCTCTACTCACTGCACCACCTAGCCACCCCCATATCTCCACTATTATTAAACTATGGTGTCGGGTAAGAAAAGAGGTCTGCAATCACGGTCATATGTGCACTGGAGGGGAGATGAGGGCCTGAGGCTTCTCTCCCTACAGTCACAGAGAGGACAGAAGAAACAGGCTGGTAGGTTAATGCCTTTTGGAAGCATTGTCATTTCCTACTCAACGGCCAATGGCAAGGCTTCTTTTCTTCACAAAGCAAATGGGCCCAAGACAATGCTTATCTCACAGGTCTATGGAATGGTTCCACCAGAAGAACGTGCTGCATAAGCCAGGGCTTCTGCTGCCAGGGGAAGACAATTCCAAAAGACTCATGGTAAACATGTTATCCACCTCTGTAGAAAGAACTAATGGTGTCTGAAAGAAGATTAAAGCCTATTTCTTTTTCACCTGATTTTTCTTAGTGTGTGTTTTCTTTTGCCACATGTTTAATATGGAAATATGTTTTGCGTAACTTCGTATGTATAATATATATCAAATTGCTTGCCTTCTCAAGGTGGTGGGAGGGGAGGGGTGGAGGGAGAGAATCTGGAACTCAAAAAATTCTTTAGAATGAATGTTTATGAACCTACATCATCTCAGGGAGGGGGAAGGGAAGGGAAGGAAGGACAGAAATTGGAACCCAAAATTTAAAAGAATGTTAAAATTATTTTTGCTTGTAATCAGGGGAAAACAAAATGTTATTTTAAAATGAATGTTCAGAAAAGTATTTTTGCGGGTGGCTATGTGGTGCAGTGAATAGAGCACCGGCCCTGGAGTCAGAAGGACCTGAGTTCAAATCCAGCCTCAGACACTTGACACACTTACTACCCGTGTGACTTTGGGCAAGTCACCTAACCCCAACTGTCCTCCAAAAAAAGTATTTTTACATGTAATTGAGAAAAACCAAAAAGACAACTGTATGAGCCTATAAGACTGAGGTCTCAGCTAGAACTTTCTCCCTCCCACTCCATTCTCCATTGTTCTTGTCCATCAACCAACCTTGGGGTGGCTGCCCATTAGCACTGGGCGTGATGAGGATTGATACTTCTGGAGCACCGTCGGTGCTCCTTTATGCGTGTTGGCTCATAGCCAGGCTCTAGAAAGGAGATCTTTGGTGCAGTAGAGAGAGAATGGTCTCTGGAGTCGTATGAGCTGAATTCAAATCCTGCCAAATCTGTCGTTTCACCTGCCTAGATCTCAGTTTCCTCATCTGTGAAATGAATGGGTTTAACTACGTGGCCATGAAGGTACTTTCCAGCTCTAAACATGTGATCATATGGTATTATGAAAGTATTTCTAAGTGGGCAGCTAGGTGGTGCCATAGTGCATAGAACCCCGATTCTGGCGTCAGGAAGACTTATCTCCCTTAGAGCAAACCTGACCTCAGACACTTACTAGCTGTGTGACCCTGGGCAAGTCACTTAGCCTTATTTGCCTCAGTTTCCTCATCTGTAAAATAAGCTGGAGAAGGAAGTGGCAAACCACTCCAGTGTCTTTGCCAAGAAAACCCCAAATGGGTTCACAGGAGGCAGACACAACTGAAACAACTGAATAACAGTAATTTATAAGTAGTGGTGGCCTTATACTGCTGCTTAAATGGTGTGGGATAAGGGACATGGGAAAGCTCTTACTCCTGAATGATCTCGACAGGCCTATCATGGAGTCTAACATTGTTCCATTAAAGCTCTTTCCGTTGGGTTAGAGATGCTCACAGATTAAACACAAATGCCTCTGGGAGAAGTAAAAAAATAGAGAAAGGAAAAGAAAAGGTAAAACAAATCTCATAAGTAATTTACATCTTATTAAGAATGAATTTCACAACTATTTCCAAGGGGATGGGTGGCTGAGGGTAGGGTACTTATAGGGATGAGACCCGAGGCAGGTGCATAGGGTAGGCAAAGGAGAAGGCAAGATCACCAAGCAAAGGTGGGGTCCCAGCAGTAAGAAGAGTAGCATTGAATTGGAGATGGGTTGGTCCTAAAAGAAAACTTCCCCTTCTCCAACATTCTGAAGCCCACAAGCTGACCATCTTCTCCCAATGGTATGTTAGGTAGGGCCAGAGCTCTGAGAGATCTTTCTGGACCCGGGCAGAATTTTTGTTGGCAAAGATTGTATTTACTGTTCTTGAAGGAATGTGTTTGGACATTCTGGTCTTTCAGGTTTTGCAAGACAGATGACTTTGGCCCCTAAATCCACTTCAGGGTTGAGCTGGGACCCCAGATGACAGCCAGTGGCCTTGCGTCATGGTGCTATTCTGCAATGCTGGGGGGAAAGGGTTTGTACCACAAAGTTCATCATATGGAGACAGCTGCGTTCCTAGGGGACAGTTTTAAAGACCATGATAGGAAAAAAGTTCTCTAGCAGTGACTCAAAGCTTTTTCTTTTTCCTCTCACAATTATCTGCTCCAAATAGGAAATACTAAATCTAGAGGAAAAGAAATAAAAGCTGTTATTTCCTTCAAGTCTGCAATTCAGGTAGTTGTTATTATGTGTCTTGGTTATGATCTATATGACTGGGATTCTCTAAATATGATTTTAGCTAGGTCATTTATTTCTGCTCAATTTTGCTTTTATATGAAAAAAAACTAGACTTTGTTACTAAGACAACAAAGAAGAAAATTATTGTTAATTGCTAAATTAAAAAGAAATTATATAGAATCAGTGTGATGTAGTGGGTATAGAGCTGCCCTGGCAGTCCTGGGTTCTAGTCTGATACCTACTGGCTGTGTGTCCCTGGATCAGTCATTTGACTGCTCAGTGGTCCAGTCATTTCTCTAAGACTAGATTACAGAATAGTAGCAGATCTGTGCTGGTGTCTCCTCATCAAGAACTCCCTTCATTGTTGCTGCTGTTAATCATTTTAGTCTTGTCCAACTCTCCATGACCCCATTTGGGGCTTTTTTGGCAGAGATACTGTAATAGTTTCTCATGTTCTTCTCTACCACATTTTACAGATGAGGAAACTGAGGCAAACAGGGTGAAGTGACTTGCCCAGGGTCACACAACTAGGCAGTGTCTAAGATCAGATTTGAATTCAGGGAGATGAGTCTTCCTGACTTCAGGCCTGGTACTCTAACCACTGGGCAACCTAGGTGTCCAAGAATTCCCTACACCAATGAAATTACAGGTCTGGACCAAAATAAATCACCAGATAAAAAGAGGTAATATGCAGTGTAGAACAAGAGTTAAAGAAATACAAACACCTGGGTATAATATATAACGGACCATCGATGCTCCCAGAACATGGCCATGTGTTCTGGCACAGTCCTGAGCAAAAAGACTGCTATTTAGCACACTTGCACATGCTGTATGTATGCCTTTGTTAAAAAAATTTTTTTTCTCAATAATCCTTAATTGCTATGAGTTAGTATTTATCCTGAAAAAAAATCATCCTCTTCTTTATACTTCTTTAATTAAAAAACTTCCCAGGATGTGTGCATAATGTTTTGGGGGATTTAGAACAGCTTTGTATACCTCAAAATACTGTTATTATTTAAATGTAGTTCCACCCCCAAGCAGCCTTGGCTATCCCCTAAAGCATAGCCCTGTTAATCTGTATACCTGTAGTGGGTATAACTGGATTGTTCCAGAGACTTCTGGAGGAGAGAAACAGAAAAGGAGAGAGATAGGGAAAGAAGAGGTGAAGTATTGCTGGGGCTTCAGGTATAAATTAGATTAAATGTTGTCTGAGATTCTTTGAAATTCTCTGACAAATAATTTATGTTTATATAGCACTTGAATCAATCAATCAATCAATGAGCATTTATTAAACTCTTACTATATACCAGCCACCGTTAGGCCCTGGAGAGTCAAAAAAATTAATCCGTCCCTGTCCTCAAGGAGCAGACATCCTACCATGGAGACAACATATATGGATTTAAGTATATATGAATTTAAGCATTTACATGACTCTTACAAGGTAAAGGTGAGGCAACTTGTGAGAGAAAGCAGCTAAAGGTGTATACAGGAGAGACAGGGCTCTGATGAGCTGGTCAAGGGAATGGAGAGCTGCTGCCTTGCCTAGAATGAAGCCAAGGGAGTAGGAAGATGTTCTGGCTTGTTTTGTGCAGGGCCTCACTCTTGGCTCTCAGAGGTCTCTCTGGCACCTCCTAACCCTGACTGTTATTAAGCAACAGTAGCCCACCGAAGTCTCAGAGGGAGGGGCCAGGAAGCAGATAGCCCGAGACTGGTTATATCACTCTCCCCGTCTGCCTCCATGGAATGAACATTTAATAAATAAGCATGGATTAGTATGAGTAACATCATTTATTAATATCAATAATTAATCATTAATAAGCATTTATTAAGTTCCCACTATGTGCCAGGCCTATGTTAAGTGTTGGGGATACAAAAAAAAAATAAAAGAGGAAAAAGACCAGTCCCAGAAAGCCAAGTTAAAAAATGTCACCATATTGGTGAACTCGCAGCTAATGTCTGCTTAGGACTCTCATTTTTTAATACCTCTCTATAGGTGGCAAGTCCAGAGACTCAGGCACAGACAGGTAAATTAAAAACACATGCAAATACATACAAAGTAATTTCTGGGAGTGTGGGGGGAGAGAGAGTACTGGCAACCAGGAGTATGAGTAAAGGTCTTTGTAGGCCAGAGGATAATGCCTGAGCAGAGCCTTGAAGGGAGCTGGGGGCACCATGGCAGAGGGGAGGAGGGATAGTGTTCCAGGAGTGGGTGCCAGTTTGGGCAGGGCCACAGAGGGAAGAGCTGGACTGTGGAGGATGAGAAGGCGGGGGAGTGATGTGCAAGTCTGAAGAAACAGCTTGGAGTCCAGTTGGGAAAGGCTTCTATGCATGATGGAAGAGTTTGGATTTGACCCCAGAGGCCTGGGGTTTGCTGAAGTTTCTCCAACATGAGAATGGTGGGGCCAGAACCTTAGGAATATCATTTTGGCAGCTGTGCAGAGAATGGATGGGGAAGGGGAGAGACTGAAGTAGACTTCTAAATCTAAAGTCCTTCTTGTTGTAATCCATGATTCTATGAATCTAAGAAAATCCTGGACCCTCATCTTCCCCATTTTGTTCTGAGTGTGTGCATAGGGGAAGAAGGCTTGAGTGAGGGAGGGAGGGGCACAGCAGGCTCCTTGAAAAGGGCCTAGAATAGTAGTCTAGAGCTTTGATTTTTACTCAACAACTTGCAAAGAGCTGGAAACAGTTTTTAATCTTCCCTGGAAACATTAAAGGATACAGTCCTTGGAAACCAGCACTGGCTCTGGAATCCAAAAGGTTGACTTTGGCCAGGGTAGATGGAGGTTTTAGTTTGGGGCAGGATGGGAAAGGGAGGAAAGGAAAAGTATGTGTGTGTGTGTGCCTGTGTGTGTGTGTGTGTGTGTGTGTGTGTGTGTGTGCCTGCCTGTGTGTGTGCCTGTGTGTGTGGGGGGGGGTTTGGGGCCTGGGTATCATGATATCTGCTCCCAAATATGGAAGACAAGAGGGAAGTAGAAGGAAAGAAATGGAAGAGTCTCTGAGGGGCCTTTGCATCTTGCTACTCCTTCCGGAGGCCTATCACTCCCATTCCAAAGGAACCCTCCTGAACATCCCCCCTTTTAGAACAATCGCACATTAACGTGTCTGTTTGGTAACTTCCCATGTTCGTGTCTTGCATTTTCTCAAGGTGCCTCCTTTCCTGCTCCATTTCTGGGGCTCACAGGCTCAAACAGAAGGACCCCAGGGGCCATGCAGACCAACACCCTTGTCCCACAGATGAGAACGCTGAGCTTCAGAGAAGTAAAAGCACTTGCTCGAAGTCACACAGGGACTAAGTGGGAGAGAGAGCATAGTTAACTCAATAACTGAGCCACAGAGACACTAAGGGACTCAGGATCACAGAACCAGAAGAGACTAAGAAGCCACCCAGGTCAGCCCCTGCATTTTACAGATGAGGCAATGGAGACCCAGAGAACCCCAAGTGACTTATCTGACAAAGGCAGGATTTTCACCCAAGTCCTCTGACTAGAGACTCTCCATTGGACCATACTGCCTCTGGTGATAGATGGTGGCAGCAGGCAAACTGGGCCATATGAAAACATCTCCCAGAGTTAGGAAGGGGCCTGAGGGTGACTCTCACATGGGGCAGAAGTCTGAGCTGGTGGGGTCACAGCTGATGCTTTTTGGAGTCCCTATTATGGAAGAATTGCTCCCATACAGGACTCTTAAAATCTCAGCCTCCCAGAGTGAGAAGGGAGCTCAGAAAAGCCCTTCCCAGGGTGAGCAGCTTATAAATAAATTTGCAAGTCAATCATATTTTGTCAGCCGGACCAGGAAATCAGGATGTGGGGTGTTTATTGAAGGGAGCTTAGAGAGAAGAAAGAAGGAGGCTTAGCTGGGCCTCACTCCACAGGCTTCCGTTTTCAGCAATCCGGCCTCAGACATTTGCATCCTGTGACACTTCCTTTCCTAATCTCTGTTTCCCCCTGAAATAAGCAGCTTTCTAAATGATTTCCTGTAGCTGAGGAGGAACCCTTCCTGAGGCCTTCGAGTGGGAGGCCTGATGTCAGACAAGAAAGCCCCCAGGCAGTGGGGGACTCCCTTGGGTCAGTTGGCTGCATCCAAACCCTGAAGCCCCAGCGTTCTTTGGGGCAGACCCCTTGCTCTCTTCTCCGGCCATGCCCTCAGACACAGACTTTTCCTTGGCTCGTTTTGGGTCCTCCTCCTTTTAAACCTGGCAGAGAGAGAAGTGTTGTTGAGACGGTGTCAGAGAAATAAGGAAAGAAAGAGCCTCGGAAATGCCCTAATTCAACCCCTTCTTTTTACAGATAAGGAAACTGAGGCCAGGGCAGCGACACAAGTAGTTTTGGTTAGACCGGGGACTTGAACTGAGGTTTGCTGCTCCTGGATACCAGTTTCGACTAAACAGTCCTTTCTCCCCAGACACCTAGGCACACCTGACCTCCTCTTGGGGGAGGCCTAACCTGTGCACCCAGCATCTGGTGGGGGTGGGAAGAGATCTGGCTTTAGAGCCAGTGGTGCCAGGCTTCCCTTTAGGAAGGAGGGCAAGGCATTCAATGCTTCTGGATGAAATGATGGGGAGGTCCTTTCCAGCTCCCAATCTATTCTCCAATGACCACAGGGCTCGTCCTGGTCTCACATCCTCTTAGGTTGGGTGTATGTGTTTCTAGCAGCGTATAGGACAGATAGAAACAGGCTGGTGAGTGAGACTGGCCCTCATGTGGGTGATACCTTGAGTTTTGAGGCTCTAGTCAATTACCCCTTGGGGGAGTGCTTTCCTCAACCTGCATGGAAGGAATAGAAAGACTGGAGGTGCCTGAAACAACTGTCCTTAAGTGAGCTAAGTAAAATAAGAGTCAATAAAGCCTGATTTTAGTTTAGCTCCAGACCCCCATGTTAGAAATGTTTCCAGCAATTATGAAAACTTCTCCCTCTCCATCTCTCTCTCTCTTTTCGTCCTTTTCTCTCTCTTTCAATCTCTCCTTTTCTCTATTTTTCTCTCTCCATCTGTCTTCTCTCTCTTTCTCTCCATCTATCTCCCTATTTCTCTACCTCCCTTTCTTCATCTCTTTCTCTTTCTCAATCTCCTTTCTCTCAATCTCTCTTTCTCTCTATCACTATCTCCCCTCCTCCATCCTTTCCTCTGTCTCTATCTTTCTCACTTTCTCTCATTTGTCTCTTTGCCTGTCTGTCTCTTTCCTTTCCCCTTACCCTCTCCTCCTCCACTCCTTTATTCTTCTCCCTTCTCCTTCCCCACTCCCCATACATCAGCATTTCAACTGCATTTAACCTGTAAGAGCACACAAATCAACATAGATCACATAGCTTTAATGAAACCAATTTCTTTTCAAGCAAGTGGCAAAACAGAAAATAGACTCAGTTAATGATGACTGGAGGAGCAGTGTCGTCTCTCTGTAGAGAAAACAAGAGGGTGAGAGAGGAGGCAGAGTATGAGAATATAGAATTCACTAGGTTCTGAGCCCACAGGACCGTGGGGACAGTGTTCTGCCCCACTCTGTCTGGCTTGTGTTCAGTGCCCAGCCACATATCCTCAGTGTAAGAGTCTGAAGCTGCTGGGTAAGAGTTGTGAGCATGGAGTGAGTTAGCCCTTGACTCAGAGCACACTGGAGATTTCTGTCCTGTGCCCCAGCTAGCCGTCTCCCATGTGCACTCCAGCACCTTGACCAGTGAGGAGCTTTCCAGGTGACATCTCGAGATCTTTGTCAGCTGAAACTCAGCCAAAACTTCTATTTCCCCAAGATCTCCCTTCAAACAGGATCTGGGCAAGAATGCCAGCTCTGGCTGCCCTGACAAGCCTTTCAACCAAGTGCTAACGTCCCACTGATCCAGGGGCATCTGCGTTTTAATAGTAGTGGCTAAGAGATGGAAGACAAACTCTCATTCACAAATGTGAGTTTCAAGAAATATATCACTGGAAACTAAATTCAGCTAACAATTTCTTAAGGGGGCATAGCTCACAAATCCTAACTGACTGGCCACTATGTAAGTTCCTAGAGGACATGTTTACCACGTTCTACTGATGTCTCCCAACAGTAGAAGTTCTGCTTTTACAAGGCCTGGGTTCATCTGAATGGCTTCTAACAACACTCTTTGGTTCATGCTTCCCACCTAGGGTTTGCCCTGAGAATGTCAAATTTTGGCTCATGTCTCACTTTCTGAGACAGAAGGATGATACAGTGGAAAGATGTGGAGTTGATATGGAGAGTGGTGGGCTTGTTTTTTACCTCTACCTTCTAAGAGGCACCATTGAGCAGTCTGATGGTCAACATGCATTCAAACCCTGTCTCTGACATGACTTAAATGGAGGTTTTAGAGTTCATGGCTCAGAGAGGCAGAAGGTAGTGATGGGACCCAAGACTGTGGGGTCTTCCAGGATGATGAGCTTCTGGTGGGGAGCATGGTGGAGGAGTCAGTGAGAGAGATGGCTAGAAAGTCAATCAAGAGAGAGTTGCTTTTTCTTCTGCTTCCCCTCCCTCCACTTCCTCTCCAACAGCTAGGGTCTTGTTCCTGGGCTGCAGCCACCTCTCTCGCCCACTCACCCCAACACTGTAATCCCAAAGCTGTGGCTCAGCCATAGGGGACCTCTCAAGCCTCATGTTCCTCATGTTCCATGACCCTCCAGATCCAACCTAATGATGGTCTGGTCTTCTTCAAAGAAATGAGCAACACTTTGATCAGAACTGGACCATTAGGCCATTCGATGGTTCCTCTTATAAGATGGAGAGGAAGAGCAAGGCCACCACTCTCCAAGCAAAGAACATCTCCTTTGGTGATGTGCTTGTCCCATTAGAGCTGAAATCCAAAAAGCCTGATGGGGACCAAATTGTTTACACAGGTGTATGTGACGCAGAAGGTGTGGCCCCAACAAAAGCCAGGCAATGACAAGAAAGTCATCTGAAGTACCATTCCTTTCACTGGTAATAGGACCTTTGAGATAGTTTGGCAAGACGAGTTTGACAGTGACCACAAACAGGAGGGGGCATTTCCAATGGGGAAGACCCTTCTCTGTCACTGAGTATTATAAATACAAGCCCAGTGAGAAACAGCTTGATGTGGGTGAATTAGGAGGCATTCTTGTGAACATGAGTCTGCTTGACATTGCTGGACACTCTACCTTAAAAAAATTCAGCCCATAACCAACACAATCCTAACTAAGATCTGCTTGGACTTCTGCTCTCTCCCACTGGGGACTGGTAACACATGAGGCCCAAACTCTTTGGAGCTATACTCTCCCATCTTGCAGATCACAATACAGCATTCTTGACAAAACAACTTTTCTCCATTTCAAGCCTGAGCACTTGCACCCAAAGTACTTGGTCACACTGTTGACCCCGGTAATGCCAAGCACAAATGCAAGTTAGATGTTGTATACTTAAGTGATTAGGCAGACTGGAGGCTGCTTTTTTCCAAGTTGAATGACTTCTTCCTTTTTGTTTAACATGTAAAAAAATGTGTATGGACCCTACCTGCCGTGTGGAATTGGGTTGTTGTTTCAGACCCAGGAGTGATTTTTCAGCAGGCTCTTTGGAAAGCTGCGAACTGTAATGAGGAACAGCTGAAGTGGTCTCCTAGGCAGACTTCCTTATTTGTAGCTTGGCTTTGTGGAAGTGGGCTTGCAGAGAGATGGCACTTTTACTTTCTTTCCTCATGTGTGAAATGAGAGGGACCTCAGAGGCAGTCTACCTCTATAGCTATTACCTCTAAATAATTCAAGGCTTTCTGCAAGCCAGTTTACCTGAATTGTCATGTTGTTGTATCATTTCAGTCACGTCCAACTGCTTGTGACCCCATTTGGTGTTTTCGTGGCAGAGATACTGGAGCAATCTGTCATTTCCTTCTCCAGCTCAGTTTACAGATGAGGAAACTGAGGCAAACAGAGTGAAGTGACTTGCCCAGGGTCACACAACCAGTAAATATCTGAGGCCAGATTTGAACTCATGAAAATGAGTCTTGCTGACTGCAAGCCCAGTGCTCTATGCCCTGTGCTGCCTGGTTGCCTGAATTGTTATATTGTCCCTTTATTTAGGAAGCACTGGTTACGTGGCTATGTGGTGGAAACCTGCACCATAATAGTATCACTGCATGTGAACTTTGTAAAACTATGCATGGAATTGTAATCAACTTTTGATATTTATTTTTTTATTTTTTTACTTTTAGTTTACCAATATTTCTAATAAAGGACTTGAAAAGGAAAAGAAAGTCAATTTGACCCCCTCTTACAGCAAATCTCACTTTCCCTACAGACATGCCCAGCATTCCAGGACGATAATACCCCGTCAGTGTTGAGGTTACCTCCACAGGGCAAAGCACTCGGGGTCTGTAGCCAGACAATCTCTTTCTCCTCCTCTTGCCCACAAACTCCAGCACCAGTGAAGGGCTCTGATGTCCCTGTTTGACCCTCTGCACCATAGTCCTATGCCTTGTGACTCTTCAGCTCTGGGTCAGTTCCTCTTGGTCCAGGCACTCAGTGCCGTACCAGGATGGCTCCTCCTATTCCCGGAGGAGTAGTTCTCGGAATCTCTTATCTCACCTGTCAAGTCTTTGCTACTCATCACTGCTTTTCCTCCCTCTGCTGGCCTCTCTGGCCTCTCTGCCTGGAGATGTCAGGCCCCACAGGGGCTCCTTCCAGAAAGCCCGAGAGTTTCCTTCAGGGAATCCAAGACTCTCCAGCTGGTTTGTCTCTTGCATCTGTCTTTGCTTCTTTATAAAACTCCCATGTCTCACTCCCTGCTCCTTCTCCTCCTCTAAGTCAGGGGCCAAATTCTTCTTGGAGTCGATCTTCTGGACTCACTGAACTGACTTGCTCTCATGGAAGGCCTCTGTTAGTCCCTTGATGGACTCATGACGGCTCCTGAAGAGATCACCAGCTCTGTTTTACAGTTCAACAGTTCCTCATCTGACCCCTTTTCCGTGGTTAGATGAGGGTAAAAAAAAAAAACAACTCTCTTACTCTTGCACACAATGGAGCAAAACTGGTGGCTGGAAATCACACCTAGTCCGAAGACCAAGTCCAGGGTGGTGGGGGCAGGCCACGAGGCAGCTCCAAACATGGAAGCCAGCCAATATTTATAGCTGACTGTGTGTAATCAAGACTGGGGGGAGGAGGCACATTTGGGCAATGAGCAAAGGGAGGATTCTACAAGAGAGGATTCGTTTTGTATCTCATGAGCTAGCCTGGAGCAAATACTTTCTTTCAATTTGCAGAATGCTTTACCAATATTGCCCCAATTTACTTTCACAACAACCCTCGGAGGTGGAGGCTGTTATTCTTACTTTATTGATGAGAAAACAGAGACAGATAGAGGTTAAGTGACTTGGCATGGGTCACATAGCTAGTAAATGTCTGAGGCTGGATTCGAACTCTGGCTGGGTGGGTGGGTGGCAACCTGGAGTCAATCAACCAATCCACCAACCAGCAAGCCTTTATTAAGCATTCCACTATATGCCAGGCACCATGTGAGGGGCTGAGGATAAAAAAAAACAAATGTGAAATCATATCTTCCAGTGTAGCTGGGGGTGACACCATGTAGGGATATACAAAATAGAGATAAGGTGATTTGAGAGGGGCTGGAGCCTCCCAGTCTTAAAACTATTCTTAAATTGCTATTGTTCAGTCCTGTTGACTCTTTGTGACCCCATTTGGGGTTTTCTTGGCAGAGATACTGGAAAGGTTTGCCATTTCCTTCTCCAGTTCATTTTACAGATGAGAAAACTGAGGCAAACAGGGTGAAGTGACTTGTCTAGGGTCATACAGCTACTAAATATCTGAGGCTGTATTTGAATTCAGGGAGATGAATCTTCCTGACTCCAGGTTCTGCCCCCTGTGCACTAGGGCACCCCCTAACTGCCTTTCACTCAGAGGTGGGGATGGAAGATGGGATATGTCATAGGATCACAAATACAGAGCCAGAAGATACCTTAGAGGTCACTGAGGTCAATCCCCTCATCATACAGAGTAGGAAGCTGAGACCCAGAGAGGCTAAATAACTTTGCCAGAGGTCACATAGTTAGAAAAGGCAGAGCAAGATTTGGACCAGGTCCTCTAACTCTTGATCCTGCTCTCTTTTGTTGTGGCTCTCTGTCTATGGGTGTCTTTTTGGCGTGAGATGGGGTTGGGGGCCTTGTCCCATTTTGTCCATTCTTCCTGCATTGGGAGATGGCATAAATCTATAAAATGGGAGTTTGTTGGGATTAGTGGAAGAAGGTATCTGAAGTGTAGAAAGACTAGTCTATTAGTCATATTTATCAACAAGCTTTTATTTAGCTCTTGCTATGTGCCAAGCACTGAGTCTTTCACTGGCATTATAAATATTCAATAGACCGTCTCTACCTACAAGCAGTTTACATTCTAATAAGTGAAGAGAGAACAGAAAGGGGAGCCAGAAAGTCCAGTGGGGCAGATTACAAGCATTTACTCAGTGGCTAATCTGTGCCAGGTCCCATGCTAAGCTCTGGGGATAAACAGACACAAATGAAAGTCTCTGCCCTCCAGGAGCTTACGTTCCCTCAGGGAAAACAATATTAGCCTAGGATTTCAGAAAAACCTGGAAAGACTTGCATGAACTGATGCTGAGTGAAGGTGGCAGAACCAGGAGAACATCGTACACAGTAACAGCCCCATTGTGTGATGATCAACTTTGATAGACTTGGGTCTTCTCAGCAATACAGTGATCCAAGACAATTCCAAAAGACTGATGATGGAAAATGTTGTCCACATCCAGAGAAACGACTATGGAGTCTGAAAGCAGATTGAATAATATTATTTTCACTTTTTTTGTCGGGTTTTTTTTCCCTTTTGTTCTGATTCTTTCACAGCATGACTAATGTGGAAATATGTTTAACATGATTATACGTGCATAACCTATATCAGATTACTTGCTATCTTAGGGAGGAGGAGGGAAAGGAGGGGGAGAAAAATGTGGAACTTAAAATTTTATAAAAATGAATATTGAATACTATCTTTACATGTAACTGGAAAAAGTAAAATACTGAAAGTATTAAAAAAAACAATATTAGCCTATATAAGCCATTGCTAGGGAGTCAGAGGAATAGAGAGGGTACAAATTTTAGTAGTAGGGATTGGAACTAGGGCTAGGTAGTGAGGCTTTCACCTAGTGAAAGTGGGAGGTCGGGGTGAACGCTGAGACAGTTGCACCTTCTAAATGCTGACTTTCCTGGGACAACACCTTGGTTACCCCACCCTAGTTGCTGTTCTGCTTCAGAGTCTATATTAGCTACTCAGAGGTAGGAAATCTGGGGTGTGGTGGAAGCAAGATGCCTGCATGAACTGTTTCTATATTGGCACCTTATGGTGTGGCAGATACTAGCAGGTAGAGACTGAGCGCTAAGATGGGATGGCCCCCTTAGCTCAAGAGCAAGAGCATTAAAAACTCATCCTAACCACAATTTCCCTTTGTTGAAGTGGCATTTCCTGACCTTGCTGATTCCCACTCTCTACCCAACAGGGCTCTCAGAAGCTGTACTGTAGAATCATCTAACGGCATTCACTCACACTCTCATCTTTTATCTTCAGAAAATAGGAACTAACATCTATTTAGTGCCTGCTGTATGCCAGGCACTGCACTAAACACTTCATAATTATGTCATATGGTCCTCACAACAACCCTGGGAGGCAGATGTTATTATCCCCATTTTTACACATAAGGAAACTGAGGCAAACAGGAAGTTAAATGACTTGCTTAAGGTCACACAGCTAGTAAATTTCTGGCATCAGATTTTCTTTCTTTCTTTCTTTTTACTTTTCCTCTTATTTATTTTCTAAAAAATAAATTTATTTTTTCAAAAGAAATTTATGTTTATTTTTAGTTCTCAACATTCATTTCCACAAGATTTTGAGCTACAATTTTCTCTTCCCATCTTTTCCCTACACCCCACCCCAAGATATAGAGCCTACTAAATACCCCTTCCCCCAATCTGCTCTCTCTTATATCCTCCCTCTTCACCCCCCCTAACTTTGTAGTAGTGCAAGATGGGTTTCTATACCCTGGTGCCTGTATATCTTATTTCCCAGTTGCACAGAAAAAACAATTTTTTCAAACATTTGTTTTTAAAACTTTGAGTTCCAGATTTTTTCCCTTCTTCCCTCCTCACCTGCCCCCACTGGGAAGATAAGCAATTCAATATAGGTTGTACATGTGTAGTTATCCAAAAAAATTCCATAGTAGTTATATTGTGAAAGACTAACCATATTTCCCTCAGTCCTATCCCAACCCCCCTTATTCTATCTTCTCCTTTAACCATATCCCTTTTCAAAAATGTTTGCTTCTAACTACCCTCTCCCCCAATCTGCCCTCCCTTCTATCCTCTCCACTTTTATCTCCTACCCCCTTATTTTCCTATAGGGTAAGATACCAAATTGAGTGTGTATGTTATTCCCCCCTTAAGCCAAATTCAATGAGAATAAGGTTGTCCCATTCCCTTTCACCTTCCTGCTCTTCCCCTCCATTATAACAGTTCTCTATACTCTTTTATATATTAGATAATTTACCCTAATCTATCTCTCCCTTTCTCCTTCTCCCAAGAAATTCCTCTCTCACCTCTTAATTTTATTTTTTTAGATATCATCCCTCCATATTCAACTCATCTCTGTGCCCTCTGTCTATGTATACATGAACATACATATGCCCACACTCTCATATATATTTATATACACATACACCCTACTATACATACATATATACATATACATATATATATATATATTCGCTTCAACTATCCTCTTACTGAGAAAAGTCTCATCAGTTGCAATTATCATTTTTCCATGTAGGAATGTAAAAGTTTAACTTTAATAAGCTCCTTAAGATTTCTTTTTCCTGTTTATCTTCTTCATGCTTCTCTTGCTTCTTGTATCTGAATGTCAAATTTTCTGTTCAGCTCTGGCTTTTTCATCAAGAATTCTTGAAAAGCCTCTATTTCATTGAATGACCATATTTTCCTCTGTAGCATTATACTCGGTTTTGCTGGGTAGGTGATTCTTGGTTTTAACCCTAGCTCCTTTGACTTCTGGAATATCATATTCCAAGCCCTTTGATCCCTTAATGTGGAAGCTGCTAGGTCTTGTGTTATCCTGATTGTGTTTCCACAATACTCAAATTGTTTCTTTCTGACTGCTTGTAATATTTTCTCCTTGACTTGAGAGCTCTGGAATTTGGCTATAATATTCCTAGGAATTTTCTTTTTGGGATCTTTTTCAAGAAGTGATCAGTGAATTCTTTTAATTTCTATTTTGCCCTCTGGTTCTAGAATATCAGGGCAATTTTGCTTGATAATTTCATGGCTTTCAGGCAGTCCAATAATTTTAAAATTATCTCTCCTGGATCTATTTTCCAAGTCAGTGGTTTTTCCAATGAGATATTTCACATTGCCTTCTATTTTTTCATTTCTTTGGATCTGTTTTATAGTATCTTGATTTCCCATAAAGTCATTAGCTTCAAATTACTCCAATCTAATTTTGAAGGACTTATTCTCTTCAGTGACTTTTTGAAATTCCTTTTTCATTTGGCAAATTCAGTTTTTTAAGGCATTCTTCTCCTCACTGGCTTTTTGAGCCTCTTTTTTGCCATTTGAGTTAGTCTATTTTTTAAGGTGTTATTTTCTTTAGTGTATTTTTGGGTCTCCTTTAGCAGGCTGTTGACTCGATTTTCATGATTTTCTTGCATCATTCTCATTTCTTTTCCCATTTTTTCCTCCACTTCTCTTACTTGATTTTCAAAATCCTTCTTGAGCTAATCCATGGCCTGTAACCAGCCCACATTTTTCTTGGATGATTTTGATGCAGGAGTTCTGACTTTGTTGTCTTCCTTCCACTCCATGCCTTGATCCATTTTGTCCCCCAAAAAGGAATCTATGGTTTGATTACATTTTCTGGGATTGCTATCTTCCCAGTCACTTACTTGACTTTTGATCTCTTTGACATGGTAGAACTCTGCTTCCAGAATGGGAAGAGCTATGTACCAAGTCACCAGGGTTTTTGCAGCTGCTAGAGCTATTAGGAGGGTGCCCTCTCTACAACCCCCACAAGCTCTGGCACACTGGCCACACACCCCAGCACCACCACCCAAGACTGTGATCCAGATCCAAGCAGGTTAAAGCAAGAGCCATTACCCTCTGAATGGTTGCTTGGGCCCCTGCAATCTGCAGTCCGGGAGCTCCTGAGACAGCTAGGCAGCGGTGGACCACCATGCCTCCGCTGCTTCTCACCCCAGGGACAGGGGCCGGACCTCCCTCTTGGTCCTCCTGTTCCCACAGAGTTCCACACTGACCTTTTACCTTATTTTTGGCATTTATGGGTTGATAATTCTGTAAACCACCACAGCTGCTGGTGATTCTCTCTCCTGAAGTCTGCTCCGGGCTGCTGCTGGTCGGGCTGCCCTGGGGCCGGGGAACCATGGCTCATGTGGAGCTGTGCTCTGCTCCCAGCCCTGGTGCAACAGATCCCTCCTGTTGGCCTGCTGGGCTTCTTTCAGCAGGAGCTTTGTTTCTCTTTGTCTCTTTGTGGGTTCTGTAGCTCTAAAGTTTGTTTAGAGTCATTTTTTTACATGTATTGGAAGTGATTGGCGGTGAGCTCACACCAAGTTTGTGCTTCTACTCCGCCATCTTGGCTTTGCCCCCAGGGGTCAGACTTTCACTTTGGGACAGGCACTCTATCCACCAAACCACCTAACTGCCACTAGAAAAGATTTCATCCCAATTTCACTCAGGCATGTCTTGCCCAGGCTGCAAATCTTTTCTTCATCATTAATAAATAGCACAGTCATGTCCAAGCTTAGACATAAGAATTACACAAACTTAGAATTTAAACTCCAAAGCATAAACAAAGAAAAATGAGCAGTAAATGCTTTAATCTTAGTCCATTTCAAGAATTCCAATGATTAACTAGGATAAGGAGGGGCAGGGCAGCCAGGTAGCACAGTGTGGATAGAGAGTGAGACCTGGAGTCAGGACAACCTGAACTCAAATCTGGCCTTAGACACTTGCTAACTGTGTGACCCTGGGCAAGTCACTATACCCTGTTTGCCTCAGTTTCCTCATCTGTAAAATAAACTGGAGAAGAAAATGGCAAAGTACTCTGGTATCTTTGCCAAGAAAACCCCAAAGGTGGTCCTTAAGGTCTTGGACATGACTGAAAAGAGAACAACAATGTGTGAGAGGAGCGGAGGTGATGAATTTGTGAGATGTTGTGGGGATGAAAGAGAAAAGGTAGGTCTGGCAAAAGAACATCTGCAGCATAGGCAGCCCAGGGTCCCAGGCGATCCTCTGACATAACACAAATTGCAGATAATTGGGTGTTGATTTGTTCTTGTAGAGGTTTCCTCTTGGGAATTTCCTTTAAACCAGTGAAATCAGAGGTCCAGTCCCCATGGGCTGAAAAACTGCTGTCCTTGGTTCTACAGCTCTAAGCTGTGTGAAGGGAATGAGTCACATCCCCACCTGGTGACTCAGATGACTCTCAGAAATAGGGATAAGTGGCCTCAAGGCCACTTCCCCACCCCTGCTCTAAGATAGCAAGTGTTGAGAAACCGCTATTCTGCATTGGTCAGACTTTCCCCACCTGGGAGTTCCTTTTATCTAAATAAGCACAATCTGATTGAAAAAAAAAAAGTTGGAGCATTGTGCATTCCAGGTGTTACCATCCTCAGTTCACAGCTGAGCAGAGCAGGCCCAACGACCTTCCTGTCATTGCAAAGTTCATAAGTCTGGGAGGTAAGATACCAAGGTAGGTTTTCCTGCCTCTGAATACTGCACCACACAAATACTTCTTGCCCTGTGTTCCCCAAGTTTAGCTCTTCACATTGATTTATTCAAAACAAACTAGGGATTTAGCTATTGATTTCAGCATAAGTCATTTTTGCAAAGATGAGTCCCACAGAAGTGAGTTTATCCAGGCCAAATAGATATAGTCCCAAATAAAAAATCAGAAGAGCTGTCGTC
This sequence comes from Gymnobelideus leadbeateri, assembly GCA_011680675.1. Classification (NCBI taxonomy): domain Eukaryota; kingdom Metazoa; phylum Chordata; class Mammalia; order Diprotodontia; family Petauridae; genus Gymnobelideus; species Gymnobelideus leadbeateri. The sequence goes on along the minus strand of WOXC01010862.1, from coordinate 164,179 downwards.
CTGACCTGTGGCAAGGCACTTGCCACTGGACACTGCTGACTGGAGGAGAGAGTGGACCGGTGACTTTGCACAGCTCTGCCTCTCTGAAATCCAAAGGACTTGCAAGCCAAGACATCACCCTTCTGATGTCACTGATCCTCTTTAAGAATGAAGGGCAAACCTCAGCTCAGAGCACCTCTGCTCAAATCCCAGCTCCCCCAGCTGGAGCTTGTGACCTCCCCTGCTGGGTCTCAATCTCATCATCTGAAAAACAAAGGGGTCAGAAAGAGGGGATCGACAAGATCCTCTTCAGCTCTGACCCTCTAGGACTCCACCCTTACAAAAGACTTCAATCTGAAGTTCATTTCAGTTCATTCTGTCTGAAGTTTTATTTGAAAAATTTAAGCCACTGAAATACAAGAAACAAAGCGAAAACTGAATTAAGTGACAGGAGCAGCTGGTAGAATGTAGGGCCTCCCCGGCTCCGGGCCCTAGGCTGAGTGTTCTCCAAACACCGTGAAGTAGGTGCTACCATTATTTCCACTTCACAGTTGAGAAAACTGAGGCAAACAGGTTAAGTGACTTGCCCAAGGTCACATAACTATAGAGACTCAGGTCATCCTGCCTCCAGGCCCAGTGTTCTAGTTACTGGGCCACCTAGATGCCAAGCATTTATTAAAGGCTTACTGTGAGCCAGGAAGCAGTTAGTGATGTGGAGTACAATGAGGCCGGATATATAGATTGAGGGTCACCCATGAAGAGACAATTGGAACTATGGGATCTGACGAGACCACAAAGTCAGAGGATATATAGAGAAGAGAATTTGGAACATAGCCACAGTTAGGGACAGTGATGAAGAAAGAGACAGCGGTGGTTGTCAGGCGGGGCAGGAGAACAGAGCTGTGTTGGGAAAGCTGAGATAGGAGGGTCTAAAGCTAGAGAAGTCAAGAAGGCCGAGGACTGAGGAGAGGCTGCCCAGAGATCTCTGACAGATATAGAGACAAGTTTCAGGGTAGTGAGGTCAGAAGCCAGCTTGCAAAGGGATTTCAAGACTGCCTGTGGTCCCGTTAGCTCTAAATATTCTGTATAGAAACGATTTTATACAAATATATCAAAAAGGTACAAATTTACCAGCATTTACACAGTCTTGACACAAAGTAGTTTCTGGCCTAGGTGTCAGCACCTTGCAGAAATTAAAACAACTTCAAATTCATCTTGTTCAACAGTGATCAAATTCATATACTCCTTTATTCCCCAACCAAAAACCTTTTCTTTTTCAGTTCCACAATCCACTGAAGGTCTACCCTGATGCCTAATCTTGGCAGTCAGGGGACACTGTATTCTCAAAGCTGGGCCTGTGGCCCAGGTCCTCCCATGATGGCAAATAAGGCTTCTATAATGGGCCTTGAGGTAGACTGCCTAGATCTACACAGATCCCTTGTCTAAGAAATGGCCAGCTTGGTTCAGAGAGGCTCATTCATTATGTCGATCATGAGACAATGGAATTTTCCAGCAGAGTCACTCGTTAATTTTCTTGCCAATTAAATGGGTGTGAATTTGTTTTAATTTGGCCTTCTCTAAATATACTTGATAGCAAACTGGGGAGTGACTCTTATCTGCCATAAATGAGGGTATCAAACCCACATCAATGCAGCTGTAGATGCTAACCGTACGGAAGTCTGTTGGGGTGTTTATGGATGGGTGTGAGGAAGAAAAAGAGGATAAAGTTTGGGATGGTCTTTGTGGGGATTCATGCAAAGTCAGTCAGTGAGTCAACAAGCATTGACTATGTTCTAGACACCGTACTAAGCATGGGGCACACAAATGCAAGCTAAAAGAAAAATGGCCCCTGCCCTCCAGGAGCTTACATTTGATTGGGGGAAGACAGCTAAGAGGGAGCTGGAAAGGGGAGGGAGTGAAGAATTAAGGGCTTGCTGGGTGGTAGGAGGGCCCAGTTAAGATTAGATGATATAAATTTAGGGAAGTCATAGGATCCCAGGCTGAGCAGGAAGGGACCTCAAAGGCCATCCAATGCGACCTCCTTTTGTGGATAAAGAAAGGTGAGTGATGGTCTAGCGTCATATATACAATTGCAGACCTGGAGCTTGAAGGGGCCTACGGGAGGCTATGAAGGACTCCTACTCCATTTTTTTGAGGGCAATTGGGGTTAGGTGACTTGCCCAAGGTCACAAGGCTAGTTTTTGTGTTAAGTGTCTGAGGATGGATCTGAATTCAGATCCTCCTGACTCCAGGGCCAGTGCTCTACTCACTGCCACTTAGCCCCAGGTCTCCTGCTTCTTAAGGAAAACATTAAGAAATAAATATTTCCCCAATGAAAAGTCCTTGCCTAAATGCATGAAACATCAGTATTTAATCAGCTTTTTAGAAAAACCAAGCCACCCCTTAATTTATTTCACCCTCTTTTTCAAAAGCCCATTTTCTGCTGGGAGAGCCTATAAAAGGTAGAGAAAGACTCTAAAGTGCCAGAAAATGGATGAAGAGTGGAAAGCAGGCTGAAAATGGAGCACCATAAAGCAGGGATAAAATACTGGTGCCTGCTCCTGCTCCTGACAGATTGGACTGGATCCAATTCTCTGTTCAGGTAATGACTCTCTAGGATGCACTATATTTTATAACTTGTGTCAGGGAGATTGCTAGAAGCCAGAGGACTCTCTGTTGGTTTGGATTTGTTTCTCTCTGGGCAGGAAAATACTTAGACTTGAGCGATTCAATTAATAAAGTTGTTCTTGACAGACTTGTTCCCAAATGCAGAATGTAGTATTTTTTTTAACAGACCTAAGAGGACACCTATCATCCAATTCACTTCCATTTTACAAATGAGGAAAGGGAAGCTAATTGAACTGCTTAGCTTTACACAGGTAGTACACATCAGAAAGGAAATTTGGATGCATGCCCTTTAGGAAACAGAACTCTTTTCATCCTGCCTTATTTCATTTATAGCATCCCAACAGTAGGAAGAGTAAGGTAGATAGTGGAGCTAACTCTAGCAAGACTTGACCAAGGGCAACTAGGTGTCACAGTGAATAGAGCACTGGTCCTGGAGTGAGGAGGACCTGTGTTCAAATCCAGCCTCAGACACTTGACACTTATGACCTTGAGCAAGTCACTTAACCCTGAGTGCCTTAGGGGAAAAAATAAGCCAAGGGTTCAAGGTACTTGATAACATGTGGTCAAAGTATCAATCATAGGGTTAAGATGCTGAAGGGAAGGAGAGAAGATTGGAATAGGGGGTGATGTGAGGGGTAACAGGTTGCAGGGAGGACACGGAAAAGGTGTACAAGGAGAGAGATTTCCCATTTTATAGATGTGCCCACATCGGGTCCAGAGAGAAGTGATTTTGCCATGACCACACAGAAAGCCAGTGGAAGAGCATGGACTGGACCAAGGGACCCAGGAAGCTCTCAATTCCTCAGGCCAGGGACTAATTTAGTTTTCCTTTTGTTTCCCTAGTGGAGGGATAGCAAATGTCACTAGCACCTGGGAGATAAGTGAAGACCCCGTAGTAAGTGGGTGGCATTGCCAAGAAAGAGGAGGCTCTGAGGTCTGGGGACATTTCACCCAGGCAGCAAGTGCTCTGAGTCTATTTCTTGAACTGATGCTGTCTCTGTGAGTGAAATAAAGCAAGCCACTCCACTGGCCGGAGCCTCAGCTTTCCATACGTAAAAGAGAAATAAAATGATTTTTTAAAATTTCATTCATCCACTTCTACTGGATACTTACGAATAATTTCTTTGGTTAATAAACAATCAAATGAGAAAACAATGAAGTGTCTTAAAGACCTTGGAGCTATAATAATAGTCATTTCAGTCGAGTCTGTCTCTCTGTGACCCCATTTGGGCTTTTCTAGGACTGGTTTGCCGTTCCCCTCTCCAGCTCATTTGACAGATGAGGAAAGTGAGACCAGCAGGGTGAAGTGACTTGCCCAGGGTCACACAGCTAGTAAGTGTCTGAGGCCAGATTTGAACTCAGGAAGAGGAGTCTTCCTGGCTCCCAGACTCAATGCTCTGTGCACTATGGTGTCCCCTAGCTGCCCCAAGCACAGCGTTTAGAAGAAAACAAAGAACAGTGCTGTGAACATTCGGCCCAAAGGGCCTTGGGGAACACAGAAAGGACACCCCTCCCCCCCAACCCAGTGGTCACTGGCAGACAGAACTCTGGCCTTGTCTCCTTTCCTCTCGAAGCAGAATTCTTATGCAAGTCATTCCCACCAAGTCTCAAGGCAATTGATAATGCAAGTTCCTTCTGGAGGCAATTCTATCTGAAGGGCATTCAGCATTCAAGTCCCTTCTCTTCCCATAGTTTGTTTTGTTCTTTTTTTTCCCTTTCCTATAGGGCAAGGGTGAGCAATCTACAGCCTTGAGGTCACATGTGGCCTTCTAGGTCCCCAGGTGCGGCCCTTTGGCTGAATCCAATTTTGGCCACCCTTGAGGACTGTGATCTCAGGGCCAGATTACCGACCCCTGCTCTAGGATCTAGCGGCAAAGTGGGAGAAACCAGGAAGGAAGGTGAGGTTTGATAGCCTTAGAGTGGGTTGGGAGGGGAACAGGCAAAAGCAGGCTGGGTCCCTGTTAAAGAGTGATGGATTGACTGGAGGTGTGGTCTTTGTGCCCCAGAGAGATGAACCCAGGCCCTTGGTATACTTACGAGGCTGTGTGGGTGTGCCCTAGTATGCGGTGCTGGGTTTTCTTCCCCTTCTACAATCCCCTCTTTGTAACCTCCTTCGTTGCTGCTGTGGGCTTAATGACCACTTTATGCTGATGAGTCCCAAGCCCTGGGCACTCGCCCTCATCTCATGAGTTCCAGCCTGGCTGCTCCAATTGTCTCTTGGACATCTTTGCCTATAAGACTTGTTAGTGTCTCAGACTCACTTCACAGCATGAGGCGCTGTGGAAAGAATGACAGCTTTGGAATGAGTTCCAATTCTGACTGTTACTGCCCGTGTCACTTTGGACGAGTCCCTCCATCTCCCTGAGCCTGTTTCCTCATGTGTGAATGAGAAGATGCTCCCTGAGGTACTTTCCAACTCTAGATCTGTGAGCCTGTCTTCACAACTGACTTCATTATCTTTCTGGCTAACCTCAATCCTTCTCTGTTTGGGAGGCTGACACCTGACTCTAGGACTCAGGAGCTCTTCTTGGTCCCCCAAGAACTCATGAGCTTGCATGGGAATTCCATTTTCGGGAACCCTAGCCTTTAACCTGTGCTCAGAAAAAAGACAAAAGGCGAGGTAGGGCTTTCTTTATGCCAAAGGCACGATCTCTCAGTCACCCAGATTTATAACCTAGGAGTGAACAATTCTTCCCTCAACCTACCATGCTCTTCAGCCATCCAGTCACCTGCCAAATCTGGTCATTCCACCTCTACCATTTCCCTAGCAAATATGGCCTCTTTTCTCCCTTCCCACCCTGATTCACCCTGTTGATTGGGGCAGCTATCTCTGTGATCTCCCTGTATTTATCCTCACCCTTCTTGAGAAGCATCATAACCTTGGAGTCCTCTGACATATACTGACTAGTGACTTTGGGTTAGTTACCTAATTTCTCTAGTCCCTAACATGATGGGGTTGGATCTACTAGGTCTCTTCCAGGGCTCTCTGATCTGATATTCTTCCATTCATCCTCCAAGGCACAGGTCTGCTTCTCTTAGGTAGGGTGGGTCCTTCTGGCCTCTAGAGGAAAATACAAACTTTAGTTTGATGCTTCAAGGTCTTCACAGCTTGGCTCTAGCCTTCTTCTCCAGGTGGATGACATACTGTTCTCTCAGCAAAATTGATCCACTTGCTGGTGCCCTCAGGGGATGTTCTATTTCCCACCTTAATGCTGCTTGTGGCCCCTGCCTGGAATGCTCTCCCTCCTCACATCTGCCCCTTGGAGCTCCCAGATTCCTTTAAGGCTCAGTGCAAGGGTCACTTCCTTCAAGAGGCCATTCCTGATTCTCCTGGCTTTTAATAACACTCCTCAACTGCTTAAAGTACAATGGATAGAATGCCAGCCCTGTAGTCAGGAAGACCTCAGTTCAAATCTAGCCTCAATCCCTTACTAGCTGTGTGACCCTGGGCAAGTCACTTAACCCTATTTGCCTCAGTTCTTCAACTGTAAAATGATCTGAAGAAGGAAATAGTAAACCACTCCAGTATCTTTGCCAAGAAAACCCAACTGGGGTCAACAAGAATCAGACATAATTGAAAGGACTAACCAAAAACTCCAACTACTTTGACATGGGGGCTGGTCAGTTTGATGAGTTTTTTCCAATAAACTCCATGAGATTATAGGGCGTGGACTTAACATCTTAAGGGAATCCATAATTTGGTCAATCACTTAATGAACAAACACTTAGGGGTGGCTAGGTGGCACAGTGAATAGAGCACAGATCCTGGAGTCAGGAGGACCTGAATTAAAATCCAGCCTCAGACACTTAGCACAAAAACTAGCAGTGTGACCTTGGGCAAGTCACTTAACCTCAATTGCCCTACCTTCCCCCCTCCAAAAAGCAAAAAACAAACAAACAAAAAAACCAATCCCCCCCAAACCAACAAACACTTATCAAGCTCTTTCTGTTCTATGAAGCTTGCATACTATTGGGAAGATAATATGAGCATAGATAAGCATATATACAAAATGGAGGAAGCTGGGATTTCATTGGTATAAGGAACTCCCAGCATCGTCTGGTAACACAAGTTGGCATCTTCCTTGCCAACAGAGGGTTTCCTAGAATATTGAGAATTTAGGTTACTTGCAGAGCTGTGCATCGATGTGTCAGAGGCAGTTCTTGAAGCCTGGTGCCTCTGACTTCAAGGCTCTCTCTATACACAATGTCACACTGCCCCTCGTATATAAATATATATGAAATCTATACAAAGTAAATATAGGACTGTTTTCAATTTCTCCAGAGGGAGACACTGGAAGTTGGGACAGATCAGGAGAGACTTCATGTAGAAGGTGGGGATTGAACAGAATTATTAATGAAATAAGGAATTTACAGAATCAGAACTGAAGAGGGAGTGCATTCCAGGCATGGTGAAGTCAGTACCAAGACATGGGGACTGGAGATAGAGGGTCCTGTGTGTGGAACAGTTAAAAGTCCAGCTTGACTGGACTTGTGAGAAGGAGAATAATTTACACCAAGATTGGAAAGATATGTTTGGACCAGGTTTTAAAGGGCAAAAGCTAAAAAGAATTGTTTGTATTCAATCCTGGTCATAATAGGGAGCCAAGGGTTTTATTGAGTGAGGGAATGACATGGTCAGGCTTGTGTTTCAGGAAAATGACTTTGCCGGCTGTTTGGTCCCCAGTAACTATGACTGCCTCCAAGATGGTTGGGGACAGTGAGGGCTGCAGACTCCTCCAAAGAGCACCTTGTTCTCTTGCTCTATAAAAATGATCTGGGAAGTGGCTTGCCCCTTTCCTTCCTCTCCCCACCTCCTTTTTATTTTCCCACAGTTTTTCTCCCTTGTGTTTCCAAACTACAGCAAAGTAAGAGGATGGAGGGGGCAGAGGGAATGTCTCTTCTTCCTCTATCAGGAACAGAAAATGGTGTTTAGCAGGAGAAGGTATTGAGCCCCTCATGATTGCCCCACTGGCCCTTGACTTCTTGGCTGCTGCATGCCTCTGGCTTCTGTATTTTTTTCTGAATAAAAGTCAGAGATTAGTCTTCCTGAGAATAAACTTTCCATGCAAATTCAAGAATCCTCAAGAAGCCCAGTTCCTGAGATAGGCATCAGCCTCTTCATTGGAGATGTCTTTAGCAGCAGGGTTCTTAGAGAAGAAAAGTGATCGGTGACCCACGACCATGCTGGAGCTGAAGGACTAAAGCCATACCAAGGGGCTGGGCATGGGACTTTAAGAGACCCTGTCAGCTCTGCTCTTGCCACGAAGAGCTTAGATAGGGGCAGGTCTGAGGTGAGTGGAGAGGCTTTGTTCATCTGTCTTATAAAATAGATTTAACAGTTGATTCCAAAAAGAGGCTAATGGGTGATTTGAGCACTTTTGTTGTTCAGCTATTTCAGTCTAACTCTTCATGACCCTATTTGGGGTTTTCTTGGCAAAGATACTAGAGTGGTTTATCATTTTCTTTCTCAGCTTATTTTATAGATGAGGAATTGAAGCAAAGTTAAGTGATTTTCCCAGGGTCATACAGCTAGGAATCTGATGCTGGATTTGAACTCAGGCTTTTTTCTGACTCTATGCATTGAGCCATCTACCTGCCCTTGAGTGTTTTACGTGTCTGCATTTGTTCCTGGGTTCCTGTGAGTTCTTTGGGTCTAATGTATTTTCTGTGGTGGGTGAAATAAAGTCTACCCTATTCCTAATAGCCTATATCGTACATTAAGTGACTCTGTGGGAGTTGGGGACCCAGTGACTCTCTTTTGGGGAAACCTAACCAAGAAAGACTCCTGGGCTGAATAAATATTTATTCCCTGTCCATCTCAGACCTACATCACCTAAACTTCTCACAGCAAGAGCAGAATTAACACAGTCTCTCAAATCCCCAGGCCACCCATCCCTTATGGAATGGCTTTAGTCATCCCCTGCCCTCCTCAAAATGCCTGTCTTCTAGTGTGGCAGTAGCAGCAACAACAGCAGATACAACAAAGGCCATGGGGTCCAGGTAGTGTCTGGATGGTTCTATATGCCACGGTCAACACTCTGCCTTCCTGGCAGAGCTGCTTAATGGAGAGCTGTGCAGAGAGCCACAGGCTATGGGGCAGGGAGGCTTCAGTAACAGTAACTGAGATTCAGCAGGACAAATCAAAACCCTCTTTGACAGGTTTCATAACCTCCACACTACTTGGAACAAAAGGCTTTCTAAATATATTGACCCAGTTGAAGAAGTCAAAATCGTGGCAAGTCAAGAAACCATCTCTACATTATCCCCATCATCCTGTCTGCTTCTGGGGTTGTCCTGAGTCTGCTTTTAATGAATCTGGAGAAGATGAACTTGCATCCTCCTGTTTTATCCAATTAGAAAATAGATGATTTTATCGACCAGTGAAAGGGTTCACATAACGGGAAACAAGGAAACAAGAGGAGGTTAGTGATATGTTCTAGGGCTCTTTCTATCTGAACTTCATTGAATAAAAAGATGAGAATGAAGTAATGATAGTGATAGAAAAGGAAAAATGATAAATGTTGGAAAAGATTGATAAAATTTGGACACTGATGCATTGTTGGTGGAGTTGTAAACTGATCCAACCATTCTGGTCTTTTTGTTTTTTAGAGGGGGGAAGGCAGGGCAATTGGAGTTAAGTGACAACACCCAAGGTCATACAGCTAGCAAGTGTATCAAGCATCTGAGGTCTGATTTGAACTCAGGTCTTCCTGACTCCAGAGCCAGTGCTCTTACTCACTGCCCAACCTAGCTTCCCCTGATCCAACCATTCTTGGAGAGCAATTTTGAACTATGTCCAAAGGGCTATGGAACTGTGCATGCCCTTTATTCCAGCAGTACCACTTCTAGGTCTGTATTCCAAGGAGATCAAAGAAGTGGGAAAAGGACCCATAGGTATAAAAATATTCTTAGAAGCAATTTTTGTGGTGGCCAAGAATTGGAAATTGAGGGGATGGCCATCATTTGGAGAATGACTATAACAAGTTGTGGTATACAATTGTGATGAAATACTATTGTGCTATAAGAAATGATAAGCAGGCAGATTTCAGAAAAACCTGGAAAGACTTATATGAACTGATACTGAGTGAGAGGAATAGAACCAGGAGAACATTGTACACAGTAACAGCCACATTGTGAGATGACCAACTTTGATAGACTTGACTTTTCTCAACAATACAAGGATCTAAGACAATTCCAAAATACTCTTGATGGAAAATGCTACTGTCCACATCCAGAGAAAGAACTGTGGAGTCTGAAGGCAGATCAAAGCAGACTATTTTTACTCTTTGCTTTTTCTTTCTTGTGGTTTTTCTCTTTTGTTCTGATTTTTCTTTCACAACATTACTAATGTGGTAATGTGTTTAATATAATTGTATATATGTATAACCTAAAAACAAGATACTTCTAACATCAACTGACATTTACATGATGACTTAGGGTTTGGAAAGTTCTTTCCATACATCAGCACATATGAGCCCTGTACTATTTCTGTAAGGTAGAAACTAAAGGGATCATCACCTCCATTTTACAGAGCTAGCTGAGGAAGGAATATGATAATTAGGTGGTGAAGTAGATGGAGCCCTGGGCTTGGGATCAGGAAGACTCCTCTGCCTGAGTTCAAACTGGCCCCAGGTACTTACTAGCTGTGTTACCCTGGGCAAGTCACTTCACCCTGTCAGCCTCAGTTTCCTCATCTGTAAAATGAGCTGGAGAAGGAAATGACAAACTACTCCACTATCTCTGCCAAGAAAACCCCAAACCGGGTCATGGAGAATCAGACATGACAGAATAACTTCGACATGCTGAGAGGGTTAGAAGTGCAGAATACATGCTTGGTAAATTTGTCTTTACAGGATTTGGCTCCCTGAGTTCTTCACCCCAATACCCATTGATCCTGTGACTCAGTCACCCATTCCTTGGCTATATCCTCTGCCCTGGGACTAAAGCAGCTTTTGTTGACCTAGGGTAAGTGTTTTGCATCTTTTGTGGAGGAAAGGGGTCCTTTTTGTGGGACCCTGCTGGTCTGTATATCCCATGGGGGGGACTAAAGAGAAGCAGAGCCTGCTTCTGGGTTAGGTAGGCCACCAAGGTGGCTGAGAGTGATAGATTACTGAGGGCAGACTTTATTCAGAGATACAATGTTCTGAGTCTACTAGTAGGAGAAGCTTGTAGGAGAGGAAGAACACAAAGCTTCACAGTCAGGTTCAATACTGTCCTCTCTCCATGCCTTGCTGATTCCCTGCTCTGTCTTTGTTGATGTTAGCCTCTCCCTGGTCCCTGCTCCATTCTGACCTTTCCCACAGAGCACACACTCTTTCACAGGCCTTTCCCATCAATTAGCTGGAGAGGGAGCTGTTCCCTTCCTTCACTCCAGGATTTGATCACATATGGCCCTACATCATTCTCCTGATCATGAGTCCTGGATATCATCCCCTCCATTTATTTCCTTTTTGGGGGGAGTGAGGCAATTGGGGTTAAGTGACTTGTCCGGGGTCATACAACTGGTAGGTGTCAAGTCTGAGGTTGGATTTGAACTCAGGTCCTCCTGACTCCAGGGCCAGTGCTCTATTCACTGCATCACCTACCTGCCCCTCCATTTATTTCTTCCATAAATTTCTCTGTGATTGTGGAGCAGATATAATACGGGAAAAGCTTAGTGCAATACAAGATAAGGAGGAATTGGGACAAAAGAAAAACCTATACAAAGTACTCTAGGAAAGTTTGAATGTGGAGAGATTTTCAGGGACAGGGAGGAAGAACTGGCATCAGAGCTAGGCTTTCTCTTATGATGTACTCAGTTAGTGGACTTGGAACTGAAAGATCTGGATTCAAATCCTGTCTTTGACATCTACTAGGTGGGTGATTTTGAGTAGGTCATTCTTTGGGCCTCAGTTTCTTCCTCTGTCAAATGAGGACTTTGGACTCTTGTCTCTGAGGTCCAGTCTAGCTCCAGATCTGTGATTCTAAGACCTCAGACTTTAAGTCATGCAAGCTTTCTAGGTCTCAGTTCATTCCTCTGCAAAATGAGGAGATTGAATTAAATTGGATGTTCTTAGCCCTTTTTTGAGTCATGCTTCCATTTGCAAGTTTGGTGAAGCCCAGGGATCCTTTTTCAGAGTCATGTTTTTAAATCATCGAGGGAAATGTCCAATTTCAATTTCAGTTGGAGGTTAGTGAAAATTATGTCATTTCTCTCCCTCCCCATGCCTGTCTCTCCCCAGACCTCTCAAGGGGTCTGTGGATCCCAGGTTAAGAACCTTTCCATCAGATGGTCTCCAAGGTGCATTATCATGCCAAACCTAGGATCCCAAGTAGTTTTCTTCTTCAGTTACCCAACTGTTCCAGAGGCTTTATTTAGCAAGATTTTATTTAAGACTTGCAAAAGTTGAGAATCCCTTGGGCAGCTAGACAGCTGTGTGCAGAGGATGCCATGTTTCAGCAGCAATCTGCAATTTCTAATTGCCCACAAAGATCATAAAAGAGAGTCAACTTGTTCCTTTGACCTGCTTGATTGTGGCTCATTGTGGGCGTGCCTGTCTCAGTAGAGGGTAGATGATTAATTAACCAAATTGTCTATAAATGTAATTTGTTGTCAGTACGAGGGTGTGAAAGAACAGCTGGTTAGCAGTGATATGAAAGCCTTTGATGAGTCACAGGCATAAGGGGGCTCCTTCCTGGGTTGTGGGAACAGGGAGAGGAAGTACTGGCTGTGCTCAAGGTTGCTATACTCTCTAGAAACTGTGAGGCATTGGGTCTCCATGCACTTCCACCCTCAGCAATATGTTTGGATGATAACCCTTCCTCTTTAGATCTCTAACGTCTTTTAAAATACAGCTCAGTGTAATCTGATCCAACCATTAGGGGGAGCAATTGGGATTATGCCCAAAGGGCTATAAAGCTGTGCATGGGCTTTGATCCAACAACATCACTGGTAAGTCTATATTCCAAAGAGATAAAAAAAAAAAAGGTAGGGGGAAGGACCTATACAAAAATAATTATAGCAACTTGTTTTGTGGTGGCATAGAATTGGAAATGGAGGGGATATCCTTCAATTAGGGAATGACTGAACAAGTTGTGGCATACTATTTTAATGGAATACTATTGTGCTATAAGAAATGATAAGAAATGGATTTCAGGAAAGACTTATATGAACTGCTGCAAAGTGAATTGAGCAGATCTAGGAAAACACTGTACACAGTTAACAGCAATATTGTACGATGAAGGACTGTGAATGACTTGGCTCTTCTCAGTAATACAACAATCCAAGACAATTCCAAAGGATTCGTGATGAGAAATGCCATCCACCTCCAGAGAAAGAGCTGACAGAATTTGAATGCAGACTGAAGCATATAATTTTTCACTTTTTTGTTGGTTTTTCCCCTTTGTCTGTTTTTTCCTTTACAATACAACCAAAGTCACACAGCTACTCAGTTTTTGAGGCTGGATGATTTTATTGTTACTTTGTATCAATCAAAGGGTTTAAACAGCCCCTGCTCTCAAATAACTTTTAGTCCATTGGTGGGAAATGTAAATGTAGATAATGAATGAATTAATGAAAGAAAAAGCATTTATTAGGCACCTACTATGTACCAGACACTGTACTAGACACTGGGGGTACAAAGATAGAAATGAAATTATTCCTGACCTCAAGGAGCTTACATTCTATCAGGGGAGACAACATGTAGCTGAGTGACAATGGGCAAGTTATTTAACATCTCTACGCCTACCAAAATGAGGTAGTTAGTTCCAGCCTCTATAAATCTATGATACTATGTATATATAGGTTATATATAAAATATACATGAAGTTAATACAAGGTATTTGGTGGGAGAAGCAGTAACAGCAGCAGCTATTAGGACAGCAAGGTTGATAATGTTGGTTTTACTTAGAAATCCAAACTAAAAGTGAGAGGATGGGTTGGGAAATGGATTAGCACTTTCCACACAGAGCAGACTGGTGACTTCCTCCATCTCCCTAGCAACAGCAAAAATATGCCTTAGACATCTAGTCATTCATGAACAATTTCCATTCATTACTTTTTATATTTCCTAAGAATTCAGAACAAAGAATGCCATATCAGTTCATTCAACAAATGCTGATTAAGTCCCTGATAAGGAAATAAGGAGGGGGAACTAGGAGGCCCAGTGTCAGTCCCTGGGAGATCCAGAGATGACCCCAGTCTCATTTCCCAGGATATCCAGTCCCAGGATAGAGTTTTTGACCCCAGTCACTCTGAGTGGAAGATAGTTTCAAACCAGGCTAGGAGAGTAAGAGTTAGCTTAATCTTAGCCGATTAGGCTCCCGTCCCACCAAATATGTATGGAATGTTGAGGGAGGACTGGCAGAAGGACTCTGGTGTGAGGGCTGCTCATCTGTCTTAAATGTACCCCTGCCACCTGACTCTCATCTGTAGCTTCAAGAAGCTGTAGTATGTCCAGTGGCTACACCCTGATAGCACTATCTCTACAGAGGGGCTAAACCGGGTTGTGGGGACCTGGCAGACCTCAAACCTATTGGTGATGTCTACCCCAAGCATGTGAAGACTTCCCCTGTGGAATGGGCAGACGAGAACAATTTGTCCCGATGGCCATGAAGGTGGCTGAAGAAGGCACTGTGGGGTGCTTAGAGCTTGATGGTCAGACGTCGAAGATGCCAAGGTTATTCCTGGGCCATCGCCAATCATCCTGTCTTGCCACTGTCCTATGACTATGGAAGAAAGAGTGAGGCTGATGACTTTGGGCAGCTCTTCCTCACTTAAATACAATTCATGAGCAAATCAAGACACCACCAGTAACACTTCCTTCCCTTCAGAGAAGAAGAATAAACAACACACAAAATCCTGGATATTGAGCATCGGCTTATGGAAGTAAGCAGTAAAGCAGTAACTAGGGACATTCTATAGATTACATTAGATAACAGGATACACCCAAGCTAAGGGGCTCAGACAAGGAGAGAATTGTGTCACTTAAAACAATAATGTCTAACAACAATATCCAACACTCATGCTTATAACGTGGTAGGCACTGTGCTAAGTACTTCACAATTATCACCTTAGTTGAGCCTCACAATTCTAGAAGGTAGGCGTTATTTTTATCCTCATTTAACAGATGAAGAAACTGAGACAAACAGAGGCTAACTGACTTGCTTAGGGTCATACAGATAGTAAGTGTTGGAGACCAGATTTGAACTCAAGGTGTCCTGACTCTAGGCCCAGCACTCTATCCACTGAGACACCAAGCTGTCCCGATATTAGCAGTCTCTATTGTATTCAGCCAATTGGAATCACGGGAAATGTTGGAGTGACAGCTTTTCTCAAATTCCTGCAGCTCTAGGAGATCCTATTAGCCATTGAAAGACTCCTCCTCATTCTTCCCCTTGATCTGTCTCTCTACACCTCTGATCTGTCTTCTCATATTTTTTTCTTTCCCTTCCTAGTCTCTCCATCAACCAGGAGTTATATCTCCTTTCATTAGAATGCAGAATCACAGGATGGTCCTTCAGAGGACCACTCAAACCACCCTAGACAAGGTGCTTCATCTAATAATAGCTGAAATGTAGTTAGCTTTTTAAGGTTTACAAAGCTCTTCACAAACCTTGTCTCATTTGGGTCTCACACCAACCCTGTGAGATAAATACTACAAATGTTATCATCCCAGATGGAGAGACTGTGGCTCTAAGATTCAAATGACTCACCCATGGTCACAAAGCTAGCATCAGTGGTAAGACTTGAATCCAGGATTTTTGGAGTCTAGATCCAGGTCTCTAGCTGGAATAAGAAAGAAAAGAAAGTTGCAAATTTGCTTTGGAGAGCTTTGGACTTGTGAAGAAGTCCAGGGGTCAGATTTGGGAAGGAGAAATCGGAGAAGCTTTGGACAACTTGAGAAAAGCCGAAGGAGAACAACTGAGAGGCAATATAGCTTAGTGACTAGGTCGCTGGACTTTGGGTCAACAAGAGCTAGGTGTAGACAGTACCTTAGACACTTGTTATCTGCATGACCAGAGTCAGGTACACCTTGCTTATGTCTCTCTTCATCTGAAAATCAGGGTGTCAGACCCAATGGCCTCTAAGGTGCCTTTCAACCCTAACTCTAAATCTATGATTTCACAAACTCAGATTGAAAGGGCTCAATCTGAAGGTAGACTTAATTTTAAGACGGAAAAGGATTAAAAAGGATGTAAGAAAAGGACAAAAAGTAAGAAAAGTGAAACCAAGTAGTTATCCATGCATGGAAATGTAAAAGAAATTGGCGAACATAATTCATAAGAATATGGCTGTGCTGTATGAAATAAATATGGCAAATACAGAAAAGTGTGGAAAAACTTACATGATTGGGTGCAGAGAAAATTAGTCAGTCAGGAAAACAATATATACAGTGACTGCAACAAGGTAAACAGAAAGAACAACCACAAAACAGTCAAGTGTGGATGCTACAAAATTACAAAGCCTGGCCCTAAAGAAGAGAAATGAGGGGACACATCCCTCACCCTACTCCTTTGCAGAAGTAGAAGGATAATGTTTGACATCTTTTTAGGCTTTTTTCAATGTATTGATAGGTTTTGCGGATTTTTTTTCCTCTTTCCTTTTTTTTCTTTAAGAAGAAATATTTGTCGTATTGGCCAGTTTCTGGGCAAGGAGGAGGAGAAGGGAGAGAGATATTGGAATACATTCTAGTGGTTTAAAAAAGAAAAGACATCCATGAAATTTTATTTTAAAAACAATTAAGAAGCCTGAGAGAAGGGGAAGGAAGCTGGTTGAAGCTATTAGGTTGTTGAGAGATGATAAGGTAAGTCTTAAGAAGGTGTTTAGAAAGCAAACTGGAAAACCCTCACAGTCTTTAAAAAAAAAAAAAAACAAGATTGGAGGGGACTGTGGTTCATTCAGAGCTCTTCACTATTTTTATCAGTATGTCAGATAAAAGCACAGGCTGCAATGCTCATTGGATTTGCAGATAACACTCTGCCTGTCCTTTCTGTTTAAACAAGCTCCCAAAACTTAGCCATATGTCTCTCTTAGCATCACTGTATTGGAAGTGATGTAGTGTCTATTCACATTATAAATTGCTGGCAAAAGTGATCATTTTCAAGGAAGGGGAACTGACCCACTATTAAGTGAATGAAGATCCATCACCAACTTTGGCATCTGATAATGACAATGATTCACATTTATATAGTGATTTACAAAAACCCTGTCAGAAGGTACTATTTTCTTCCTGTTTTACAGATAAGGAAGGAAGTCTTGCCTAAGGTCATACAGTTAGTAAGTCATAAAATCATAGAATCATAAGAATCATAGATTTAGATATGAGAGGCGCCTTAGAAAACAGCTAGTTTAATCCCCTGGTTTTATAGGTGAGGAAACTGAAGCCAAGGGTGATTTGTTCAAAGTCACGCAGGCTGGATGTGCTGAAGGAAGGATCCAAACCCCAAATCCTCTTTTTCTAGAGTCTCTATCTATTGTAGTACATTGTACATTTGGGATTTATCTGCTTGAACTCATGGGAACAGGTGCAATCACCAAGGAAAATCAGTTAGAGTGAGAAGAGGACCTAGGTCAGAGCTGGGGGTGGCATCCATAGTGAGGGGGACTGGGAGGGATGATCCAACTAAGGAGACTGAGGAGGAACAGTCAGATAATCCAGAAGGGAATAAGGAAAGAGCAATGTCATGAAAACCTAGGAAGAAGAGGGGTCATCACCAGTAGTGATAGCTTCAGAGGAGTCCAGCCTCTGGAATATAAAATGATCTTGATTATACAAGCATTCCCAACCTCTTAGTGCTACGATGAGGAAAGGATTTTGTAAACTTACAAAAGAACTATGAAACTCTCAAATATTTACATAGACTTGTGATTTCATCAGTTTGAATGGTCTGATGGAGATGGTGACCCATCCACACCTGCCTGCTCTATAGAACACTTATCCATCATCTCATACCTTTCTCACTGAATGTGCTGGAGACTGTTTTCTCCTGCCATTTAAAGAGCGCCATGGGAGCATTCAGGTGGTCTTCCCACCATACCTCTCCACCCCACATGGCCAGCTGTAAAGTTAATGGGATATAAGATCTTCCCCGCTTCACATGGAGCCCATTAGGGGAGGCTTGCTGATAAAAATGCTCTTACACCTTTTGTTAATTTCTAATTAGGCACTGAGTTAAGAGGGTTGTGATGCCCTCTGGCTCTAAAAAGGGTGTATATATATGCTGAGGTTAGCATTTTGCTTTGGGGCTCACTCATTGGAAGAGTGTTCTTGTGATTTGACCAGATGAGACTCTGGGTAGTTGTTAAAGAGTCCCCCAGCGTTGAAAAACCCAGATGATGGTGCTTCTCTTTCTGATAACTATGTATGTGTTCCCTTGGTCAGACAGTTGAATCTGTCTGTTGGTCTGTGCTAATTTTCTCAGCTAAAAGCCCTATCTCTTGGTCTTCATTTCTCTGTATTTCCTCTATTTTCTTTGTTTGGATTTTCTCTGAAGTTCAGGGTGCTGATTTTCCCCCTGAACTAATGAATGTAATTAAAAAAGATTGTTGACCCCTTGAATAGCTATCTTTCCTAGTAAAGCAGATCTAAGAACCTATGCTAGCAGCCATCCTGGGTATGCCAGTGTGGTTGCCACTACACTAGGCCATCTCTTCCTATCAAACCTGTTTCTGATGACATCATTTACTTTTGTTCTTCAAAGTTCCTAAAGGATGAATAAATGGGGAAAAACATTTATTAAGAACTTAAAATGTGCTAAAAAAAAATTAGGTATACAAATGAATGAATGAAAAAAGCATTAAGAGCTTACTCTGCATTACAATACAATACAAATGAATGAATGAAAAGTTGTTTGTGAAACACTTACCATGTGATCTGCTAAATGCTTGGGATACAAACATAAAAGTATGATGATCTCTGCCTTCATGGAGCTTATATTTTCAGAGGAAGACAACATATATGGGTAAGTGGGGGCCAAGGAAGGGAGTTTTGGTCAGGGGACTCAGAGGGATGGTGAGTAGATCCAGAGGGTGTCTGACTCATCTTTTCTGGAAATGGTAGCATTGATTTGATCACTGTTCTCAGAGCTAGAGGAGGAGAGCATGGAGGTGGGGTGGAAATGGGGCAAAGAATGGAGATGAGAGTCTATGTCTGGGCTTGATATGGTAAAGACTCACCAGTTGGAAGCTCAGGATTCAAGGCAACAACAGATTAGAGGCTCTTCTATGTTACAGGTTGCCCACATCTACAATGCACCTCTCCATTTCCCTCTGGGCAATAGTTATTTTCAATTTTTTGAAGACAACTGTTCCTTGCTGCCATTGTTGTTGTTTAGTGGTATCCAACGCTTCATGACCCCATTTGGGGCTTTCTTGGCAAAGATACTGGAGTGGCTTATCATTTCTTTCTCCTTCTCATTTTACAGATGAGGAAACTGAGGCACTCAGGGCTAAGCAACTTGCCCAGGGTCACATAGCTAGGAAGTATCTGAGGCTGGATTTGAACTCAGGTCTTACTGACTCCAGACCCAGCAGTTTATTCACTGTGCCCCTTGCTATATACAAATACACAGTCTTAGAACAAACAACAATGTTGGAATTAAAAAGATGGATTCTATTTTCTTGGGATCTTAGAGTCAGGAAAGGAGCTTTGCAATCTCTGTAAGGCTATCCAAGTCTCTCCTCTTCCTGTTCAAGTTTGGGCCCAGCTTGTGAAGAAACAAGCTAGTAAATTTGATGAAGCTTCTCAAGAGGCATTTGAACTGCATGAAATGGCCCAATGAAATACAGGGACCTTTCCATATTTGTCACCAGAAATCTTATAACCAACAAATCCCAAGGATAGTTATCAAGAAAAATAATCAGAGTAATTCAACTAAAGCCTCATTTTCCCTAAGGCTAATGACACAGGACTTTGGTATCCCAGCCACTGATGACAGAAATCCAATGTGATTAGAGAGAGTACCTTTGGCCACATATGGAATGCATTTGTAAAAAGTTACCATCTTCTTATTACATGTTATATATCTTCTATTGTATACTGAGATAACATAAAAATGGGTTCATGATTTAGACGTAAAGGGCAATACCATAAGCAAATTATGAGAGCAAGGAGTAGTTTACATGTCAGATCTATAGAGAAGGGAAGAATTTATGACCAAACAAGTGATAGAAACATTAAGAAATGCAAAATGGATAATTTTTATTACATTAAATTAAAAAGGTTTTGCACAAACAAAGCCACTGTGACTAAAATTAGAAGAGAAGCAGAAAGCTGGGACACAATTTTTATAGCCGAGGTCTCTGAGAAAAGCCTCATTTCTAAAATATATAGAGAATTGAGTCAAATTTTTAAGGATACAAGTCATTCCCCAATTGACAAATAGTCAAAGGATATGAACAGGCAGTTTTCAGAGGAAGAAATTAAAGCTATCTATAGCCTCTTAAAAATGCTCTAAATCTCTATTGATGAGAGAAATGCAAATGAAAACAACTCTGAGGGACCACTTCACACATATCAGATTGTTCAATATGACAAAAAAAGGAAAATGATAAATGTTGGAGAAGATGTGGGAAAATTGGAACACTAATGCATTGCTGGTGGAGTTGTGAACTGATCCAACCATTTTGAAGAGCAATTTGGAACTATGTCCAAAGGGCTATAAAACTGTGCATTCCCTTTGATCCAGCAATACTACTGGTAGGTCTGTGTCCTAAAGAGATCATAAAAAGTGAAAAGCACCCACATAATACAAAAATATTTATGGCAGCCCGTTTTGTGGTGGCCAAGAATTGGAAATGAGGGGATGCCCATCAGTTGGGGAATGGCTGAACAAGTTGCTGGCATATGAATATAATGAAACAGTATTGTGCTATAAGAAATGATGAGAAGATAGATTTCAGAAGATTTTGGAAAGAGTTACATGAACTGATGCTAAGTGATGTGAGCAGAACCAGGACAACATTGTATACAATAACAGCAATGATGGGATGCTTGGGATATATATGTTTTGTAATATCGATTTGTAATATCAATTTGTAACATCAGTTTGTAAATGGGGTGCTTTGGGATCTATGTCTGTAAAATCAATTTGTAAAACCAGTCTGTAAAATTATACTTCCCCCTCCCTGGTCTCAGAGCATTGACTCTGACCCTTCCCCCTGCCAGTACTCTGCCCAGCAACAACTCATGAACTGTTTATCTCTGCTTGGAACAATAACAAGCTACCTATGAATCCTTCACTAAACTATCTATAAACATTTTAGCTTAAGCAAATGTTATCTCCCCTAGTAGAGTTGCCAGCTGCACCACCAATCCTTCAATACCCTATCTATAGGTTAACTCCTTAGCCAATTATACCCATGCTGTATCTCCGTTGGCCTTGGTTCCCAACATCCATCTTGTCAAACATGACATTGATGGGTGGCAATCTGGGCACTCCTCAGTGGCCGTGACCTCTGGCTGACTTTAGTGACGTGTCAGGCCTAAAACCACACCTTCAGGTAGCCCCTTCCCGCCTTGGGCTATTTCCCAGTGAATTATGGGCAATACACCTGAACAGTTGATATTAAAAGTGCATGGTCCTTTAAGCACTGACCACTCCTTAACTCCTCTCTAATCCCACCCTTACTCACCTAGTTAGCATAATTGACACCTGATTTATTTCCTTGACTCCTTAAAACTATACCTGTGATTTCTGTAAGGTTGCAGGTTCCCTAAGGATCCTTGCCTGCTGTGCTGTGCAGCGTTACGATAAACTTTTACAACCTCAGCTTCCAAGTTTTCTTGAGCCTTGTGAATTCTTTCCAGACTGAATTGCAGGGTTTCTGGTCACTGATAACGATCAGGGTCCCTGGTAGAACCTATTACTCTTCCCTCATCAGCAATGTTGTGCGGTGATGATCTGTGATAGATTTAGCTCTTCCCAGTGATACAATGATCTAAGACAATTTCAAAAGACTCATGATGGACAATGCTCTCCACATCTAGAGAAAGAGCTATGGAGTCTGAATGCAGATCAAAGCATACTATTTAGGGGAGGCTAGGTGGCACAGTGAACAGAGCGCTGGCCCTGGAGTCAGGAGGACTTGAGTTCAAATCTGGCCTCAGGTACTTAAAATAATACTTACTAGCCATGTGACCTTGAACAAGTCACTTAACCCCAATTGCCCCTCCAAAAAACAAAGCATACTATTTTCTCTTTTTTTCTTTTTTATGGATTTTTCTCTTTTGTTTTTATTCTTCTTTCACAACATGGCTAATGTGGAAATATATTTAATATGATTGTAGCTGAATAGCTTATATCAGATTGCTTGCTATCTTGGGGAGGGGGGAGGAGTATGAGGGAGAGAGAAAAAAATTGGAAATCAAAATCTTATAAAAGTGAAAGTTTAAAAAGTCATTGTCCTTTTAAAAAGACAGAAAAGAAAAATTATCATGTTATAGATGACAATGGCAACCAATTAAGAAACTGTCCATTTCCTTCCTAAAAGTTGTTTACCTCCATAGCTTTTGTGTTGAAATCTGCACATTCTCAGGGGTCCCAATGTTGTCCTCTGGGCTTCACATGAGGTGGAGCAAGTGTTTATATACCCTGCTTTGTATACCACAAGAATGGCAATCATTTCCTAGAAATCTTTGATAAATATGAATAATGGAGCAGTGGCCTGAGAGATGGGAGCCCTGACATTAACTTTTCTGTAGCCTTATCTGTGTTGTTTAATTTTTTTTTTTATCTCTGTTTGCTCATTAGTGAGATGAGAAGTTTTGGCTTGATGAGAATTAATCTTGAGCATTCTTTGATTCTAGGAGCTCATCCATCCAGAACAGTGGAGGCCACTGTGGGTTTTGTTTGCTTATTTTCCCCAGGACTTCTGTTCTTTAAGAGAGGCTCGGCAAGGACAAACCCAAAGAAATTATGCTTATGGTATAATTATGGAATTTGATCCGTTGTGACAGGTGGGTGCTGGAGGAACTTTTGGGTGCCTGGGTTTCCTCATGCTTTTCTCAATATGTCACATAAAAGCTCACCTGAGCCATGGAGCTCTTTTATAAATAAAGTTCCCCATTTTTAGAGGTTGGAAAATCAATTTTCTCATGTATTAAATAAGTGGTTGGACTTGGTAGACTTTTGGTCCATTCCAGCTTTCATTCATTTATGATTCTATGATATTCTTAGACCTCAGTTTCTCCATAAGTTGGACTAGATGACCTCTCTGGTCCTTCCTTGGCTTTCAGTCTATGAGCTTATGATCTATGATCTTAATTGTTAGGAAGAAACTTTCTTGGTTTAAGAGACAGTACGTTTTAGCAAACATATAGACTCAAAGTCAGGGGATGTGGGTTCCAATGCTGATTCTTTTGTAGACTAGCTGTGTGTCCCTAGGAAAATAACTTCTCTTCCCTGAGAACATCAGTTTTCCCATCTTATATAGGCAGGAGGAGAAACAGTGTGGAACAGTGGATGGAGAACCAGACTTGGACCTGACTTCGAGGTCTTTCTCTGGCACATACTGACTACGATATTGGGAAAATCACTTGACTTCTCAGTATCAGAAGAAACTCTCTGAGACTATGTAAATCACAGAAAAGACAATGACCTGCCTTTGGAGTGGGAGTTTCCTTATCCAGTGTTCTCGACCTGGAATCACAGATCAGATCCCTATCCTTATCCTCTGGGGCATATAGAACTAGGAGTTATCTCTATTCTTGGGACAGTCTTTGCCAAGCACTAGTTCCACTAATAGTTCAGTAATTTTCATGGCTGAGGGTGGGAATGTTGGGGGCTTGATCTGGGAAACAAACATCCAACTCTATTGGCCTGGCTGGTAGTTCTCCCTCTTCTGGTGTGACAAATTAGGCAATGTCTCTGTCTGGGTTGCAAAGCACATTGATGTATTTGTGTTCTGTGGAGCGTGCACGCAAGCTGTAAGCAGACACCCCAATGTCTCACAGTTGAGCAGTTATTATTGGGGTAAAAGGACAAAAGGCTGGATTTGTGTCTGCTGCTAGAAATGTGTGTGTGTGTTTGTGTGTGTGTGTGTGTGTGTGTGTGCGCGTGCGCGCGCAGTGACAAAGAGGTCCTCAGTCAAGGGTCAGATCCTTTGTGGTAACCCCGGAATGTAAACGACTGAATAGCTTATTCTGTTCTAGCAATTGAAGGCTAACCTGTGGTCCAGAATCATAGCTCGAGGTTTATAAATACTGGGTTCCATTTCTGGGACATCTCCCAAATTATTCTTCTTTGGCCAGTGCTCCCACCCAGAAGTTTCTCCTGACACCATTCATTGGCATATGAGTCATTTTATCCCCATCCAGGGTTTCCCCTGGGAAATTGGAATTAAGCTCATGCCTGGGTCTCTAAAAACACGGACAAGGACGCTCAGATTGCATGTGAGTATTCAGATTAACAATCCATTGAAAAAGGGACCAGTTTTAGGTTACCTTACAGCAAATACAAATAAAAAGGATTTGTACCAGAGCCCCAAAATAGTCAAGATAATTCTCCTTCCTGTTCTACTGTGTCCCACCTCTCTCAGGGATCTCTGTAATTGTCCAGATTTACAGGATTAATCGAGAATTGAGGCTCCACCATAAAGGAAAAAGATTACTGAGGTTGAGTGACACCTCCTTATAGTAAGACCCATCTGCTACAGGAAGTGATACAATTTTTCCTACTACCCTCTGGTTCAGGATCCTTTACTCTTAGGGACTCTAGAGGGTCAACCCTTTTCTATTTGTTGAGCCATAGCTTCCCATGACCGATACAGTCTTTCAAGCTTGAAGAGGCACCTTGATTGGGCCCTGCCCCCAAAAGCAAGAGAAAGCACTCAAAAAGTAAGTCGAACAACCCTTCCTTTCAATAATATCCACATTCCCATGACCTATAGTTTTCCAGACTTATAATACCACCCAGACGGGGCCTCTACCCTCCCCAAACAAAAGAGGGGAGAAAAGAGCCTGGAGCTGATAAGAAGTAGATTTCTTTCCCATAGACCTGTATAGTTCATATAACAAAGTTGTAGGCTTATTCCTTCCATCATGGATATATCCTTTCCCGTTGCTCAGTTCTAGCTCTTATCTGTCCCAGGAACTCAAAACCTTGAAACTTGGGGTTCTCTGAACAAGAAGTTACTTTGTCAAGGGAACTTCTAAGGAGAACCTTGGTACTTACTATAGAAGAAAGGGAAGACTATGATGGATAGCCTTTCCCCATGTAAGGTGTGTGTGCTTGTGTGTGCTTTTCTCATGTGGGTTATGTGTATCCCCATGGGTCTGTGTAGATGAGACTCACAAGGAGGCCTGAAAAGACGCCTCTAAAGTATCCTCCTTCTACCCTTCTCCAAGAGAGAGTCGGATTCCTGCCACGATGGGAACAGGAGATTGGAGGCAGAGGCTGGCTCTTCTGTTCTCCTCAGAGAAAGGGGATCCTGGGCTAGAATTCTATCTACCCCCCCCCCAACCCTCCAACACATGTACTTAGATTAGGGCAAACGGTTTTTAGGTCCAAGATGAGTTCCTGATAATTATCTCTCTCTTTTTTTAAAAAGCAATTGGGGTTAAGTAACTTGCTCAAGGTTACACGGCCAGTCATTATTTCTGTGTGGGTGCTCATTTTCTGAGGCCGGATTCGATCCCGGGTCATCCCAACTCCGAGGCCAGCGCTTTTACTCACTGCGCCACCTAGCCGCCCCTGATAATTATCTCTTAATAGGGAAGGTGTGTTGTGTGACCTTGGGCAAGTCACTTAACCCCAATTGCCTTGCCTTCCCTCTTCCCCCCCCCCCCAATAGGGAAGGTGTTCCCCAAGCAACATAACTAATGTTTGACTTCCTTCCCACCAAATGCTAGCTTCACACATGTAGGAAATAGTAAATAAATTCGCTTATTCAAGTCAATAACAAACAGAAATCAGAGAAAGTATACTAATAAGAATATATACCAGACAATACAAGTGAATGAGCTGCTCCCTCTCAGTTCAAACAAGAGACAATCCTAGTTCTCACCCAAAGGGAAATTCCCCCAAATCTCTAGTGTAATAAACTTCAAGGTTCTGAAGAGACTTTGGAACCATGTGTTTCTCGCTTTCCCTCTCCTTTCATGGTTTTGAGGGGACAGTTTAGGGCTAGATATATAGCTGTACCCATCTGTATAGGGGAGATAACTGAATGACATAGTACGGAACCACTATCTCCAAAAGCATCACTAAAGGCATCATCAGAAGCATGAAGACCAATATGGCCTCACCTTCCTCCACATTCCTCATACTCCCACTTCAGTTAGATCCTTCTATTCCAATGGACTATGCCGATTGTTATGGGTTAGGCCTAACTCAGGCTAGCTACCTGGTAGCTTATGTTCAATAGTGGAATGGAATAAGGCCTGTGCAGGTCATTCAACAGTTAACCAAAGGAGTTCTATTTGGCCAAAGCAAGAGAAGGATATTCAACAAGGACAGACATTGATGTTTCTTGAGTTGATTCAGCTGAGCTCTCTTGCATGCACTGCCCATAGCCAATCACCACAGAGTGCCTGGAGCTATTTTGTACTCAGCCAACCAAGAAATGATATCAACAGCCCAAATCTTTAATCTTCTAAGTCAATGGTTTGCCATTCCCTTCTCCAGCAACTGAGAAACTGTAGATTTAGGCTTAACCTAAGGGTTAAATGACTTGCCTAGGGTCACCTAGCTAATAAAAGTCTGAGGCTGATAAACCTTCCTGGCTCCAAGCTTAACCTCTATCCACTATGCTACCTAGCTGCCAGGTTTCAATATGTTTTAAGAAAAACCTAGCCTAGGGGTCACTTAAACTCTGTCTGCCTCAGTTTCCTCATCTGTAAAATGGGGATAATAATATCCTTGCAGGGTTGTTGTGAGGATCAAATGAGGTAATATTTGCAAATCAATTTGTAAATTTTAAATCCCAATATAAAAGCTAGCTATTATTGTTGTTAATTTTAAAGTATACTTACATATGTCTTGATTCTTGCCCCCATTGGAATGTAAGTTCCTTGAGAGTAAGGATTGTTCCATTTTTGGCATTTGTAACCCCAGTGCTTAGCACAGTGCCTGGCACATAGTAGGCACTCAGTTTGGGTTGTTGACCATCAGAAATTCTGAAATTCCTCTATTTGCCTATAACCTCTTCTCTGACCCTTTTTCTTTACACCTTAGTTCTCATCAGCCTGTATTTATTGTTTTCAATGTGACCTCCAGGCATTGCCGTAACACCCTTATTTCCTTTCAGTTTCTTCTCTCCACAATCTTAGTTACTGGTTCAATCTGACACTGTCTTCCTCGCTGGAAGGCTTGGCACTGGACATTCTTTGCAAAACTCTAACCCTGCTCCTGTTAACAGACTACTGACCTATGTTGGAGGATGTCACTCAGCCCTGCTGAATCTATTATCTAATCTCCACCTGACCCTCCCTGCTAAAAAACAATCTTATTATTCTTTCCTTGTGAATGTCTATCACAATTCTCACAATGGCTGTTAGAGACTTTCTCTTTCTTCAAACATCCCATACCACCCCCTCTCACCTGTGTCTCAGCAGAGGACTTCACTTCTAACTTTACTAAGAAAACCAGAAGCCATTAGCCATCTCCTTTCCCCTACTCTAACTCCCCAAATCCTTTGCCATTGACCCTCATTCAGTCTCTGAAGGAAAAGCAAACTTTCTCTTTGACAAGGGTAACCACTTTCCGTATGTCTTTGATCATATCTCCTCTTCCCTCTGGCAGATTGCCCCTTGTAATCATCCCCACACTACTTTCTCATCTTCACTCTCTCTTTACCTACTGGTTCCTTCTCTGCTGTTTAAAACCACATGCAGGTCTCCTCAGTTTTTTTTCCTGTAGTATCCATCCTTATCAAAGGGCCAATCTCCAAGCGGCATAAATTTGTCTGCTAGTGTTCTGAATCACTGACCCAGAGGACAGAGGACTGAGGAACAGAGAGCAGAGAGGCAGTGCCTATGTGCATTGGGCTGTGGTGCACTCCATTAAGCTGGTGGGAAAGACCTAGCATCCAGCTGGGGCTAGTTTTGTACCCACAGAATTTGCTTGGGACAGGGACCTAAACTGGTGAACCTAGTCACCTAACAAAGGAGGAAGCTGAGAGTCTTTTTTTTTTTTTTTAAGCAATTGGGGTTAAGTAACTTGCTCAAGGTTACACGGGTAGTCATTATTTCTGTGTGGGTGCTCATTTTCTGAGGCCGGATTTGATCTCGGGTCATCCCAACTCCAAGGCCGGTGCTCTTACTCACTGCGCCACCTAGCCGCCCCTTTAGGGCAATTGGGGTTAAGTAACTTGCCCAAGGTCACACGGCTAGGTTTTTGTTTTGTGTGGGTTAAGTGTCTGAGGCCGGATCCGAACTCAGGTCCTTCTGACTCCAGGGCCGACGCTCTACTCACTGCGCCACCTAGCCACCCCGAAGCTGAGAGTCTTTGAGATCCAACTGCCAGGGTAACTGCCATCAGAGGAGAGGAGATTTCATGGCAAGTTGGAAAAATGATCATGGAGAGAGTAGAGGGTAGTAATTGACTGCACATCCAGGGAAATAGGAAAATTCCTACCATGGGGCAACACTTCTATGTTCTTTGTCCATGCTGGGAGAAATTTACATTTAAGATTTCTGAAGAATGGGGGGGAAACTAAGGGATTGGGGGAGAACATCTCTAAACTCAGAAATACTTATCCAATAACTACAATTTCTTTCTTTAAAGGATAATTGGGAATTCAACAGGAAAAGAGGATAGAAACCGAATCAAGGCATGGAGTTGAGGGATGGGGGAGTGGGGAGGATATTTGTTTTAATTGGAGTATTAAAATACTTGCAGGAAATAATGCAGACTAAGATTCTAAAGGTGGGATGATGTCATGATGTCGTGTGTGTGTGTGTGTGTGTGTGTGTGTGTGTGTGTGTGTGTGTGTGTGACGGGGAGCCTTGAATACCAGATAAAAAGTTCAGAGGCATTTTTTTTTTAAAGCAGAAGGGTAAAACAAATATGTGTTGTCAGGAAAATTAACTCTGGCATTATAGAAAGGAGACATCAGGGGAGGTTACAAAGACCTGTGAGGAAAACTATTGTCACATTCTAATGGGGAAGTAGGAAGCAGAGAGGGGAGGTAACTGGGGAGGGATGGGATTGTTGGGATTTGGCAACTCTGAAAAGGGAGGCAGAGGAAAGACTTAGGGATAGTTGTGAAAATGGAGGGATGGACATGGTCAGAGATAATGAAGTCAGAAGGAACTAAGTTTTAGGGGAAAAGACTTGGTTCAGGACATGTTGAATTAGAGAGGTATTGCTGGGATTGTTAGCTGCATGTGTGGGGGAGTAGAAAACAACAAATTTGGAGCCAGGAGAGACCTAGGTTCAAATCTAGGATCTGATACTCAACTGTGACCATAGGTAAGTCATAACTTCTCTGAGCCTCTGTTGGTTTTCTTCTATGAAATGATGATAATAAGTCCTGTCTCAAAGGGTTGTT
Source organism: Gymnobelideus leadbeateri (assembly GCA_011680675.1). Lineage (NCBI taxonomy): Eukaryota > Metazoa > Chordata > Mammalia > Diprotodontia > Petauridae > Gymnobelideus > Gymnobelideus leadbeateri. The sequence continues at coordinate 135,102 of WOXC01010862.1, read as the reverse complement.
GTGAAGACCTAACCTAGAGACAACAGAGAACCATGGAGGATTTTTGAGCCCAAGCATGACACGACAAGATCTATGCTTTCAGAATACCAGCTTGGCACCTGCATAGGTAGATTGGAGAGAGGAGGAAGTAGAAGCAAGGGGACCAAGTAAGAGACAGTTCCAATAGTTCACGTAGGACTGATGAGAGTCTGAACAAGTATAGTCGCTATGAAAGTAAAGAGAAGGGCATGCATTTGAAACATGTGGAGCAGAATTGAGGAGACTTGCCAACTAACTGGAGAGGGCAGCAAGATGATTTGGTGGATAAAGTAGGGGATCTGGAGTCAGAAGACTGAAGTTCAAATCCAGCCTCTTACTCTTACTCCAGATGCTTTTGGCTATATGTCCCTAAACAAATCACTTAACCTCTTCGAGCCTTAATTTTGTCAATAATAATCTGGCCTCAGATACTTACTAGCCGTATGACCCTGGACAAGTCAATTAACTGTTTTGCCTCAGTTTCCTCATCTATAAAGTGATCTGGGGAAGAAAATGGCAAACCTCTCCATTGTCTTTGGCAAGAAAACCCCAAATGGGGTCACCAAGAGTCAGATATGACTGAAAATGATTGACCATAAAGTGAGGATAATAATAAACCCTAGCTTCCAGGGTTTCTGTAAGGATCAAATCAGAAAATATTTGTAAAGTGCTTTACAAACCTTGAAGTACTTCACAATGAATTCTAGTGTGTGAGATTGGAGGAATGGAAAGATGGTGGTGCTAGGAAGAGAAATGGAGAGGATATATTGTTTTGGAAATGATAAATTAGAGATATCAATGGAACATCCAGGACATGTGTGGCAAGTAATATTGCAACTCCACAGGCCTGGAGTTGAAGAGAGAGATGAAGTCTGAATTTATAGATCAAATGACATAATGAATGTAAAGTACTCTGTAAACCTTAAAAACCTACACAAATATAATCTATTCTCAAGCTCAGTACATCAAAGAGCATTTATTAAGCTGCAATTATGTTTCAGACACTGTTACATGGTAAAAAGAGTTATCATCTAGGCACTTGAAGATGCTCATGTGGACCTCAAAGATGGACTAATCTTATGGGACTTAATAATATTGCCAAATTAAAGAGAAAGGGAGCAAAGATCGCCTCTTGAGGAATGCCCATATTAAGAAGATCACCAGAGAATAAGAGTCAAAAAGAATAGCGAGATAAAAGAGATATGTGGAGATAGAAGATTCTGGTGTTACTTTAATTTTTGAAGATTAAATCACATCCTACTTTTCAATTCATTATAATGTAATTTTTCAAAATTCAAATTTGCGAAACTTTTTATTCACGAATGCCATGGGCTGCTCAGTGTCCAGCACTAAGAATGATTTGGAGACATGGATAAGAAATGACCGGAGTATGTGGGTAGCTCAAGGAAGAACTAGGAACTCCATGAACTCCATTTATTGATTCTTAGGACAAGGTTTTTATAGAGCAATGAGACAAAGGAAGGGGACTCAAGATTTCTTATCATTACCTTAGTCTGTTGTGTGTTGGAAGTAGCACAGAATAGATAATTTGATGAGGATTTGTTATCTAGGAGTCTTAGGGTAAGCCCTTTGATCTAGGCCTCAGGTACCTCCTAATGCAGATGAAGTCATAAAGGGATATAACTGAGAGCAGACTTCAAGGCCAAAGCTGCAATCATCAGAAGACATCACGTTTAGAGCTGGCCACCCAAAGGTACTTGAGTGCTGAATCAAATATTTTGGCTCTCAATAACTAAAATCTTGGGGTAGAGCCTATTGATCCCAGAACTCAAGTAACATCCTTTTAAGTGTAACCGATAAAAAAACTCAGGAGCTAACTTGACAAAAAAGTTGCTTCTCAAAGAGCTCTTATATTAAAGTCCACTATTAGGATTTAATATGTGAGTCCTGAACCAGGCCTCTTTGGCTCCCCACACACAAAAATAATTATTTAAGACAAAAAGATGTTTTACAGTTTTAAAATAGACATCCCAAAGAAGTCTCAAATCATGGTTAGTATCTTTATAACAGCAAATAAATCAATCTAATAATAATGTCAAGGCTTTTTTTCCCCTACATGCTCCCTTCATAGCAGCCGGGCTAAGCAGGAACCAGAGCTCAGACTCCTGGCAGAATCTTAGCTTGCTCTGCATCCCTTCCTTAGAATACCTACCTCATTCTTCTTGCTTATTCAGATACTATCCATCCTCCAGATATGAGCCAACATACCATGGGAGGCAGCATATTACAGTGGAAAGAATTCTGGATTTGGAACCAAAGGACCTGAGTGCAAATCCTAAGACACTGTTACTTTCTACAGCAGCTAGGTGGTGTAGTGGATAGAGCTGTGAACCTGGAGTCAGGAAGACCTGAATTCAAATTTGGTCTCAGACACCTATTAGTTGTGTGACCCTGGACCAGTTGCTTAACCTCTGCTTGCTTCAGCTTCCTCATCTAAAAAGTGGGGATAATAAGAAGACCCACCTCAAAAGGTCTCTGTGGGATCGAATGAGAGAATGTTTGTAAAGCAACCTGGTATATGGTAAGCACTATAGAGATGCTTATTCTGGTTCCCCCTCTTCCTATCTTCGTGGAGGGTGGGGGCTCTTCTTTAAAATGAAGGGGCTGGACTAGATGATTTCTGAGGTCTTTCAGCTGTGACCCCCACCTTAAGGTAGGTCCCCCTGTTTTTTTCTTTTTCCTTTCATTTTCTTTCCTTTCCTTTTCTCTTTTATTTTCTTTCCTTTCCTCCCCTCTCCTCCCCTCCCCTCCCCTCCCCTCCCCTTTCCTCTCCTCTCCTCTCCTCTCCTCTCCTCTCCTCTCCTCTCCTCTCCTCTCCTCTCCTTTCCTTTCCTTTTTCTTTTCTGGCCAGGCAATCAGGGTTAAGTGACTTGCCCAGAGTCACACAGCTAGGAAGTGTCAAGTGTCTGAGGTGTCAAGTGTCAAGTGTCAAGTGTCCTCTTGATTCCAGGTGCTCTATGGAATAGCCCTCCTGATCTTGCTGATGTCTTTTTCTTGGAGCTTCTAAAGCTTTCAAAGTATCAGTATTGGTGTCTTGGTGTCTTACATTGAATTCTATCCTAGCTTGTACTCTTCTCTTGATATTTCATGTTTGTGATTCAACTGGACCACCGTGTCTCCAGACAGAGGGACTGTGTCTCCTAGCACAGGACTAGGCACGTGGCTGTGGGTCAGTACACATCAGAGAGAACAGATAGAATGAAAACTTTGAGTCCATGCCATCGGTGGATTGGTTGAAGAGGATGCTTAATCTGGAGAAGAGAATCGGGGGTTGGAGGTGGAGAACGTGTTAGTTGTGTTCAAGTGTTTGAAGGCTTGTCATGTGCATTTGTTATCTTTGGCTCCAGATGTTAAAGCTAAGAGCAAAGTGAAACTTGCAGAGAAACCGCTTTAGCCTTGAGCACAGGAAAGGCTTCCTAATGACTAGAGCTGCCCTCAAACAGAATGCGTTGCTTTGGGAAGTGATTTGTTCTCTTTCTTTGGAGATGAGGGTTGGTGAATGACTAAAGGGGGAAAAGCATGTAGTAAGCACTTCTGTGAGTCAGGAACAGTGGCACAAAGACAAGCCAGGTACACAGGCCCTGCCCCCAGGGAGTTTACATTCCAATAGGAGATGGGAGTTGGGATGGGGGAGGAGTGAGTTTGGAGATGACTGGAAGGTCATGTTGCAGCCAGGTTCCAGGCTGTGTGAGCTAAAGTTCACTTGTCAGAGTGCAGGGTATTAGGGGAAGAGTATTCACTCCCAGAAGAAGTGGAGGTGGAAGAGCTTGAAAATGGCTTCGAAGTTGTCTAAATTTGGAGTATGTTAGCATGAACTTCCTCCTTGGATTGGATTAAATAGTCGCTGAAGACCCTTCCAATTCTCATGTTTCATGCTTCTTTGACCCATACAAAACAAGCTACACCTACACCAAAAAACACAGTGTTGGCTGGCACTTGGCACAGTGCCTAGCACATAATAGGTGCTCCTTGATTTGACTTGCAGTGCAAACAATGCTTGATTTGGAACTAGAGGCCTGAGTTCAGCTAGTCACTCTACTACTTACCATCTGGGGTAAGTCACTTAAATTCTCTTGACCTCAGTTTCCTTATCTGTAAAAAAAAAAAAAAAGGTTCAAAGATGACCTTGAGAGACCCGCCCAGCTCTAAATCTATGGTCTTATAATTGTTTTTTGTCACACTGGACCTGTCAGGAAGCTTGGAAGGTTTATCTTTTGACCAGAGCTCTGGTTTGGGGGTTAAGGGTCTCCACCTATTTCCTGGGAGTATTCTTTAACTCATTGTTTGCCCCTGTAGATCTGCTTTATAGCACTCAGCAGATGAGCCTGCTTAGAAACTATTAAGAGTACATTTCGGAAATCTGGGAGAACTTTCCTTAGTCTATTTTTACTTTTTAAAAATAGTATTTTATGCTTTCTAATTATATGTAAAGACAATTTTTAGCATTTTTTTACAAGATTTTGATTTCCATGCTTGTGGATAATATGGAAAAAGCTCAGCAAGGATCCCAACATTGTCACAGCAAAGATGGATGCTACAGCCAATGATGTGCCTTCTCCATATGAAGTCAGAGGCTTCCCTACCATCTACTTCTCTCCAGCCAATAGTAAGCAGAATCCACAGAAATATGAAGGTGGCCATGAAGTTACTGACTTTATTAATTACCTACAAAGAGAAGCTACAAATCCTCCTGTGATCCAAGAGGAAAAATCCAAAAAGAAGAAGGCAGAGGAAGCTCTCTAAAGTAGCAGCCCAAAACACCCCTTTGTATAAGGACTTTTACCAGTGATGGGGCAGTCAGTGCCTCAGGGATGAGTGGGCTTCGTGGATGCCATATGAATCCTGTTTAATTTTCGATAAGCTGTTTCTTTAGGTGCACTGTTAATGGAAACACCAGGACCAGTTGATATTTGTTTGGGGGAGATGAGGGTGCGGAGGATTGTTTGTGTTGGGGGAACATTGAAGGGAGAGGGGAATTGAGTTGGGGGTTATTTTCTATTTTTTTTTGTACATTTGGAAGTGACAATAAATGAACCCCCTTTAAACTAAGTTCTTGAGGGAGGTTAGAGGGGGTGGAGGGAATGTTTGTAGTTAGAGTTAAAACATTGCCCCATAACCAGATAACTGATCTGATGTAAAGCCAGAATTGTCCCTGTGTTTACTGCCTAGACATTTTTCTGGTGATTATCAAAGATTTTTGATCCTTTTATACATGCCCTGCTTAGGCCCCAAGGGTAGGTCACTGATTATCTTTGCTAGACACCTGGGACCATTGCTTGTTTATTCTTCCCTGGAGGAATAAGCCCTAGAGTATCCTGCTACAGCAGTTCCTGCAGTTGGGTGTGGCTTTCGTTTGGGGTTTATTCCAAACTTTGCTGGAACTGCTGACACTAATATGGGTGCAGTTCTATGCATCCTACAGACTGGGGCGTGGCAAAGTAACTTCTTATTTGTTAGGACTAGTAATGGTAATACTCTAAGGGCATCCCTTTTACTCTTGCTATAATGCTGTATAAAAAAGGATGTACCTTTAAAAAAACTAAAAAAAAAAAAAGATTTTGATTTCCAAATTTTTCTCCCTCTCTCACTTCCCCTTTTCCTGAAACAACAATTCGATATGGGTTACATATATGTAATCATGTAAAACACATCTCCATATTAGGCATAGTTGTAAAAGAAGATACTGACCGAAAGGAAAAAAAACAGGAAAAAACAAAGTGAAAATAATATGCTTCAATCTGCATTCAGAGTCCATCAATTCTTTCTTTGGATATGGATAGTATTTTCCATCATGAGTTCTTTTTAATTGTGTTGGATCTTTGTATTCCCTTGCACCTGCACACACACACGACTTCTACGTCAAGGGATGCTCTGAAGAGCTAAGTCATGCAAAATTGGTCATCACACAATATTGCTATTATTGTGTACAATGTTCTGGTTCTGCTCACTTCACTCTGCATTCCTTCATGTAAATCTTTCCAGGATTTTCTGAAATCCACCTGCTCATCATTTTCTATTGAACAGTCCTATTTGGTTACATACATATAACAAACCAACATTCTGCCATTCCCCAATTGATGGGCATCCCCTCAATTTCCTTTTTTTTTTTTTTGCCACCACAAAAAGAGCTGCTATAACTCTTTTTACTTTTTAGTTTGGGTGCTATAGCGTGTGTGTGTGTGTGTACATAATGTATAGAGAAAACGCAGCTAGATCGATGGGCGTGGGTCAAGGCTTAGAGGGAGGGGAGCAGTTGCATAGAGGGTGATTCAGAATTTTGAAAAGCTTGGAGGCAAGAGAACTGAGTTCAAATTCTGCCTCAGACATTTACTCATTGTGTGACGATGAACTAGTCAATCACGCAGAAGTCAACCGAGGGGAAATTCTCAGTTAGAGAATCTGGGGATCCGGGTTCAAGTCCTGCCTGGTCACTTCCTACCTGTTTGGCCTCGGGCAAATCGCTAGCAGAGTAGGCTGTTTTCCTCATCTGTAAAATTAGGGGGTGCAGCGGTCTTTGAAGTTCTTTCTAGTCTATGATCCGCTAAGCTTGTGTGTGGTTTCTAGGAGACCAGGGACAGGGCTCCTGGATGCCGAGCGGAGCCTGCTCTCCTCTGGACCCCCCACCCTCCTCCAGCCCGTCATCTCGGGCTGTTTCTGTCCCCCCCCCCCCCTCCCAGCCATTCCCAACCAATCCTGGCGCAAGCCCGGGCTGTGTTCTGCCTTCTTTCCTCAGCTCTCCTCCAGGAGGCTACGGGCTGAAGCGCTGGCAGTGCCCAGGAAGGAGTACCTAGCTTTCCTACCCGTCACAGTCTCAGCCTTCTCCTGGAGGAGTTCGGGGACTGGAAGCTGCAGGTATGGCTGCAGGAGGAGGCTGGGGTGGCGGCGGCGCCGGCGCCGACTCGGCTTCTTTCCGGAGCAGATCCCTTCTGCCCTTTCCTCCCAGAGACAGACGGACAGCTCCCACCGACCTAGGCACCGATGCTGTGGGACTGGGTGGGGTGAGGGCGACTGCTGTGCCAGTGGGTCCAGAAGGAAAGAAATCCCGACAGACTGACAGACGAGCAGACATACCACTCCCCTTGCACCTGCACACACACACACACACACACACACACACACACACACACACACACCCCACTTCTATATCAAGGGATGCTCCATCTCAGGTTTCATTTTCACCTGCAGCGTTCCCCCTGCCAGCGACTGAGACTGGGGAGTGGGGAAGGAGGGGGAGGCTCCTGGGACTTTTGGAGAGGGAAGGGAGCCGCGACGGGAGCGAGGCTGGTGGACCAGGGACCGAAGGTAGGGACTGCTCCCCAGGAGTACCAACCAGGCTCATCGTTAGGAGCCTGGCAGCTGGGGGCCAGAGCTAGCCATGACTCCAGGCCTGCGGCGAGGTGGGGGTTCGGGAGGTAGTAGTAGAAGGGGCCAAACACTGAACTTCCCAGGGTCCTGTCGTTGTCCCTTCCACTCATATTCCATTTGGCCCAGGTTTGGCCTTAGTCTCCTTGGTGGAGAGGAAGGGAGTGATGTGTCCCTGCCCCTGAGACCAAAGAGAGGGAGGGGGAAGGTGCCAGGTACAGAAGGCTAGGGAAGGGCGTGTGTTTAAGAGAACCCTTGAAGTGGTAAGGAACAAGGTTTAGGACTGCAGGGAAGCGTTGGTGGGGGTGGTGTTGGGGTAGGATCGGTGGTAGTCGAGTGTAGGATCGGGACAGTTCCTTAGTGGTGCTGTAGTGGAAGACTGGTCACGTGGTCTGTGGTCTCGGCACGTGCGCGGGGTGGGAGGGTGTAGACTTCGGGAGCCTTTATTCCCCCCACCCCCAGCCCAAGTCCTACTCTGGTCCACACCCGCTTGAAAACACTTGACTCGAAGATTGATTTCTGTTCTAAGCTGTGGGCTGACTGTGGGCCAGTGCCCAGCGGCCTATCTGAAGGACACTGGACAGATCTGCGTGTGTGAAGGCAGGGCTGCGGGGTGGCGGGAAGCGGTGGGTACACGAGAGAAAATACCTTCTAGCCGCCTTGCATTCGGTGGGCCACGCTAATTGTGTGTATAGCGAAGGGGGAAGTTCGCCTCTTTTGGAGGGCTCCCACCGGGATCAATGTGAAGGTGGGAGTGTGGGAGTACAACCCAGTGGATTCCGGTGCTGGGGAAGGGTGGGGTCGATGTAGAGAGGATAGAGCGCACTTCTAGCCCCCAGTCCCTCCTCCCTGTGCCCAGGCCCACGGGGTGGGTAAACCTGAAGTGGAATGTGCCACCTCCGCCCCCCCATCCGGAACTCCCACCCTCACCCCTAGCTTCAGTCTCCGTCCTTTGGACATTGGATAGGTCCCCCAAATCTCCAGGACCCTCAGGTTGGGAGGAGAGAAGGGAGGGGGAAGTGAAAGAGGTGAGGGGAGAGAGAGGTGAGTGCCGGGTGCCTGGTCCTCCCTTCTCGGCTATTTGCATAACGGAGCGGGCTCCCTTCTTCCCCGCCCCCTCCCGAGCCTGCCTCTCCGCCCCTCCCCCCGTCTCTCTTTGTCTCTGTCTCTTGCTTAGTCTCTGCTCTCCTCTCTTTCTCTCGCTGCCTGTCTCTCCTAGTCTTTCATCTTCTCCCCTTGTTTCCAGCGACCCAGCGGCAGTGGGGGGAGCGGGGCCCGATTCCCCAGGGCCCGGCTTGGGGTGGGTGGGGATGGGGGCGGGGGGAAGGGCCGGCCTGCGCCGGGCTCTGGCACCTCAGACTGGCTCCCCAGCCGGCCCCTAACAAAGGGAAGCTCCTGGGCCCAAGCCTTGGAGCAGAGCGGGCTGCGGGCCCGGGACTGGGCTCAGTGGGCTGAGGAGGGGGCCGTAGCCGCCGCCTTAAGAGCAGCCGCCGGAGTCGCCGCCAGAGCCTCGGGAGCAAGCCTCAGTCTGAATCAGCTAAGGAGTGAGTATCCTGGGGAGCCCAGCCCCTCCGCGCCCCGCCCCGTCCCGCCCAGCGCCCCGCACCCGGCGCAGAGCGCGCGCTCCGGCTTGGGGCCACGGCGGGCCAGTCGGGGGCAGGGGTCTGCGGGAGGGTCGGCATTCTCACAGTCGGACTTGGAGGCATCAGGCAGTGGAAATCCTGGTCCAGTACCGGGCAGCTGCTTGGCGGCTGGAGCCACCCTTTACTCAGCACAATGCCTGCCGCACTGAGGCCTTACTAAACGCCCCTTGTCTTGGCTCGCCCTCGAGGATGAGCAAAGTCACAGCAGAGAGACCTGTGTGGCCTCCACACACATGCGCGTCCACTACACCCACAACAAACGCACGTGTGCACCGTGCCGGGGCACAGACTCACACGCACCCCACCCGGGAAACCCTGGCCTCGGCATGCTTCCGCTGGGCCGGCTCCACTGACAAAAATCCGCGCCTCCCAGACCTCTGACATGTTCTCAGCGGATTTCTGAACACGCCGGGCCTTGGCTTGATCGGGTTTTGTTCTTGTCTCGATGCGGTCCCTGAGCCTTTGTTTGAAACAGGAGGCCCCAGAGCTGAGGATGCTGCTCTGACAAGGGCAAGGGGAAAAGAAGGAAAAAGGGGAAGAAATAGGGAGCAAATTTGCGTGGTCCTGACTTTCCCCGGCCCGACTTAGCCGGAAAGAACAGAATGAAACGGCAGGGGAAAAAAATCAGTGAAGAAACCCGTTGTTTGGCCGGGAAAGTCTTTGCAGTGTCAGTGACCCGGGAGACTTGAGGTTAGAGACTTGGCCCAGAGCCTTTTCTCCTTCTTGGGTGGTGGAATTGGGAGGAAGGGAGAGCAATTTCTTTCTAACCCTTTACTGTTTTCCCCTCTTTTATGGGCTGGCTACCTTTGGAAATGCTGAACATCTGTTCATTTTGGGATATTCCCCAAAGTGGGAATGCTAGGCCAACCCAGTCTCATTCGTTCCACTCTCTGCACCCTCTGTCCAGTGTTGGAGAACAGGCTAAATGCCACCCACCTCCCTGATCTATTTGATTGTTCTGAAAGGAAGGGGGGGCACCAATCTGAGCTTGGTTCTGTTGGGAAGGTGGCATATTGTCCTAGCCTGCTCAATTCCAAGGAGCCTCGGGGTCATAGATACAAAGATGGGATGGTCCCTCGAGGCCATCTAGTCCCTCTGAGAGGGGAAATGACAAAATGACAGGATCATAAGTGTAGACAGACCTCAGTGGGACGTCCACCACCTCTGTTATTTTCCAGGTCCAAAGAAGTTGTGACATAGGACCATAGATTTAGAGACCAGGTAGTGACTAGATTGGATTCCAGTCTGCCCATTTTACTTGAAGAGAAGGCTGAGGTTCAGAGGTAAAATCACTGAACTCAGTTCAAGGTTCAACTCCTGCTCTTGTCTCCAAAAACGCAAAACTCTTCTGCTGGTCTGTGCAAAACCAAAAATGAAAATGAGATTTTGAAAGTAAGACTTTGGAGAACTCTAAAGTCATTGGGCTGGCAGGATCTTGGGCATAGATATGCCTGTTTGCTATCTATTTGCTTAGAATGCTGTTCCTTGGGCTACTTCATCATTATTAATAAGTGTGGGCTGAACTGAGCCAAAGTGACTTACTTATCCGACATTACATAAGTGCTTAGTGGTAAAGAGAGACCGGACTCCTGGCTCCCAGCTCTGGCCCTTTGCCTTGTGTTCCTGAGCTCAGGCTGGCGAGGCTCCTGTGGCAAGCCCAACATACCATGGCCTGGGGCAGAAGAGCCCAAACAAAGGCACTAATTCAAATGAGAAGCTGCACCCTCCTATTATCTGCTCTAAAGAGTGTTCTTTATTCTTTGGGAAACCGGTGGTTTAAGCCGTTTTGTAAAGGGGCCTTCTTTCCCACCCCTTCTCTCCATTCTGATTTCTCTAGAGTAGATGGATGCTCCCTCTCCTCTCCTCCCCTCCCCCTCCCCTCCGCCCGACGAGATATCTTTGTTAGAGGCTAAACATCAGCTCCTAGCCGGGCTGAAAGTGTTTTCTAGTGGAGTATTCCTGAGCCTAGTGCTTGGGGGAAAAGCATTGTTTTTTGTTGTGTATTCCATCTAGCTTCATTTGTTAAAGCATTAAAGATAAGTAGGCAGGGTTGTAACTTTAGAATCCTCCTCTCAGGATGTAAACTTCTTGAGGGCAGGGACTGCCCTATTTTGCAGGTGTCCTCTGTGGTGGCTTAGGCTATGTTGGCTATTTAGGGCTTAATAAATAAATACTCATCCATCCATCCATCCATCCATCCATCCATCCATCCATCCATTCATAGTTGGAACTGACCTTACCAATCTTCTATTTCATGGGATCTTAACTATTTTTGTTTTGTATTATATACCCCTTTGACAATTAGTGAAGTTTAGGGACAGCTTCTCTGAAACACATTTTTAAATGCCTAAAATAAAGTACATAGGATTGCAAAGGGAACCAGGTACATAGAAACACAGTTATCAAAATGTTTTTAAAAATAAAGTTCAAGGACCCAGATTAAGATCTCCTGATAGTACAACTCCCTAATTTGGCAGATGAGGAAACAGGTCCACAGAAATGATAAAGAGGCATCATCCTCTGGAGTCAGGAAGACCTGAGTTCAAACATGGCTTCAGACATTAACTGGCTGTGTGACCCTGGGGGAGTTACTTGGCCTCTGTCTGCCTCAGTTTCCTTATCTGTAAAAATGGGGATAATAAAAACACCTATCTCCAAGGGTTGTTGTGAGGATCAAATAAGAGAATTATTTGTGAGGTGCTTTGCAAACCATACAATGTTACAGAAATGCAGCTGGGATGATGATGGTGGTGGCAGCATACAGTGCTAAGTGATGGCCTTGGAGTTCAGGAGAAATGGTTTTAGAAAATAACTAGGTTCACATCCTGCCTTTGACACATATTGATTGTGTAGCTAAGAGCAAGTAAGTTGCTGAAACCCTCTGAACCTGCTTTCTCACCTGGAAAATGGAAACAACAGCATTCACTTCACAGAGCTGTCAGCGTTAAATCAGACAATGCATACAAAATGCTTTGCAAACCTCGAAGCTTAATGCTATTAAAGACCAACGCTATTCTTTTCATAGAATCATAAATTTCAATCCAGTGGGGACCTGGGGAGATCATCTTATTGAATTTCCTTTTACATATAAGGAAACAAAGGCCCAGGGAGTTTCAGTGACTTGACCAAAGTCACACAGGTGGTAAGCGTCAGAGGTATGGTTTTAACCCAGGTCCTGAGACTTTAGAGTCAGGTCTCTTGCCACTGGACCTGCCCAACCCCCTCATTTTCAGATGAGAAAGCCAAGGTCAAGTGGTAAGGGACCTTGGAGGTCACTGAGCTCATGTTATAGGGGAAGTGATCTGCTTTGGGTCACACAGCTAATATCTGACTCCAAATACAGTGAGTGTACTATGCTTCCTGAAAAAAAGAATGCATCCTCCCCCTTCCCACCCCCAGCTGGATGTGAATATGTGCTTTTCCAAAGGAAGCAGGCATGCAAACTTGGACACTTGACTGTCTAGATAGGTGGCTGGGCTGCTTGTTCTCCTTTACATTCCCGGGGGCTATTTTTAAAATTCAGTCCCTGTGAGGGTCATTTTTAGCCCATTCAGGGGCATATCTTTTAAGTATAAAGTAATTTTTGTTTTTCTTCACATTTCTGCCAGTTCTTTGGAAGCCCAGGTGCCCGCTCTGATTTTCCCACCCCCTTATAACCGTGGGCTACCTGACCTCTCATGTGATGTTGAAGCCATTCAGTGAGCACATTCCAGAGGAAGATCTGCTTTCCTTTCTTCCTTTCTTCCTTTTTTCCTTCTTTCCTTCCTTCCTTCCTTCCTTCCTTCCTTCCTTCCTTCCTTCCTTCCTTCCTTCCTTCCTTCCTTCTTTCCCCTCCTTCCCTTCCCTGCACTTCCCTTCCTTTCTTATATTTTTATTTTCATTAAATATTTCCTAATTACATTTAATTTTTTAAATATTCATTTAAAATTTTTAAGTTCCAAATTCTCTCTCCCCCTTTGCCCCTCCCCCACCTCTTGAGAAGGCAAGCAATATGAAATCATGCAAAACATATTTCTATATTAGTCATTTTGAAAAAGAAAACAGAAAAAACCCAAGAAAAATAAAGTGGAAAAATATGGTTCAATCTGCACTCAGAGTTTTCTCTCTGGAGGGGAATACATTTCTCTTCACGGGTCCTTTGGAGTTGTCTTCGGTCATTGTCTTGATCAGAGTAGCTAAGTCTTGCACAATTGATCCTCCTTATAATATTGCTGTTAATGTGCACAATGTTCTCCTGTTTTTTTCTTGATCACTTTACTTTGCATCAGTTCATATCAGTCTTCCCAGGTTTTCCCGAAACCATCTTGCTTGTCATTTCTTACAGCACAACAGTATTCCATCACAATCATATACTACAACTTGTTCAACCATTCCCTAACTGATAAGCATCAAGTAGAGACATTTCTCATGCCTCCCTCCCAGCCTTTGAATTTGGAGCCTTTGTTTTTTTAGTGAGGTGTACAGTTTTGGGAATCAGGAGACTGAAGATTTTGTTCTGGCTATCTTATTAGAGGTATCATAGTTCTAGAACTGGGACCTCAGAGGCCATGTAGCCCATCCCCCATCCCTATTTTAAAGATGAGGAAACGGAGACCCAGAGAAGTTAAGTGATCTAGAAGTTCTTAAACCTAGAATTGGAAGCAACCTCAAAGTCCGTCAAGTCCAATCTCCTCATTTTACTGATAAGGCCCCAGAAGGTTAAGTGACTTGCCCAAGGTCACCCAGGTAGTAAGCTTCAGAAGTGGGATTTGAACTCAGGTCTTCTGACTCTACAGCTGATCAGAGGTCAGTGGGTAGAATGTAATATCTCAGTTCCTCAGTTTTTACATCCAAAGAAACAGAGATAATCATTCTTGCTCTATCGCAAAGGGTTGTGGGAAAAGGGCTTTGTAAGGAGTCAAGCACTATATAAACTTGACCTGTTATTCCTGGATAGGTCTTTCAGCATCAACAAAGGAAAGTCAGATGTTTAATAAATTCACTTTATGTTAATAAAAAAGCATTCAACTTGAAAAGTTTCATGGCTTTCTAAGTCTCAGAGGTAGGATGTTTTGTTCATAGGATCAAAGGTGGAAGAGACCTTTGAGGATGCTATGCCATGCAGATTTTTTAAAAGACCTACTATGTGTCAAGCATTGTGCTAGGTGCTGAGGCTGCAGAGAAAGGCAAAAGCCTTCCCTGCTCCCAAGGAGCCGGCAGTCTAATAGGGCAGACCTTAGGTACGGGTCCAGCTGGAGAGCATCTCAGTGGGAAGGCACTATCTTTAAGGGAACAGGAAAAGGTTTCTTATTAAAGGAAGAGCTCATTTCCATGTTGTTAAGGGATTGCCATTTATTGGGAAATAACTGTGATCTAAAAGACAAAGGGGAGCAAAAGAATGTCCTTTTAAAAACGTAAAAACTAGTAAGATCCAGTATTTATAGAGCACCTACTGTGTGCTAGGCACTATACTTGCTTTACAAATGGCGAATTTGATCCTCACAATAACCCTGGGTAGTAAGGGCTATCATCATCCCCATTTATAGCTGAGGAAATTGAGGCTTCAGATCTGAGACAGAATTTGAACTCTGATCTTCTATAGTCCAAGGCAAACACTCTCTCTACTATGCCACCATCTATCTCAAAAACGACAACAACAAGAACAACAAATGTTTGATAGCAAAAAAAGAAAAATGTTTCAAATATAATGGAATGTAGTATAGATAGAAAAAGTACTGGATTTGGAGTCAGAGGGTCTGCTACTTACTGTCTTTGTGCACTTGGACAGGTCAGTCAACTCCTTTGAGCCTCCTGAGATGCTTTCTCTGTGAAATGAAAGGGCTAAAGTCTTTCTTTCCATCACTTATAACCTTGAGGGTGTGTTGCCAGTCAGAGGATCACTAAGTTGAAACAAATGAAGACTAAATTTTAGTAAGGTTTTTTTTCACATAAATTATGAAATTTCCCCAAAATAGATACATGAGTTCATAGTTACACTAATAGTATATTAGTGTGCTTATCTCCCCCCAACCTCTCCAACATTAACTACCTCTATCTTTTGTCATCTTTGCAAATTTGTTGGGTATGAGGTGAGACCTGAGTTTTAATTTGTATTACTTCTAGCAAAAATTTGCAGCATTTTGGAATATGATTATTGCTTGAATTTGATCTTTTGAAAGCCATTCATGTCATTTGACAATTGAGAGGTTGGCTCTTGGTCTTTCACATTTGTGTTAATTCCTTATATATCTTAGATATATTTTTGTCACATATTTGATACATTTTTTCTTCATTTCACAGCTTTTCTTCTCATTACTAGTTGTATTGGTTTTATTTATGTAAAATATTTTTTTCTTTTTCTTTTTTTCTTTTTTTGGAGGGCAATTGGGGTTAAGTAACTTGCCCAAGATCATACGGCTAGGTTTTCTTTTTGTTTGTTTGTTTGTTTGTGTGTGCGTTGTGTCTGAGGCTGGATCCGAACTAAGGTCCTTCTGACTCCAGGGCTGACGCCACCTAGCCGCCCCCCCCCCCCAGTAAAATATTTTTTTTAGCTTTTATGTCATTTAAACAGTTAATTTTGACTTTTGTGATTTCTTTTATCCTTTTCTTGGTGATTAATTCTCCCCTTGCTATACATAGTTGAAAAAGGTACCTCCTTATATTCTTTTCTAATTTACAAAAAATGTGATGTGACTGTTAGATTCTTATGGTGTACAGTATAAAACACTAGTGTATACTTGTTTTCTGCCAAACTGCTTTCCCGTTTCACCAGCAATTCTTTTTTTTTTTTGCTTTTTGGAGGGCAATTGGGTTTTAAGTAACTTGCCCAAGGTCACACAGCTAGGTTTTTTTGTTTGTGTGTGTATTAAGTGTCTGAGGTCAGATCTGAACTCAGGTCCTTCTGACTCCAGGGCCGACACTCTACTCACTGCGCCACCTGGCCGCCCCTCACCAGCAATTCTTACTGAATGGAGAGTCATTCTGGGAGCTAGTGTTCTATTTTTATCTCCTTTAAAGGAATTAAACAAAAATGTATACAGCACTGACTATATGCAGATCTTGAATTCACATTAACTGTACAGCATATATTCCTTCAACATGGGTTTTGAGCTTTGCACTCATAAACTCAGTGAGGAAAAGTGGTTCTTCTTTGGAGTGGTATTGGAGACCATTCTGTGACTCCTGGAGACATGTTGTTGTGTTCTGTTGAGCTATTAATTTAATCATTTATTCAAGAAGCACTAGTTAAAGGCACTTGGACTGTAAAGACGGAAATGAAAATGTACCTGCCCTCAAGGAGCTTGCCATCTATTGGGGGTAAACAATATGCAAACAGGCAGAAAAGGGAGAATAATTTCTCAGTAATATCCTCATTTAATTACCTCACTTTTGCCTCTCCTCTACCTTCCATCCAGAAAAATGAATCTTTTTAATTTTATTTTAATAAATCTCTTTTCAAAGGGTGGCCCAGTGTAGTTGGCTCACTAGGTGGTACAGTGGATAGAGTTCAAGGTCTGGGGTCAGGAACATATGAGTTCAAATCTGGCCCCAGATACTTACTAGCTGTTCTACCCTGGTCAAGTCACTTAACCTTATTTGTCTCAGTTTCCTCATCTGGTAAAATAAGCTGGAGAAGGAAATGACAAACCCTTCCAGGATCTTTGCCAAGAAAACCCCAGATGAAGTCACAAAGAATCAGACATGACTGAAAGAACTAGATAACAATAACAACCCATCTTTACTGCTTGAGACACAGCTCATTTTCCTGGTTTCTCTTCCCTTGGATGAAGAGGATGACACTTAATATGACTATTTGCAGCGTTTCCTTGTGCTACTGGAAGAGCTTTGGAATTTTGGGGCTTCTGGGGACCTTAGAGACCACGTAGTCTTCTCCCTTCGTTTTCAGATGAGGAAATGGAAGCTCAGTGATAAATCACTTAACAGAGACAGCTTGCCCAAGGTCACCCAGCTAGCTAGCAGCAGACCAAAGATCTTATGTCTTGAAGTCTTCTGGTCCTGAACCCTACAATAACAGGGTTCATTCATTGGTAAACTTTCTCTGCTAAAGGGAAGTGGGAGTTTAGTTAAGATAAAAACCATAATAGGAAGCCAAAAGTCAGAAAGGAACAGCCCCTCTTCTTCACATTGAAAATACCCACAGTTTTTTTTTTTTTATCACCCTCAGGGATAGCTCTGTGAGCCTTGTGGGGAAGGAGGGTCAGCCAGGTCCACTTTACAGCTTTATTACTCCATGTAGGATGTTGGACAATTTTCCAAAGCAGAATATTAACTAGATGGTAAGGACTTGTCTTTAGTGGCTCTTGTTCAAAGCTCAGCTCACAGGCCACCTTCTACATGAAGCCTTTCCTCTAGCTCCTAGTGCCTTTTGTCCACCAAGTTATCTCAGATCTATTTTGTATATGCTCATATCTGTATGAATCATCAATTCTAACTAGATTGTAAGTTCCTTGAGGGCAGGGGCTGTTTTGCTCTTGTCTCCTTTGATTGTAGCAGGGTGCCTGGTACATTGAGTAAAGGAGTCCATGTTCCCATTTTCACTTAAGGAAAATTACTTTGGCAGTAGTGTGTAGGATAGCCTGGAGTGAGTCAGGGAGCCTAATTAGGAGGTGGTTGCAGTAATCTAAGTGAGGGGGGATGGGGACCTTAACTAAGGTGGTAACTGTATGGGTGGAGAAAAAGGGTGAAGGCAGGAAAATCAAAATTTGTCAACTAATTGGCTAGGTGAGGTGAGCTAGAGTGAGGAATCCAGCATACTGCTAAGATTGTAGACACCAGGGGGATGGTGTTGCCTTTGACAGAAACAGGGAAGTTTGGAAGAGGGAGGGATTTGGGGAGAAAGATGACAAGATCAGCTTTGGATGTGTTACATTTTGAGATGAGTCTGGGACAGCCAGTTTGAAATGTCCAATAGGCAAGTGGTGAGATAGGACTGAAGTTCAGGACAGATAAATATTGCAAGCATAGTAATGCTTGTTTATTGATAAGAAATGCAGACTTTCCATGAGGAACAGAAAAAGTGGTTGATAGAAGTTGTAAGAACTAAGTCATAAGCTTGTAATGAGCCCAGCAGAATTTACCAATGTTGGTGAGAGTTCTGTCCCACACAGTCGTTCTCTGGGGGATATTTAAATAGGAGAAGAGCAGTTGCTCAAAAAACTTCTCTTTGGGAATTTATTTCTGAAACATTTTAGTAAAAACAAAATCCCAACCCAACCCCTATAAAGCAGTGGATTTATATTGACACCTACCCTTGTCACTGACTTGCCTGTGTGACCTTGGGCTAATCACTTACCACCTCTGGGTTTCCTTATCTGTAAAATGAGGGGGTTGGAGTCAAAGATCCCTAAGGGCTTTTTTAGCTGTAACATTCCATCACTTGATTTGACCTTGTCATGGTTACTAGGTAGGAATGTTTAGTTTTTAATTAAAACAGGA
The DNA here is from genome assembly GCA_011680675.1 of Gymnobelideus leadbeateri. Classification (NCBI taxonomy): domain Eukaryota; kingdom Metazoa; phylum Chordata; class Mammalia; order Diprotodontia; family Petauridae; genus Gymnobelideus; species Gymnobelideus leadbeateri. The sequence continues at coordinate 116,623 of WOXC01010862.1, read as the reverse complement.
GAGCTGATTGGTTTCCTTAATTTAAGCCTTTTCCTAACTCAGTGCCTAAGAATGCCATTGTTTCATTTCCTGCATCACAGGAATGACTATTTGATCAATGGCCATTCATCCATTCCTTGAGTAGCTCATCAGGGGGATCTCACTACCTCTTGAGGCAGCCCATTCTAACCTTGGACAGCTCTCATTGTCAGGAAATCTGGGTTTATTCATGCAGCTCTGGCTCTGCCTTTGTGTGTGAGGTAAGTCACTTCATGTCTCTGGGCCTCAGTTGTTTCACTGGTAAAAGGGGGATAAGAATGCTTACACTCCCCATTCCCCCCTCATTCTCTCCTACCTTCCTGTTGTTAAGAATCAATGGTGGTATCCACGGCGGTGATCTTTTAAAACCATGAAGTATTTATATTGTTATTTTTGCTATGTTTCTAGCATTTGTCAGCAGGATAGAAAGAGTGGGAAGAAACAGCATTTGGAATCAGGATCCCTGGCTTTGGATTTCAGCCAGATTAGTATTGTGACCTTGGACAAGTCATGCTCCTCTCCTCATTGGCGCTCACCCTCCCTAAATAATCTGTTGTCACATCATGAAGTTACTCCCTTCACAACATCTCTTCCACATATCCCCTTCTTCTTTTGTTTGTTTGCTTGCTTGCTTTTTGAAGGGAGGAAGGCAGGGCAATTGGGGTTAAATGGCTTGCCCAAAGTAACAAGCTAGTTTTGTGTTAAGTGTCTGAGGCCGGATTTGAACTCAGGTCCTCCTGATTCCAGGGCTGGTGCTCTATTCACCTCGCCACCTAGCCACCCCTATATGTCCCTTTCTAAGGCTTGGCACATTGTAAGTGTGCAATAAATACCTGTTGGCCAACTGACTTTACCTCCCTGACTTTACCTCAGTTCACTTTGTTAAAAAAGGTTGTGATTGTTTTGTTTTTCAATTGCATCTGACTTTCTGTGACCTCGTTTGGGGTTTTCTTGGCAAAGATATTGGAGTATTTTGCCATTTCCTTCTCCAGCTCATTTTATAGATGAGGAAACTGAAACGAACAGGGCTAAGTGACTTGCCCAGGGTCACACAGCTAATAAATGTCTGAGGCTAGATTTGAACTCAGGAAGTTGAGTCTTCTGGACTCCATCTGTCCTTTGTAAAAAGGGGGTGTTCCACTAGATCAGAGGTGTCAAACTCAAATAGAAATGGGGGCCACTAAAATACATAGAAGTCCTTTTGGACCTCTTATTGACTTAGAAAACCACAGATTACTATTATCTATGTTCTATTGTATTTTTATTTTGTTAAACATTTCCTAATTACATGCCAATGTTTGACACCTATGGAATAGATAATCTATAAAGTTTCCTGAGGGCAGGGACCTTGTTTTTGTCCTTTGTTTTTATTGCCAGCATAGTACATGGCACATAGTAGGTGCTTCCTGCTTCTTGTTGACTAAAGGCTTTTCTAGCTCTAATTCCTACAGTTATTAGGAAAAGGGCAACAGGCTCTTGTTTTTATAAAAATCTGGAGTTCAATCCAGAAGGAGCAGGGTATCCTTGAAACTTGTAAGAGGTACATTTTTTGGTGTTTTGTTTTTTTTTTTTTGGAGGGCAATGGGGGTTAAGTAACTTGCCCAAGGTCACACGGCTAGGTTTTTTTGTGTGTGTGTTAAGTGTCTGAGGCCGGATCCGAACTCAGGTCTTTCTGACTCCAGGGCCAGCTCTCTACTCACTGCGCCACCTAGCCGCCCCAAGAGGTACATTTTTTAATGAACATATATAGCTAACATGATAAATTGTACTTGTTAATAATACCGGTGATAATACTAATTGACATTTGGATGAAGGCTGTGGAGTGGAGTGGAATGAGCACTGGGCTTGGAATGAAAACATCTGCATCCCTTACTGACTGTGTAGCCTTGGGCAAGACATATAACCTGTTATAGCCTTCATCTCTAGAATAAAGGTCTGCACTGTTGATCTGAGGGTGGTAGGCAGGTCAAGGGACTTAAGGTAAGGAGGCAGCTGAACTTGTTGGTAGGAAGAAGGGAGGGGCCAATAGAGGGAGTGTTTGAAGAAGAAAGACAATAGGAATGATTGATAAAGCAAGATCCCAGAGGAGATGAAAGCATGAGATAAGTGTTGTCTGGGCAAGGTGAAGGAATCCACTTTGGCAAGAAGGCGGCAACCTCATCTTCTCAGGTGGGAATACGGGGGTTTAGAGACTGAGACTCTGAGTCTCACCTCTGCCACTTACCCCCCATATGAGCTAGGGCAAGTGACTTCATCTTTCTGGGCCTTGTTTTCCTCTTCTGTAAATGAAGGGAATGCACTAGATGGCCCCTTGATATCCTTTTTATTTCTAAATCTATGATTCCAAAGGTCCCTGCTGACTTTGTGTTCTGAAGTTCCAGCCAGCTGTGAAATGCCCTGATATATGTTCTAGGGTCCTTCCCAGTTATGCCATTCTATATTCTGTTTCCCAAGGTCTTCCAGCTGTGATATTCAATATTCTTTATCCTAAGGAATCTTTCTACCTATGACTTTCTGTCTTGTAAGGTCTTGCCTCCCCTGGCAGTCTGTTTTAAGATCCCATTCAGCTCTGACATTCTGGGTGCTAAGAGTCCTTTCAGATAGGACATTCTGGTATCTAAAATGCTCTAGCATTCTAGCATCTGTTCTAAGAGCCTTGCTAGCTCTGAAATCTTATTTTCTAAGGTCTCCTAGACTATGTTCCTAAGGCCCTTTTAGCTCTAATTTTCTGTGATTCTGAATTATGCAGTTACAGGAGCCCACTAGAGCCCCATTGTATTGCCCTTTTTCTGGCCAGCCTTCCAAATGACATCTTTTATACTAGAACACCCCCTTCTCCCAGGACGATTTGGGACTTGTCCACTTGGGTAGTCCATACAACGCTTAAGCTTGTTCATAATTTTTCAAGCCAGGCTCCTTCCCAGCCAATCAGGACGCTGCCAGACTGCTGGCAGGCATTTGTTGCTCCACCCACATTCCAACAAAATCACTATCTTAACCACTTTCTTCCCCTCCCCGATGATGGTAGTGTGTTGCGATGGTAGGGTGAATGCCTCATAAAATAATAACCCCTCTTTCGATAGAAGAAGGCTTGCGAAGAACTTTCCTTTCAACAACCCTGAAAGGATGATTATAGCTCCTTTATAGTTGAGGAAAATGGAACCTCTGGCCAGGAAAATGGGCTGGGGCTAAAAAGATGTAATCAACTAGGGATAAATGTAGTCTTATACTTGGGTTCAGTAAATTAACTTCACAAGCAAAAAACAAAAGATTGTCTGAAAAAATGATGTAGGGGTTATAGTCACATGGCACCTCCCAAAGCTCATGTAACCTTAGGCTGAATTTGTGGAAACATTGTGTTCAGACTGAGGTTGCTGACCTTGAGCAGAGCACTGCTGTACAAAGGCGACCGAACCTAGACTATTGTGTCAAGTTCTGGGTGTTAACATTGTAGGGAGGATGTTAAAAAATTTTAGGATACCTCAGAGAAAGTGACCAAGAAAAATTTGGACTAGAAAGAACCTTCAAAATCATCTGGGTCAGTCACCTCTGAGGGCCTCAAAGGTGAGGTGATCTGCCCAGGGTCACATAGGGAGGTGAGAGAGGCAGAATCTGAACCCAGCTCCTTCGACTCCAAAGCCACTGCTATTTCCAATGTACCAAGATGATTTGAAGCTACGGCTCACAAGGATCATTTGAAGGAACAGCTGGTCTTTTTCTTTTTCCCCTTTGGAAAAGAGAAGATTAATGGGGTATGTGATAACTGACTTGAATTTGAAGGGCTGTCATGAGGAACAAGGTTAAATTTATTCTGCTTGGCTGCAGGAAAACGAGAAATGGTTTTCAGTTGTAGAAGGGGAGATGTAAGGGAAAAAAAACCATTAACAATCAGAGTCGTCTAAAAGTGGACCAGGCCTATGGAAGTATGTAGGACCCCCTGGAAATCTTCCAGCAGCAGAGGGTGACCGGTTATCAGGGCTATTGGATTGGGGATTTCCACACAGGCATAGGTTAACTTCCGAGGGCCCTTCCAGCTTGGAAATCCCACATTCCTATAAAAATCCAAGAAAAAGAAGTGTGGAAGAAGGATTAGATGCCCCCCCACCTCCACACCCGAAAAAGACAGTCTACCATGGTGCAGAAAAGCCATTGAAATGGAATTCTAGGATCTACTATGTGTCCATTGATAGGTTGCAAGCTCCCGGAGTGCAGGGACCGCACCCAGCACGGAGCAAGCCTTTACTCAGTGCTTTTGGTTGCTTCTACTCCCCGGAGTTTAGCTGCCTTCTCTCTATTTTGGTGACTGGCACAGGACCCTTTTGGCTGTATTCTGGGTGATCTGATGCTTTGGTTGCGTCTGTCTCGTGTGAGCTCAGCCAGACCCCCAGGAGCTAGTACTAGGCAAGAGAGGCAGGGATCTGTGGTGGCTGGAGCATTGTATTTGGAGTCCCCAAAACCTGCATTGGCATCTCTCCTCAGATGCTTATTCGTTGTGTGACGGTGGGCAAGCCACTGTGCCTCAGCTTTCTTATCTGTAAGATGAGGATAATGATAGAGCCTCCCTCCCAGGGTTGTTGTGACGATCAAACAACATAGGGATTGGAGTGTCCGACACATTCTGTGTAATTGTTAGTTATTATTGTTTCGAGATTCCACATTTTAGATCCATCCTATTTGTGGGAGGGCTGGGCATGCTTGTGGGATTGTAAATGTAAGAACTGGTTGAGTTGTGGCATACCTAGGGAAACTCTGAGGTCCATAGGGGCACACCCTCTGAGAGCCCCTGGGTTTGTGGAAAGAGGACTGGCTGGGGTTCTAGGCCTGATTCTGCTGCTGATTTGCTGCGTGTGAACCTCACTTGACTCGTTTGTAAGATGCTGATATCAGTATCTGCCCTATTGAGCTCTCAGGGACTTCTTCCATTGTATTATTTGAACTGGGAAATGCTTTGGAAAGCATCAAACCCGGAGATATGAAGGGCCAGTCTTATTGACAAAGACCTCGCTCTCCTAGAGGTTCACAGGCAGCTGTAAAAGCACCCACAGAGCCAGCTGTCCACACGTCAGAACAAATAAACCAGTCCACAAAGAAGAGCCAGCTGGGGGTGGGGTGGGGTGGGGGAGGTAGAGGACGGTGAGTCAGCCTTAGCCATTTTCATGAGGAGGTGGAAATCCCCACCCAGTGGTCTGGCTGGAGGAAGAGAGAGTTCCAGGAGATGAGGGAAGGAGGATGGCTGGGCATGGCCTGGTGAGTGATGGCAGGGAGGGAGAGGATGTTTCAGGGCAGGCCAGGTTGGAGGAGAGAAGGTGAAATCTGCAGGGAGACTGTCTTGGTTGCCAAAGACAGGAATGCCAGCCCGCCCTTCCTGGAAGGGCAGCATTCTGATTGCTGCTCTTTCCTGGATTCTGGCTTGGATTCATGCCTCTCCCTCCCCACTCACCTGGGAATGATTACTGTCTGAGCTGAGCTGGAGGTCCAAAGAGCGCCCCCTTTATCTTCCCTGATGATGAAAGAGATTGGAAGAATTACCCAATTCTTCCTGTCAGATCGTCATGCCCAGAATTTCCTTCATATTGGTTACCATGGTTACAAATGGTTAATTTAACAAAGTATATATTAACACTAATAAAATAATGACAATATTTTATTGATAATTTCATTTTTTCTATAGCTGTGTGACCCTGGGCAAATCACCTAGATGTTCTGTGCCTCAGTTTCCTCATCTGTAAAATGAGGGGTTGGACTTGATGATTCCGTTCAGTCTAAAATCTATGCTCTTATGATAATTTGACCTCTGTTGACCTCAGCTTCCTCATCTGTAAAAACAAAGGGGTTGGACTAACTTACCTTCAAGGTTCTTTCAGCTCTAAATCTGTGATCTATGAGCTAACAATAAACTCTGCTCCCTTCACCCCACCATGGTATCTTTCCTTAAAAATTATTTAAATACAATCATTTCATGTAGGGAATTTGAATGATAAAACATGCAATAAATATTTCACAATTTCCAATTCCTAATAGAGAGGAAGGCAGTATATTTTAATGGCAGTCACCTGGAACCAACTTGGCTCTTGTGCTTGAGCAGTGTTCTGTCTTCATTACGTTTATTGTCCTCCCTAGTGCCTTCTGCCCTCTATATGCATCCATATAGAGTCTTCCACATTGTTGTTTGGAGTCCTTCGTATTTGTGTTTTCTTATCATACAATGAGAGAGGATCATAGAGAAATGTAGATTTTATTTGTATTTCCATTTTTATTGGTATTTTTTTATTTTTGCATTGCCATCCTTTTCATGTGTCCCTCTCCTTTTTGCCTCCCCAGAAGACCAACCCTTGTAACAAAGAATAATCAAAAGGGGAAGGATAAATAGTGAGGGAAAGTGGTTCAGAAAAGCTCACCAGTACATCAACTAAGTCTGAACAATATATTCATAGTCCCCAACTTCTGCAAAGGAGGAAGATGAATTTTCTTTTCTCTTCTCCTAGATCAAGTTTGAGGAACAGAGACCTTAGAGCAGGAAGGGACTTTCAAGGTCATTGATTCCAACAATTTCATTTTATATTGGAGGAAATTGAGGCCAGAGAGGTTGTTAAGTGACTCCATAGGCTATGGTTTGTTCAGTCACTCTGTCATCTCTCACCATCTTCATTTCTGGGTTTTTGCTACCACAAAAACCATTGTTATAAACAATCGTTTGTATATGCGACTTTCCATTCTTCATTTGGTTTCTTAAGGTCAAAGAGTATCAAGAGTTTAGCTACAGTCCCAAATTCTCACCCCCTCCCCCAAGAATGGTTTGAAAAATCTAGAATACTGCTAAAATTACAGTAATGGTGATGTGCCTATCTTCTCACAGCCCCTCCACCATGAAATTTCTCTGTCTTTTATGAGCCTTGCCAGTTGGAATTTAAGGGGTATGAGGTGAAACATACACACACACAGAGTTAGTGGATATGGTGGATATGATCTTATGTGCTCCTCAGGGGAACTTGAGACTTTCCCCTTTAGTGTATTCCAACTTATCTTGATAACATGAGCCATCTATTAGGAGAAACTAGTGAAATGAGGCACTGTAGGGCAGTGGAAGGATGGTTAGAAACAGGCACTTTGCATAAGAAATTCTTGGTTGTCAGTTGGGGTCTAGAAGAGAACTTTAGAGTTTCAAGGATGTTTAGGGGTCATCTAGTAAAAATCTATTTTTGTGGATTAGTGAATGAATGGGTGAATGAGTGACTGAATGAATGAAAGTCATTTATTTTGTGCCTACTACCTGTTCACTACTGGATGAGGAACCAAACCTAGAGATTTGCCCGTTAGGCAGCTAGTTAGGGAAAGAGTCAGTTCTTGGACTGAAACTTCCCAACCCTTGGCCCAAGCTTTGTCTCTAATTAGCTTGTTTGTCTGGTTTCCAAAGTCCTAGCTGATTAGAGACAACAAATTACAAGGAAGTGATTGTCTGCTAGAGGCATCCACAATGCAAGGACAGAAATGGAACCTGGCCTGAATGGAGATAAAACAAAACTATCAAAAGTAAACATGGTGGGGCGGCTAGGTGGCGCAGTGAATAGAGCGCCGGCCCTGGAATCAGAAGGACCTGAGTTCGGAGCCGGCCTCTGACACTTAATCCGCACAAACAAAAACCTAGCCGTGTAACCTTGGGCAAGTTACTTAACCCCAATTGCCCTAAAGGGGCGGCTAGGTGGCGCAGTGAGTAAGAGCGCCCGGCCTCGGAGTTTGGATGACCCGAGATCAGATCCGGCCTCAGAAAATGAGCACCCACACATAAATAATGACTAGCCGTGTAACCTTGAGCAAGTTACTTAACCCCAATTGCTTTAAAAAAAAAAAAAAAGTAAACATGGTAAGTCAGAAATCCCTAGTCTGAAACCCTTCAAAGGAGGATCAGTGAGTCCAGCTTTTGTCACCCAGAGGCCATGACTCTATAGCAGTACAGCTACTCCTATTCCTAAAGATGATTATCTCCATACAGATGTCCCCTTGGTACCTCAGACTCAACATACCCAAACTACATTTCTCTTTCCTTCTAAACCTTTCCCCTCCCAAATGCCCATCTGTTGATGGCAGCACCATCCTCCTCATCACCTGTGCCCCAAACCTTTGTCTTCTTAGACTCTTCCCCTCTCTTGCTTTCCCCATACTTCTCCTCTTTCAATAATTGTCAAAGTTGAGGGACAACATAGTGTAGTGGATGGAGATGGAGAACTTGGAGGCAGGGACACCTGCCTTTGAGTCTGGCATCAAGACACCAGCTGGGCAAGTCACTTAGCCTTTCTGGTCCTCAGTTTCCTTATTTGCAGAAGGAGGGACTTGATGACTTCCAAGGTCTTCTTTAGCTCTGAATCCGATCCTATTATACTGTCCATTCTCCCTTCATAATAGGGATTCTTAATTTGGGGTCCAGAGAACCCTATGGACAGATATCAGCATGTCCCTGAACTTGGATGGGAAATAACCCTTAGTTGAGTAAAGTTGGTTTTTCTCATAATTCTGTGTATTTTACTTTATGCATTTGAGAACAGGAATCCCTATGTAGGCTTCACCAGACTGATGCCCAGTGGGTCTATGACCCAAAAAAGCTTAAGAACCTTATAGTCCAATGTCCTTGTATCTGTCTCATCTCCACTCAAAGGGCCACTCCTTCCATCCAGTCTTTCCTATCCCTCACTTGTACTCTTAGAACAGCTTGCTCACCTTCTTTCTTCCCTTCCAGTCTATGTTTAGCAGAGCTTCCAAAAGCATCTTTCAAATGAACAGGGATGCCATCATCTCCACAGCAAGGGAGTTCCTCAAAGCCACAAAGGTCATTTGTTTTTCAGGGAGGAGACAAGTTTTGATTCTGGTCAGCCTGGTTGTTTTCCTATTTCTGACATTCCAGGCAGGAGACACTAAGGATTGGTTGACAAATCAATGTGTGGTGCGTGGACATTTCTCACAAAGTCTACTGCAGAATTCCTGGCCAGAGTGGAGGCAGCCTTCCCAAAGTGAGCTGAGGGTTTCCAAGATCCCTGTGCCCTTGAACTCTGATGTGCTGAACTCTCATCTCTGTATTGTGTGTGTGTGCGTGCACGTGCTCTCGACTTCTGTGCCCCAGAAAAGGCATCAGCTTGAGGAGGAGAGCAGGGTCTGGTCTTGACATTTCTTTTAACCTCAGTATCTTGCATTTAGCATTGATTCTAACTCTAGAACTGGAAGCGTGCTCAGAGCCCATCTGGCCCAAAGCCCTCATTTTACTGAGAAGGAAACGAAGGCGCAGTGAGCTGGTGTGGTTGCTGAGGTCTCATATGTAGGCTAATGGGCTCACAGATCGAGAGCTGGAGGGCTCGAGAGCTTCTAGACCAAGCCAGTTGTTTTATGAAGCAGGAAAGCTAGGTTGGGTGATGAAGACATCTGCCCAGGATCACCCAGGTAGTAAGCATCTGAGGTGTTCTTGATGCTCTGCTTCCAGAACCATGGGACGGTTCAGTAAATATTTCTTAAGTGCTCAGTTTTGCAGGGAAGCTGATGGTTTGTGGGGGAGTCTCTGGGGCTGTGATCCTCCATGAGTAGCAGCTAGAAGCTTTGGCATTTAGTAGGGTCTGAGCTGTTCAGAGAGGTTTAATACAAAGCCAAAGCTGGCATGATGAAGTGACCCTTGCAGGGGAAGATGGCAGCCCAGCTGAGCCTCTTCCTTACCTTGGGCTAGTGCCCTTATCTTCATTCACCATTCAGTAAACATCCATCAGAGGCTTCCTGAGGCCAATACGAGGTCCTGAATTTGGCTTTGAGGGAGATAGAAAAATAAGTAGCATTGAGCCCGATCTTGTGGAGGTGGGGTGGTATAGGGAGAAAGCCAGGGCTCTGGAATCAGAGACCTAGGGTTCAAATCCCGCTTCAGAAGTTTACTCCTTATGTGACTTTGGCAAGTCACACAAGATTAAATAAGAGGGCACTCCGTCACTTGAGTGAACTGGACCTCAGTTTCCTCATCTGTAATATGAAAAGTTTGGACTAGGTACCTCGGACGCCCATTCCAGACCCAGACCTAGTTTTCTTTATAAGCACACATGCACTGCAAGGCAGAGGAGAATGGCATAAACACCTAACAGAAGAATTGAGTGAAAATTCGAAACTCAAATGCTTGTGGAACTAAATGTTGGAAACTAAAAGTAAATAAGCTTTTTTTTAAAAAAAGGATTGAGTAACAGGAGGTTTTTCTAGAGGGTGATTACACTAGTGGCATCCTAGGGCTGGCCTGGGGGAGGGTGCCATCTTGTACCTCCCATGGTTCTGTCCCATCTGTCCCTGGGCAGCCCCTGCCAAGCAGGGCCCTTGTTGGGCTTTGCCCACTTGGCTCCTGCCCTGTTCTGGTCCACACAGAACCCTGAGTTCCTTCTCCTCATTACAGCCTCGGGTCACTCTGGGTTCAGTTCTTTTGTCAGCATTAATTATAGAGACTAGCAAAGCACCCATGGGCCTGCTGCCTCCTGCAGCTTCTTCTATCTCCCCCATTGCCTTTGGCCACCTAGGTTCTACTTTGCTGGGTCCGGAGCATTGCTCTGTCCTTTTGTTTATTCGTAAGGCTCTTTCCTTTGTCTTTCTGTCTCTGGCTTGTGTATCTGTGCTTGTATTGCCAGTGCTCTGGACAGTGCCTGGTGTCTTATCATTATTATTATTATTAAGCATTTAATAAATGCTTTCCTTTGCCAGCTTCCTTTCTCATTTCTTTCCTTCCTTTCCTCTCTCCTTCCCTCCCCTCTTGCTTCGTTCTTCTCCTTCCTTCCTTTCTTCCTTCCTTCCTCCCTCCCTCTCTTCTTCCCTCCCTTCTACCTCGGTCTCTCTCAATCTAACATCTACTTTCCTCATCCTATTCTGAAGGTTATGGTCCCAAAGCAACAAGCTGGACATCAGCCATGTTGGCTGTTAAGTCAGAACACTTGACTTCCAAACTTATTTCCGCTGGAAATATCCCAGTGGCCTGATGTGGTAACATCTGGGCTTGTAGATCTCCTAAAAAATGAAAGTCCCATAAAATGAAGGAGACAGTGTGATTCAGTGGGAAGAGAAATGGTGTTGGGGGTAGATCCATTGACATTGCCTCTGAGGATTGCCGTCTCTGTGACCTTGGATAAATCACTTAATCTGTTTCCTCATCTATAAAATAAAGGGCTTGGACTCAGTGGCCTCTGAGATGCCTTTCACTCTCCTAGGATCCTCTGGATATGACTTCAGGGGCCCCTTCTAGGTTTAAATCTTTGATCCTAAGGAAATGACATCGCTGTTTTAAAAACTTGAAGAACAGTAGAGATGAAGCAGAATTTTAATGCATTGGCCTGACAGCTTTATTTTATTCAGATCCTTGCAGGCAAAATACTCTTTTGAACATAAAACCCTGGTTGTTGGTCCAAGCTAATTTATTTGCAAATGGTAGTTCTTGTATCTACAAGAAATTGTTTTTATTATGGCAGGATTACAAAGCTAGAGACAGGAGCTTTGCTCTTCTTTCTGAATATTTCATTAAGAGATTGCTTGGGTGGGGCTGAGAGAAGGCGGTCTGAGGGAAGGAGGGGAATGGAGTAGAAGGCAGTTGGTGGTCTCAGGGAAGGGGGGCACGGGGTGGAAGGTGGTTGGTGGCTTGGGGAATGGGGTAGGTGGGCAGGTATTCTGATTTGAAGACAGAGCTGCAGGTGAGAGGTCCGGTTTTAAGCTGTTTCCTTGAAGTTGTAGGGAAGCAGCTGGACCAGGTGCTAGGGCTAGTGTTTGCTTTGCTTTCCCAGGGAACATACCAAGAGCCCTCCCTTCACACTGAAGTGGCCTCATTTTTTGTTTTGTTTCCTTTTTAAGCAGGCAGAGGTGGAGCTGGCTTCAGAGACGCATTGGGCAGAGGGTGGTGGAGCAAAGCTTGGTGGAGACCAGCTAAATCCAGCACATCTGTCCCAGGCCTCCAGATGGTTGAAAGGTAAGGTCCCCATCATCCTGCTATGTGGCTTAGAAAGGGAAATGACTTGGCTGAGGTCACACAGTGACTCTGTGGTGAGACATGCCTCCTTCCTCCTGGGCTAGTTTTCCTAATATATCAAGCGGAAATTTGGAGTTTTCCAATTTCTAGACTCCTCTCCATTTTCTTACTGATGCTGTGTGTGTGTTATAGGGTTGCTTTCTATTCCCCACCCCGCCCCCAACTAACAAAGTTAACCGTTAAGCATAATTAAGTACATTTGATCATGGGGGAAAATTTCCCTTTGTTGGCCTGGCTGCCAAGCAGCTTGCAGGGGCAGCAGGTGCGCCTTTCAGAGATGTTTTGGAGACGGTTTCTGGTTCAATCCAAGCTTTTCCTTGGTTTAATTAGCCTGTCAGTTTGCAAAGGTGGCATTGTGCCCAAGGAGGCTTTTTGTTTTTCTCTCCTGCCTTTTAAATGCTTTTGACAAGAGGCTGGATTTTCCCAGCTTCCCCTGAAGTCCGAATGGCCAAAGGACTAAATGCAATCCCCTGGTAACAATGAGCCAGGTTTAAGGAGGCTCCGACCTTGCTACACCTGTTCTCTTAAGGAGAAAGCTCTGTTTTTCAGAAACAGGCAGGTATAGGGGCAGGTCCTGCCCCACATCAGACTAGGAACCTAGATATGAATAGAAGTGTAAAGCTGTGGCAGTGACCTACCTGTCTTCTTCTTACCCATTCTTTCATTGCTGCTGCAGCATTTTCTTATTGGAGAGGGTTTTAGACATAGAATTTAACTCCCTTATTTGAGGAAACAGAGTTTCAGAGAAAGTGACTTGTCCAGGGTCATATAGTCACCTTGTGCCCTGGCTGGGATTAGAATTCATCTCTTTCCTTTCTTCAACCTATGGGATTTCCCACCGCATCAGGCTGTTATATAGGATCTCTTCTCTTTTCCTTCTTTCTTCACAAAAAGTACTGCTATAAATATTTTGGTATATATGGCACCCTTGTGGTTTGAAAGGTATTTCACCAAAGAGTCATATATTTAGAGCTGAAAAAACCTTGGAGATCCTATAGTTCAATGAAAATGAGGAACTAAGGGTCAGAGGAAGAAAGGAAACATGCATTTAAGCACCTATTGTGTTCCAGGCATTGTGCTAACTAGGCATTTTCCAAAATTATCTCATTTGGTCCTCACAATTACCCTAAGAGGTAGGTGCTATGATTCCCACTTTACAGTTTGGGAAATAGAGGCAGGAAGAGGTTAAGTGATTTGCTCAGTGTCACACAGCTTTTAAGAGTCTGAGGCTGGATTTGAACTTGTCTTCCTGATGTCATACAGATCATATAGCAGACCAGTGGCAGAACTGGACCTGGGACCTAAGCTCTTTAATTTCATGGCTGGTGCTTTTCTTACCTTCTGACACTTCTTCCCATTGACTATGCCTGTGGCCAAAAGAATTTAATTAAATTTGAAAGGAGAGACAGCATGGTACAGTAAAAAGAGCAGGGAATTTAGAGCCAGAGGACCTGGATTCAAATATGGCTTTGGTACTTACTACCTATGTGACATTGGGTGAGTAATTTCCGTTTTCTGTGAATTGGTTTTTTCATCTTTAAAATGGAGAGGTTGAATTAGGTTCCACTTTAAGATCTCTTATAAATCTAAATCCACTAGCCTATGAATCCCTGAGCTTACTGATCATTTACCACAGTCCTGTAGTACCAGTCTATCAGTTGATATATACAACTACCCAGCACTCTACTGACCTTACCCTAGTCCTGCTGCTTGGTGGTAGGTCATAGACTATTGGCTGTAGAAGGCACGTTAGAGGTTACCTGGTCTAGCACCTTCCTTTTACAGATGAGTAAACTGAGGCCCACACAGAAGAAATGACATATCCCAAAAGGATACAAGTCATTCATTAGCAGAGCCGTGATTCAAGCCTAAGTCCCCTGACTCCAAATGTAGCATTCTTTGCTTGTCGCCATGTTGCCATGACAGTGGCATTTATGAGCTTTGCTATATCCCCTCCTGGGAGACTTTTCTCAGTGTGTTTATGTAAGATCCTCATTACAAAGGCCAAGGAGAAAGTCCCCATTGTGACTACTTCCACAGTGGCAGAGTGTTCCCCTTTCCCGACTGTTATAACCCATCATGCGTTGGCTTCAGTTCTTGGATTCTAAAAGGACAAACTGTCTTATTTTGTCTGTGGCTGTGTCCCAGGCTCCACCCGTCACTTCTCTAGCAGCAGAGTTTTAGGATAAAACTCTGTTAAATTGTCCAGGGAACCAGAAGAGGATATTCAGAATGTAGCATTTTGGACTATCAGAATATGGGAAAGAAGAGGTGGTGAGAAGGGTTAGTCCAAGGCTAAAGGAAGGCTAGCCAAAGGGCCAGTTGGAGGGATGATAGAAATCTGACAGGAGAGGGACTAGACATCTTTGGAGAGGGCCTTTGTCCCTCACCCTGTGCTGGAGCCAAGGTGGGGGCAAATAGAGCTTTGCTCTGCATGGGACTCAATTTAAAGGGTGTCAAAATTGTCTCTGGAATATCTGTGGTGCAGACTGGGGTGTCCTGGATAAAGAACAGGACCACTGACACTCTATACCCCATTCCTTCATCAAAGTCTGAAGAAGGGAGAAATTGGAGCCAGGCTACATTGGTACCCACATTGGGGGCTTAATACCCAAAATTGAAGCCCTAAGGGTATCCCAGCATTTCCAAGTGGGAAGGGACATCTAAGGCTTCAAGCACTTTAAGACTATTTAGGGGCAGCTAGGTGGCTTCGTGAATAGAGCACCAGCCCTGGAGTCAGGAGGACCTGAGTTCAAATTCGGCCTCAAACACTTAATACTTACTAGCCATGTGACCTAGGGCAGGTCACTTAATCCTAATTGCCCTGCCTTCCCCCCTCCAAAAAAAAAGAGTATTAAAAAAAAAACATTTATTTCTTTTTAGTTTTCAACATTCATTTTTATAAGATTTTGAGATCTAAATTTTCCCTCTCCTTCTACTTCCCCCTCCCAAGACTGCATGCAGTATGATATAGGCTATACATGCACAATCATATTAAACAGATTTCCACATTAGTCATGTTATGATAGAGGAATCAGAATGAAAGGGGAAAACCATAAAAAAGAAAAAAAAAGCCAAAAAACAAGAACAAAAAACGAGCAAAGTCTGCTTTGATGTACATTCAGACTCCATAGTTCTTTCTCTGGAAATGGATAGCATTTCCCATCACGGATCTTTTAGAATTGTGCATTTTAAAACAACTGTCATCCTCTCCTTTCATCCCCCAGGCTTTCTTTCTTTAAGCTACATTTCCCCACGTGCCATCTACTCATGGCTTGTCATTCTGGTTGCATTCTTCAGAATGCTCTGCAGGTTATGCATATGTTTTCTAAAATGAAATGGAATCTGATACTCCAGATATGGAGTAGCCCAAATAGAACGCTGTAGGACCATCCTCTCATTATTTTGGAAGCGATGACTCTTTGTGCTCACGATTGTATTAGCTTTTTTTAGACACCATTTTCACCTGGGTGGGCTGTAGTCACTAAGCCTCATGTCTTTTTTTCTCCCAGACAAACTACTGTCTAATGCCTCCTATATCTTGTACTTGTGAGATTGATTTCTTGGATCCAGGACATAGGAAAGGGGGTCAAAAGCATGGCGAAGTGTGAGGTTGACCCACACCGAGTAGGCAGATTAGTAGATAGTGGACTCCCCTGTCAGTGACACTGCTGGGTAAAAACTCAGACCACAGGACCCATGGTGGCTTCCTGGCACCTAAAAGCTATGAAGTGGGAGACAAGAAGGCATATTCTATTGATATCAGGGGCATTACTATTTTCTCCTGCTTTTTACCTCCAAAAAGACTGCGGGTCTGGGCCCTTTTCTCCAATAGCTGAGCCTTTTCAAATTCAGGAGGAGAAATGGGTTCCCAGAATACTTGTGGATTCTGGGGAGACCACATGTGGTTCATGAGGATGCCCTCCCTTTTGTTACCTTTTCCCCACTTACAGTGGCCACACATTTGTTTTGGCTAGGTGAATAAGATCTCTTTTCCACTGCCTTTTCACTTCAGTAGAGGATTCTGATCACTGAGGAGAACTTTCATGGATCATGTGCAACATACATTATTCATCCACTTTGCTTTTCCTGTATGAATGGCTAACCTAATATCTTTTAAATCATTAAAGATTTTATTGACCTGGTTTTGTTTTGTTCCAGGGTGCAATGCAATTAATGCAATGTTACCTATGAATGGGGGCGTTTGGAGAATGTCATCATGAATGAGGAGTCCTTTTTCCATTGGACCACTGTGCAGGACAGCCTCTGTGATATTGGTGAGTACCTTAAGTGAACTTGTGTCTTTGTTTTATGTTTTGTTTGGTGTCAGTTTTCAGTCAGTGGACCTGTCATAGATGAAGTTGCAGCTGTCATAGCATCTTGGAGACATTTTGTTTAAAGAGTGATATTGAAGATTTTCCTACCAAATAAAATGATTTTTAAAAGTCAACACTAAGAAGATATAGAGGAATATCTTACTTTTAATTAATTACATGATTATAAAAATGTGATCTGCTAAAGAAAATCATCTCTGAAGGCTTATGGAATCTCTTTTCATGTTTTCATCAAGTATATTCTTAATGTCTGTGTAGACCATTATAAGAAATATTTTATAGTTATGGAAAAGTAGGGATAATATGAGAGAAGTTGATGATGTATTTTTTTTTCCTAAACACCCCCCCCCCCAATTTTATTGACTTTTTTAACTTTGTTTTTTTGGAGGGGGGAAGGCAGGGCAGCTGGAGTTAATTGATTTTCACACAGTCACATGGCTGGTAAGTGTTGTGTCTGAGGCTGGATTTGAACTCAAGTCCTCTTGACTCCAGGGCTAGTGCTCTATACACTGTGCCACCTAGTTGCCCCTATTGATTTTTTAATACCACCTGTTACTTTTATTGTTGTCTCCCCCTCACTCTTTTGTAACGAAGAGCCATCCTTATAACAGAGAAGAAAAAAGAGTTTGGCAAAATTAATTTTCATGTCGAAAAGTCCAACATTATATGTGGTATTTCATATGCATGGTCTGTAAAAATATAGGGGCAAATGTATTATCATATTTTTTCTTTGGGGCCTACCTTGGTCATTGTGATTTTGAAGAATTTGTTGATTGTTTTGCTGTTCTTTCCATTTAAACAGTTGTGTTTGTTGCATGTAGAATTTTCCCAGTTCTGTTCATTTCACTTTGCCTAAGTTCATATAGCTTTCCTCTGTATTCATTATGTTTTTAATTTCCATTTTATTAACGAACCACAAATTAGTTGAGTCATTCCTAATTAATGGATATCTACTTTGTTTCTCATTTTTGCTACTGTGAAATATGCATTTTGATGTCTATTGGACCTTTCTTTTTGTTACTGACCTCCTTTGGATATATTCCTATCAGTGTAATATCTACTTTAAAAAATATAGATGTTTTGGGGGCAGAGCCAAGATGGCAGAGTAGAAACAGCACTTCTAAGGTGCTCTGCCCCACAAACCTTCCAAACAATGTAAAAGGGGGCTCTGAACAACTTCTGGAGCCCCAGCACCCACAGAACTACACAGAGAAACTAACCTCCCACTGAGGAGAGCCCAGCAGCCCTGCAGGGAGCAGCAAGCGAAGCACTCTGAAAGCAGGCAGCAAAGTGCACTGGGAACCAACAGCACAGGGCGGCTGGGCCAGAAGCCGGCTGGAGGGACCCCAGAACACCAGCAGCTGTGGCAATTCCAGAATTATCAACACAGATATGCCTAGGACAAAGTGAGAGGTTAGTGCCCTATGGACTTTGGGACCAGTATTTGGGGAACGCGTCAGCTTCCTCCACTGGGGGTGAAAGGCTGCTGAAGAAACTCGGCAAGAAGCCATTTTGCAGCGTCACTGGTGGCTCTAGCTCCTGGTCTTCGAACTGTAGGGAGATCCAGCAATCAGTCTGGGGGTTAATCGCTCTTGCTTTAAACTACCTGGATCTGGATTGTGGTCTGGGGGGGGGGGGGAGTTTGGGGGTGGGTATACAATTTGCCAGAGTGGGTGGAGGCTTTACAGAGGCCACCCAACTGGCGGAAGTTGTGAAGACCCCACATTTGGGACTGAAGCTCTCCTGTCTGGTGGCAGAGTTCTACTGTGGCAACAAGCCCAAAAATCAAGTAATTAAGTGGCAACATGCCTAGGCAAAAGAAGCAAAATAAATAGAAAAATTCAACATTGGACATGGAGGAAGACTGTGAGGTCAGAACTCCTGCACCAAAAGCCCCAAATGAAAATACAAGCTGGCTACAGGCCATAGAGGACCTTAAGAAGGAGATAAGAGAAGTGGGGGGAAAATTGGGAAGAGAAATGATAAAGATGCAAGAAAAGTATGAAATGACAGCCAACAGCCTGACTGAGGAAAATAACACCTTAAAAATAGACTAACTCAAATGGCAAAAGAGGCTCAGAAAGGCAATGAGGAGAAGAATGCCTTAAAAAGCCAAATTTGCCAGATGGAAAGAGAATCTCAAAAGCTCAATGAGGAGATTCATTCCTTCAGAGTTAGACTGGAGCAAATGGAAGCTAGTGACTTTATGAGAAATCAAGATGTTGTTAAACAGATCCAAACAAATAAAAGAATAGAAGGCAATGTGAAATATCTCATGGGAAAAACCACTGACCTGGAAAATAGATCCAGGAGAGGTAATTTAAAAATTATTGGCCTACCTGAAAGCCATGATCAAAGAAAGAACTTAGAAATCATCCTTAAAGAAATTCTCAAGGAAAATTGCCCTGATGTGTTAGACCCAGAGGGGGAAATAGAGTTTGAAAGAATCCACAGATCACCTCCTGAAAAAGATCCCAAAAAGAAAACTCCTAGGAATATTATAGCCAGGTCCCAGAACTCCCAGATCAAGGAGAAAATACTACAAGCAGCCAGGAAGAAACAATTTCAATATTGTGGAAACACAATCAGAATAGCCCAGGATCTGGCAGCTTCTACACTGAGGGATCGAAGGGTATGGAATATGATATTGCAGAGGGCAAAAGAGCTGGGATTGAAGCCAAGGGTCACCTACCCAGCAAAACTGAGTATTTTGTTTCAGGGGAAAATATGGTCATTCAGTGGAATAGAGGACTTTCAAGCATTCTTGAGGAAAAAACCAGAGTTGAATAGAAAATTTGACATCGAGACACAAGAAGCAAGAGATGCCTGAGAAGGTAATCAGGGAAAAGAAATCAAAAGGAACTTATCAAAGTTGACCTATTTACATTTCTACATGGAATAACAATAATTGTATCTGATGAAACCTTTCACATTATGAAAATCATCGAAGAAGGGTATATGGGCATATGTTTACAGGTATACATGGATAGAGGGCACAGGTTGAATTTGATGGGAAGGGATGATTCTTAAGGGGTGAAGTCAAGAGGTGAGAGAGAAAAGTGGCAAGAGGAGATGGGGAGAGACAGGGCAGGGTAAACTATCTCATGTAGAAGAGGCAAGGGAAGTAGTTGCAGGGGAGGGGAAGAACAGGAAGGCAAAAAGGCAAAACCCTATTCTCACTGAAGTTGGCTCAAGGAGAAAATCACATACATACTAAATGGGATATCTCACCCTGCAGGAGAGTACGGAAAAGGGGGATGAGAGGGGGAAAGATGGAGGGGAAGGCATTCTGGGGGGAGGGGAGGTTGGAAGTACCCACTATCAAAGAGGGACAGGATCAAAGTAGGGAATGGACCAGGTAGGAGGTGAGATGGGTGGGAGGGAAATATAAGCAGTCTTTTACAATATATCTACTATGGTAATTTTTTGCATAGCTATACATGTACAACACATACTGAATTGCTTATCTTTTCAGAGGGACTGGGTGACAAGGGAGGAAGGGAATGGATCTGAAAATCAAAGTTTTAAAATTAAATGTTTCATAAGATGTCCAGGCATTGGGGCTCAGAGATTCACCTTGCCCTAATGGCAACTTTGATGGGGGTATGGGAGAAGATATGGGAGAGAGCAGATTGGATGAGGGAATATCTAGTGGGACTGCTATTCTGGGGTGGTGGGTAGGGAAAAATGGGGGAAAAATTGTAACTCAAAATTTGGTGGAAATGAATTATGTAAACCAGAAGTTAATAAAGCATTTGTTTAATAAAAAATGAAAAAGAATATAGATATTTTAACCACACTCTAAGAATAATTACAAATTGCTTTCCAAAATGGTTGGAACAATTCACAGCTCCATCACTAAGGCATTCATCTACCTCTCTAACATGATTATTTCCATCTTTTGTTAACTTGCCAGTTGGCTGGGTGTGAAATGAAACCTCGGAGTTGTTTTTATTTGCATTTGTTAGTGGTTAAGAAATAGAAAAGCAGAGCAAATTAGATAAAGAATAATCAGAAATAATTGAACACAATAACCAGTGTTTATACAGAATAAATGTGAAAACATAAATTAGCCCAGAGAGAAATCCCTATTTGACAAGAATTACTGAGGAAACTGGAAAGCAGTATGGCAGAGAGGTTTAGAACATCTTACACCGAATAATACAATGAATAATACTTGACATCAGGGTGTTTACATTCTTTTAGGTAAGACATGCCTACATATATAGATGTAGCAGAGTTTTGGGTTCTTCTATTCCCCAAATAGTCCAGGTAGGGATAAGCACCTGAACTGCTACTGAACCATTTTCCTTACTCAGCATCACCTTAGGTTTTTAGACTGTGGAATATTTTTTGAATTTTCTTCATAAGTTACTAAAATTTTTTTCATCTCTCTAATCAATTAGTTCCAAGCCTCTAAATTACAATTTGTGAATTTGAGAAGCCTCTTTCCCCCACACACTTTTGTTCATCTCTCTATATACATTAAATCCCCTAGTATCTTTGGCTTATATAAACATCAAGGTTACTGGTTATATACTTTATTAATAGCATAACCAACAATAAGAGGAAGACATAAATAATTATTTAAAATATATTAGCTCTGAGTAAGATCACAGCTAAAGTCACCTATAACCAGTCCTAAAACTGATGACTCTTCATTTCTGGAAGCATAGTCCAACCATTCCATTCTCTCAGGATACCAATTAAAGTTTCTCCAAAACTCCCTTCATGTTTCCTTGCAAGATGAGAGTTAAAATGGTTCTCTCACGAAAGAGGTTCTCTTGATTCTAATTTTTTCTTGCCCTTTTCTGACCTTCAGCTACATAAAACAGCTCTCCAAAATTATAGATTCTTGATCTTTAAAGATACAGTAGCAGCATCTATTGCCTCTATTGTTATGTAGGTGAGCTGGTGTTACATTACATGTATAAAAATATATGCAAAAAAATACAAGGTAAATTTTCCATAAAGGAACTAGCTGTTATCAGAGTCAAGCATGCAGAACAGGAGCTGCTGTCAGGATCAGGAAGGGCTATGTGAAGAAGGTGATGCTTCAGCTGACTTAAAGGAAGCTAAAAATTCTAAGTGTAGCTAGAGGGTACCATAGTGCATAGAGCTCTGGGCCTAGAGTCACGAAGACTCATTTTGAGTTCAAATTTGACCTTAGACTTTTATCAGCTGTGTGACCCTGAGCAAGTCACTTAACCCTGTTTGCCTCAGTTTCCTCATCTGTAAAATGAGCTGGAGAAGGAAATGGTGAACCACTCTAATGGGTCATAGTCAGGCACCACTGAAATAACTAAACAATAGCAACAACAAGGAATTTTAAGAGGTATGAGTATGATGTTCTAGGTATGGGAGGATAGGCAATGTCTTTGTGACTGGACAAGCCTGGGAACTCATTAAAATTAAGTCACGAAACAGATGTTTGTCTACCTTGGTAGAGGGGGTTTGCCCACCATGAGCCTTCTACCCTGAAATAAATGGGCTCATCCTTTGTCATTAGAAACTTGGAAAGCAGAATTTTAATTTTTAAGAAACTGCACCAGAAAGAGATTTTGGGTCTGTGTTATGAATGCTCAGTCGTCTGCTTTTTCTGTGATCTTTCATGCTCAAGAGAGCAGTAAAACAGAAGCGAGGCCTTGTTGATTGAACCATCAGGTGAAGAAAATGTTTCTCTGCTGGTCCCTCCTATTAGACTGGCTACTTCTCAAATAGCCTTTTCTTTGGGCTCAAAGTGCTTCTCTCCCTCCCCCAATTTCCAATACAGTGCTCCTTCCTAGGTGCTCTCAAGGGCAGGGGTTCAAAGTAGATGTGGCACTCACAGACACAATCTCAAGTATTCAACTGAAATACTTCATTAGCTGTGTGATCTCATGGGTCTGGTTGCCAACAATGAGATCATAATCCATCTGTGCCTGTGGGACTTTGGTCCATAACCTTCCATCAGTTTTCCAAAGGGAGTCCACCCAATGTGCTGGAGGCCTTATACCACAAGGATACCAGTGGAGACCCCTGGCTGTTTACCTGTCACCCCTCACCTTTCTCATGTGACCAACTCATCTTCCCTTCCTACAGTACACTGTCCTGATGGCATCTCACTCCTTATACACTGCAGCTTGCCTGTACCCATCATGTGCTGCCCCAGGGACCTCTCTGTGCTGTTCATTTACTTTATTTGCCCCTCACCAGTCATATTAAGTATCTCCTTAATAGGATTCAACCCACTAAATTAGCTGTTGGAGATATTAGAGATACAAAGACAAATAAACAAAATGACAGTTTCTGCCCTCAAGGAGCTTACACTGTCCTGGGGGTGGATGGCAGGGAAGAGGATATAAAATGTAAATAGAGAAGGAAATATGAGACAGTTTGAGAAGTGAGAACCAGGGCTTTTCTGGAGTTAGCTCATACCAGCTTATGAGAACAGACTGTTCTATTTCAGTGTGAACATTTATCCTCAGAAATTGGCAAACCCTAGGGATCATAGCTGGATTTATTGGGTTTTTTGCTTGTCTTAGACTTAGGAAAGTGATAGAGACGATGTTAATAATGCAGATGAAATTGAAATGTGGTGTGTGTGTGTGTACATCTTAGCCCCAGGTTGTTAGCCTGTAGCCAGATGGAGAGAACCCTCCCAGTTAGGGGTTAATGGTGGTGGTAGTGAACAAATGCTTCCTGCAGGAAGTGGCACCTAAGCTAAATCTTGAAGAAAGGTGAGAATTCTAATCTGCAGAAGAGAGGAAGGATTGCACTCCAGATGTGGGAGATGTCCCGTACAAAGGCATGAAGGTGGGAGATGGAATGAAGAGCTGGTTTGGTAGCAGCAGTGAGTACATGATGGGGCAGAATGTTAAATAAGTCTGGAAGGAGCCAGATCATAAATAACTTTAAGTGCTAAGCAAGAGGAAGCCATTGGACAGCCTTGGGTGGAAGAATGGCCTGGTTAGACTTATCCTTGTAAGACTATTTTGGCAGTTATTGTTGGACATATAGAAGGGAGCTTCTGAGGGCCCTTCCCCACCTCTGAGAAGCTGAGACTCTGGGAATCCCTGGAAGATAAAAATTAGGCTAAAGGCAGAGTGCTTCAGGTAGTTTTCATTGTGTGGTCGATAACATCATATACATTGTTTTTAGTTTAATCCTTAAATCCCAGTCTCTAGCCCTCCTTCATCCTGCCAATCATCCAGCCATCCATCTATCTCTCTCTCTCTTTCTTTTTCTCTTTCTTTCCTTCTTTATCTCTCTTTACTCCCTCTCTTTTTATCCCCCCTTCCCTCTTTGTGTCTCTCCCTTTCCTTCTGTTTTCTCCCCCCTCCCTCTCTGTCTCTTTCCCTCTTTCTCCTTTCTCTTTCCCTTTGTCCCTCTTTCTCTCTCCCTTCCTTTTTGCCCCTTTCCCTCTCTCTTCTTTCTCTCTCCTTCCTTCTCTCCCTTCTTTCTCTGTCTCATGCTTTCTTTTTGTGCCCCCTTTTTTTTGGAGGGGGGAAGGCAGGGCAAGTGGGGTTAAGTGACTTGCCCAAGGTCACACAGCTAGTTAAGTGTGTCAAGTGTCTGAGGTCAGATTTGTACTCAGGTCCTCCTGACTCCAGGGCTCGATGCTCTATTCACTATGCCACCTATATGCCCCCTCTCTCTCTCTTTCTTTTTTTTTTAAGCAATTGGGGTTAAGTAACTTGCTCAAGGTTACACGGCTAGTCATTATTTATGCGTGGGTGCTCATTTTCTGAGGCCGGATCTGATCTCGGGTCATCCCAACTCCGAGGCCGGCGCTCTTACTCACTGTGCCACCTAGCCGCCCCTTTAGGGCAATTGGGGTTAAGTAACTTGCCCAGGGTTACACGGCTAGGTTTTTGTTTGTGTGGGTTAAGTGTCGGAGGCTGGATCCGAACTCAGGTCCTTCTGACTCCAGGGCCGGCGCTCTATTCACTGCGACACCTAGCTGCCCCTCCCTCTCTCTCTCTTTCTTAATAAAAGTTTATTGATATTTTTATATGACGAAACTTCTCCTGGTATCCCTCCTCTCCACCTCCCAGAGCCATCTCATATAACAATAACATTTTTTTAAAAGAAAGAGGAATTAGAGCAGAAGGATGGATTTTGCTGATTTTTCTCTTCCTCATTTTCTTTCTTTAAAGTAAATCTTTGTTGGTAGTTTTTGTTTTTTCTTTACACAATCTCTGTATCCCAGTGGATCCCTTGGTCCATCTTGGTCATTACAATTTTGCAGCATCCAGTGTTGGACATTTTGTTGCTCTTTTGTTCATTTATGCTGATGTCAGCTTTGTTGTATGTGTTGTTTTTCTGGCTCTTCATAATTTCAGTTCTTTGAGACTGTTGTATAGACACACATTCAGCTCAATTTAACAAGCACTGTGCTAGATGTAGAGCCTACAAAGACAAAGATAAACAATTCTTGCCCTCGGGGAGTGGACACTCCACATAAGCACACCTATTCACACATATACTAGGAGGTGTAGAATTCATTCATTGGCACATATTCCCACATGCATACACCAAATTATAATTGGGAGCACATGGCTACATAAAGTTTTTTTATTAAAATTTTTTAAATGAATATTTAATTTCTTACCCTTCCAGTGGGGAAAAATGAAAATAAAACCCTTGCCACAAATATGCAAGGTCAGCCAAACAAATTCTCCCAGTGACCGTGTCCAGAAATGTGTCTCATTTTGCATGTTGAATCTATTATCTGTATTCCAAGAAGTGGGTATTATTCTTGGTCATTGGTTGTCTCTAAAATCATAGGTAGCCGTTGTGCTGATCAGACTTCTTCATTCATTCAGTCACATGTATGTAATTTATCCACCAGCATCCATTCACATCCTTCTCTTCAAATCCACACATACATATTGTTTTTGTTGAGTCATTTTCAGTCGTCTTTGATTCTTGGTGACCCCATTTGGGATTTTCTTGGCAGAGATACTGGAGTGGTTTGCCATTTCCTTCTCCAGCTCATTTGACAGATGAAGATATTGAGGCAAACAGAGTGAAGTGACCTCCCCAGGGTCACACAGCTAGGAAGTGTCTGAGGCCAGATTTGAACTCAGGAAGTTGAGTCTTTCTGACTCTAGGCCTGGCAATCTATCCACTGCACCGACTACTTATCCCATGCATACGTGAAGGTAGTTGCAAAACCACATTTCCCACACAAGCACATATACCTATTCATATTTGTGAGCTCCTTGAGGGCAGAGACTGTCTTTTGCCTCTTTTTGTACCCCCAGTACTTAACATAGTGATTGGCATATAGCAGTCACTTAATAAATATTTATTTCTTGATTGAAATATGTACATTGTATGGTTCAAAGACCCAGAGCCAGACTTGCTTTTTTATTTTTATGGTTAAAAGATTTCATTTTTGAAGATTATTTTACTCTTTGTCCTCTTCATTATTTTAATATTTTAGGGATTCATTGGGGGGAATTTTATTCTTTCCACTGAGAATAGGGCTTTTTAACTTTTTTGGGTCAGTATGTGACCCAAAATAACAGTCCAGTATAACTTATAGACCCCTTTTCAGGATGTTTTTAAATAATTGAAGGAAATGCTAAGTTTAATTTAGAGGTTAGTGGAAATAAAGATATAACCCTTTTTTCCATCCAAGTTCTTGGACCTCCAGAAATCTATTCACAAATCCCTTAAGGCAGTACATGGACCACAGGCTAAGAACGTTTACTGTAGGACTGAGTCCTTTGGCTTTGAGATCTGCTGTGGCTGGAAAATTCGTAATCATTCAACCAACTTGGAAATAGGCTTCTCATAACATAGTTGGGCTGGTTGTTGGACATCTTGTTAACATAACTGGGCTGGTTACTGGGCCAAAGAAACCAACCACCACCACCAGGTCCGTTCTCAAGGCCTTTGAAGGTTTAGAGAACATGCCAGAGCTGCTGTTCTCCTTGTAGAGCCTTCAGGAACCAGAAAAAGCAAGCACAGGGTCCCTTCTCAGTTACAATAACACCTTGGAGGAAGACTTTGATGGTGGTGCCTGAAGTTGCCTTCTCTGATCAACATTAAACAAACATTTAAGCATTTAAGTGTTTATTATATACCAGGCACTTTGCTAAGTATTGGGGGTACAAAGAAAAAAAATCCTTGTACTCTAGGAGCTCGCATTCAACGGGAGGAGAGGGGGAAGAGACAACATGTAACTAACTAGATACATACAAGATATATACAGAGTAAATGGAAGGGAATCTGAGAGTGGAAGTCACTAGCAGCTGGGAGATCCAGTTAAGACATTCTAACGAAGGAGGAACTTGAATTGAATCTTGTTAGGAAGTGAGGGCAGGGGAGCATTCCAGGCATAGGGAGCAGCCAGTAAAAAGGCATGGGAATAGGAAACAGTGTTGTGAACAACAGCATTAGAATTTTAACTACTGAAAGATCTATTTCAGAGTTTGTCTGGAGAGTTTTGTTCCACTTTCTTGATCTTCCTGGATCCAGGAATGGGAGGTACAACCACTGGGAAAGTAAAAATTTATAAGCTGAAGTAATGTGAACTCTATTGAAATTAGAAAAAAAAATGGCATGGGGAAAAAGTGTTTATGGGGGCAAAAACCCACTTTCTCCACTAAGAAATAAAAGAGTTCCTACATGATCATGTGGTTCTCCTGTGTCTTGGTTAGATGAGGCAGAGCACTCAATCTGAAGGTGGTAGGCATAATTAAACCAGAAACCAAGACACTTGATGTCTTGCAGGGCTGTGTGCTTACCATTCCCTCTATCAGGAAACACAAGAATTTGGCTCAAATGTCACAGGCTCTTAACACTACCTAGAAACTTCTCAAGCTCATGAGAGCCAGCCTCCACACAGCTTCGTGCCATCTTGTGCAAATCATGACTAGAGGGCATGGAGCTGAAAAAGGGGGACCCTGAGGGAGGACTTGGGTTCCATCCAACAAGGGAGGCCTGCTCTCTACCTGTTTCCTCTTTATCCCAAGCATGTTGTAGTTGGAAAGCCTGGAACTGGAAAGCTCTGACAAGTCCTTATCCCAGCTGAGAGCAGACTCTGGGTTTGTTAATTCGACCTCTGAGTCCTAGGCCTTTGACCTCAGCACCATAGAGATTGTTTCAGAATTCATGATTTGGCCTGCCTAGGATTTTGGGATCAATCAACAGACACCAATTAGACATTTATCATGTATGTTCCAGTACATACCAGTATCATGTATGTACAAGTATACAAAGAGGAAGCCAAAAAGTGCCTGTCCTCAGGGAGCTGACATTCTCCTGCCAGAAGACAATATTAAACAGATCAGTCTACAAGCATTTATTAAGCGTGTCCTATGTTCCCAGCACTGTGCTAGGCACTGAGGACACAAAATCAATAAATGAAATAACCCTTATTCACAAGGAGATTGCATTCTAACAGGTAATATGATAAAGAAATAGGAAAATACATACATCATAAAGATAAAAGGAATGTTTTTTTGTTATGATGGATTTAGTCTGGTTTTGTTTCTGTCCTCTCCTTTAATTTTATTTCCATTTCCTTCTAATTCTACCCTTCCTTTGTTTCCCCAGTCACCTAGCCAGTTAACATCTCATCAGTGTTAATTAGCATAATTAATTTCTACAAAAGGATATCCAACTTCATTCCATTTACATTTCCATCCCATTCCATTCTTACTTTTTAATTCCATTCTTCCATTTCTATCTCATGCCATCTCAACACTATCTAGCTTGCAAGTTGGGAATATTTCATTTCCTATGAATTTCATTGGTTTGATAGCTGTGCCAGCCCCCCAGGCCAGGAAATGGTGGGTGGTATCTGTAAAATGTGAAATACTGCTGGCTTTCCAATCGAAGAAGATTCTGGTAATGGCACTCATGTCACTATCAAAGGGGAACTAGAATCCCGTGTGATGACCTGGGAGCTGATGACCATACATAGGAAATCAAGTCTCCATACCCAAGATCTTTGTGGGATGAGGAATGATGGGTGTCATCTCTATAAACTCTTCTCTTCCCTCCCCAGCCTCTCTTTGAATTGATCACTCCCTCCCAATAAATAGACCTGATTAAACGATCCTATAGAACTCCACTTACAGGGTAGATGTTTCCCAGTACTAAGGTTTAATTTTAGTATCAATTGTGAGACATGGGAGATACTGACACAGGCCATGCAGCATGGCGTCCCCATATCCAAGAAGGCATTGTGATCCATGGGCAAAGCAGAATTACCAGTAACACAAAGGAAATCTAGAGCCATCTCCATTCCAAATGTTTTAATGGACTGTTTGTGCTTGACCTGCGGCAAAGCCTTCCGAGCTCATGTTGCACTGATCAACCACAATTAAACAGACTATACTTTGACACCCACATCATGATGTCCTTGATCCTCTGAGTATGAAGGACGAACAACAGATGTTTCCCAGAGTCTGGTTTGGGATCATGTATACTCTAAGCAGATCCTTCTTCACTCTGATTAAACAGAATTGAAAAGTGGCCATCAGCTTCTACTTGAAGACCTCCAAGGAGGGGAATCTCCCACTTCTTGAGTCAGACCATCCTCTTTGTAGGACAGCTCCAATAACGAGGGAGTTTTTCCTGCCCCTAGCCTGTGTTGGTTGGCATGCTTGCATCTTCCAACCATGGCTTCAACTTCTATTGGTTGATGTTTTAGTCAACTTAAAATCAGTTACATTCAGTGCTATAGCTGACATAAACAGCTCCCTGAGCACCTGAGTTAGACATCTATCCTGCAGATTTTGGTTATAATTTGCATGTCCTTTTACACCCTGTACAGTCAGAGTGGGCACTGAAATTGCAAATATATTTCACCATAAGCTGGACCGAAATGGTCCCAGGAAGGCAAGGGCGAGGCACACTTACACAAGCCCTGGAGTTTCGGTTCAATGGGAAGACTCTGGTCATCATACATTGGGTGGAATTTTCTCTTCCTTGCCACCTTGCCCTTACAGTGGATAAGTGGCATTCAGTCAATGTGTTCATTCACTGTCTGAGACATGATTAAGATTGTCCCAAGCTACCCTGCATTCAGCCCTCTTTGTGAGATTTGGTTCATATCTATACCTACCTTGTGCCCACCAGGAGCGGGAGAATGATGGGACATGCTCTCTGTCTTGTAAGAGAAACAAGACATACAGATGTGAAAGAGTCAAATGCCCCAAGTTGGGAGATTTTTAGAATGTTGAAATCTTTTAGTTCAATTCTCCCATTTTACAGGTGGGGAAATAGAGGTCTTGAGAAGGAAACCTTGCCTAAAGATATTATGTAAATGATTCAATCAGTGTGGCATAATGGAAAGAGCCCTGGCTCTGAAGTCAGAGGGTTTGGGTTCAAATCCCACCTCCATAACTTACTGTGTGACCTTAGGCAAGTCACCTAATTTCTCTAAGCTTTGTTTTCCTTCTCTGTAAAATGAAGGGTTTGAACTAGATGGCCCTTGAGATTCCTTCCAAGTTTAAATCTAGGAGCTTAGGATTTATGAATGGGATGAACAGGTAGGGTAGCAGATATTTAGAGGGAGGGAAGCTAGGTGTGAACCAGAGTGCTTGGGGAGGGATTCATGGAGAAGGGCCCTGAGCTGAGTGTCAAAAATTAGGTAGGACTGGGGAGGTGAGAAGGAGAGCACAGTGGGCTTCCTCTTATGCTATTACACTGGAAGGTTGTCACCAGACCTCCAACATTTGTTTAAGTGACTTAGGTGGAGTTAGAAACCTATTATAACAAAATCAGGAGAGTCATTTTTAACCTTCTCCCCTCATTGTCTTTAATAAATGATTTTGTTAGGGGAAGAGTATTCACTTGCATTCCTCTGGGAAATTCTTTATCTTAGAGTCCAAGGACAGGCAGCAGAAAAGAAAACTATAGCTGCATTTCCTATGGGGCTAGCTGGGAGCTGGAGATAAGAGAAAACTGTGAGACAATCAGGGCTTCCAGAAAGCTAGCCTAAGGAAGAAGAAAATCCATATCTCTGCACAGCCAAATGTCAGGTCTCATGAAATTACTTACACAAACAAGATGCAGTTATTTCAGACCTGATTTATCCAGGTCATGCTGCTAGATCAGACCGTGCTAGTGACACAGAAAACTTAGATTTTGAAAATTATTTGGAAATAATCTATCCAAGCATCCTTGTAGACATGATGAAAAGATGTGGGTCAAAAGACAGTATAGTTATTAGGTAGCTTGAATAAGAGAGGCAGTGTGGCAGAATTGGTAAAGTTTTGGATTTGGGGGCAGGAAAACCTGGGTTCAAATCTTGACCATGGGCTAATCAATGAGCCTCCCTGGACCTCAATTTTTTTCATACATAAAATGAAGGGGATGGACTAGTGGGTCTCCTAGAACCAAACTGAAAGAAAATCCATTAATGGTTCAAAATCACTTTGGAATGTCTCTAGTGGAGTGCCCCAAGGATCTGTCTTTGGTCCTGTGTTATTCAACATTTTCATCAGTGTTCAGGATAAATGTTATAGATGATAGACTTGTTAAATTTGAAGATGATTCCATATTTGAAGGGACAACAAACACGTTTGATGATAGAGCTCAGGTTCAAAAAAGATCTCAGTAAGTTGGAATAAGTAAAATGAAATGTATAGGGCAAAGTGCTCATTCGTGCATCAGGGTACACCAAGAGGTGTGAAGCTTTGGATTTTGTTGGCACACCTAGGAGACCTGTGTGCTGGAGATCCCCAAGGACTGGAGCAAAATAACATAACACTGCAAGTAGCCAGAAAGAGAGTTCAAGGACCAAGGGATGTTCATCAGGATCATATAAGACAGCTACAATTCCTATTAAGAAGAAATCTTGGAATACAATATTCCAAAAAGAAAAAGAAATTGACTTACTGTTAAGTGTAAAAACATCCTGTAATACTGAATATATTCCTTCAGTGAAAAAATTGGATATTTAATAGGATCATAGATTTAGAGCTGGAAAGAATCACAGATAAAGAAGCTGACACATAAGAAAGTTAAGTGACTTGCCCAGGGTCACTAGGGTAATAAGTGTCAGAGGTGGAACTTAATGGGTTCATGGTCTTCCTGACCTTAAGCTCAGCAATCTATCCATGCCACAATGCCTCAAAAAGTGATGAATACTTACTTATTGATTAGAGATACTTGAGGCCATCTTGAGGCACAACCTTCTGATCTTATAAATGAGAAACGTGGCTAGCAATTATCAACAGATTGGGATTTGAACCCAGGTCTTCCTGGTTTCTGGTCAGAGGATTATAGAGTGTCAGCTGGAAGGGATCTCAGAGGCCATCTAGTCCAATCCCTTTGTATTACAGTGAGGGAACTGAGGCTTATGGAGGGAGGGTGACTTGACCAAGGTCACATAACTAGTGTCAGTGGAAGGATTTGAACTTGGGTCTTTTTTACTCCAAGGCAAACACTCTCACTGCTATGCCCCTTTTCTCAAGCTGGTACTATGACTTGGAAAGGCCAGTCCCCCCCACACTTCAAATTCCATCTCAAATCCTATGCCTTCCTTGCCTTCTTCCTTGAATAGGGAGCCATCATGGAGTTAGTGAAAATGCTGGTTCTGGAGTCAGAGTGTTTGTTTAGCCATGTCCAACTCTTCATGACACCATCTGGGGTTTTCTTGGCAGAGATACTAGAGTGGTTTGCCATTTCCTTTCCCAGCTCATTTGACAATTTGAGACAAACAGGGTTAAGTGACTTGCCCAGGGTCACAAAGCTAAGTGCCTCCAGCCAGATTTCAACTCATGAAGATGAGTCTTCCTGACTCTAGGTTCAGCACTCTATCTACTATGCCACCTAGCTCTGGGAGTCAGAGCACCTGAGTTCAAATCTTGCCTCTAATACTACACCTTGCTTGGCCTCACTTTCTCTCATGTGTCAAATAGGGAGGTCATACTAGATTGCCTAGGAGATCCCTTGCAGTTCTCAATCTGATACTCCTAGGCATTGTGGGGTAATGGGAAGAACAGTGAAGGTCTGAGTTTTAGCCCTTGGATCAACAATTAACTAGCATGACCCTAGGCAAATTACCTCATTTCCCTGGGTCTCAGCTACTTCATCTTTCAAAATGAAGGAGTTGGAATAGACAGCTTCTCCTGACCCTTTGAGCTCTGAGACTTGCTGCCCCTTAATGAGTCTCCCCATTTCGGCCCCCCTCATGCCCCTTTGCATTTTCCCAACCCATGGTCGTCCCACTTACATCTTTCCATAAGCCCATAAGATGGAAAGTTACACCTGATGGGTCTAATGCCCTGGAAGCATTTTTTTTGCTTGTTTTACTGTTTCAAGGATACCAGCAGGACATTCAGGTGGTTATTTTGCATCCTCCCTGCATTACTGGCCCACTCCAACTTCTAGTCTTCTGGATTTTGGGTGATTTCCTTTAGGTTGTATTTCTGATGCATGTTATCAGTGGCCATAGAACCAAAGCCTGATAGACTTCCTCCAGCAAAGATTAGATGAACAAATGTTATTATTATTTATTGTTATTTTGGCACCTCCCTATGCCACGTGGAAGTTTGTATCAGACACTCACTGATAGGCATTACATTTAAATAAGACTCCAACCCTATTCTCCAACTTATCTGTTCTGCCATTTTCCTCCCAGTTTCATCTTTATCTGCCATGAGATAAAATAGGTGACAGCCTTCGATAAGCCCTAGAACATTATGAAAATATCACCCATGATTGTGCAAAGCATCAGGCCAGGACAGACAGTGCTGGGCTTGGAGGTTGTAAAATGGATTAATATAATTACTTTAGTACCAACCTCAAATTCGATAAGGTCTATAAAGCATTTAAATCCTTTTTATCTTTTTTTATTATGAACTTAACAAGCATGAATATATCAGTATATAAAGAACAGAAAAGAAACTGAGTAACTGTTGTGTACATTTTTAAAAAGTGTATATTAAACATAAAAATAAAACTGTTGCTTGTATCTTTTACTTTCTGAACTTATCAGCATTATTTTCTGTATTTAAACAATATTTCATTGATACTCTTTTATTTCTTTTCATCCTTATCACTAACTTCTCACTCCCTTCCCTAGTCTCCCTCTTCCCCTAACAGAAACACATGAACTCTGGTGTCAGAACTAGTTTCAATCCAGCCTCTGAGGTTTATTCACTGTATGACTTTAGATAAGTCATTTGACCTGATTAAGACTTTGTTTCCTTAACGGTAAAATGAGGAGGTTGCTTTGAGGTCCCTTCTACATCTAGACCTATGATCCCATAAAATGTCTCTAGCCTCCCTGGACCTCAGTTTCCTCATCTGTTCAATAAAGTAGTTGTTCTCAGTGGTCTCTGAGATCTCACCCACCTCTACAACTATCATCCTAGATACTTTGAAAACGTCAAAGCATTCTATAAAAGTCAAGTACTCCTACTGTTATTTCTTTTTTTTTACTTTTTTATTTTTAATTAATCTGCTTATTTGCTTTTTAGTTTACAACATTCAGTTCCCAGTCCCTTGAGTTTCAAATTTTCTCCCCCTCGCTCCCCTTCTTCCCCCCCTCACCATGGTGACATGCACTCAAATATAGGGTCTACAAATATCTTCACATTAAACCTTAGTCAGGCTGTAAAGAAGGATTATAACTGATGGAATGATCAGTTTGGGAAAGAGGAAATGAAACAGAACAAGAAAAAGAAACACAGCAAGTAGTTTGTTTCCACCTGTATTCAGACTTGGCATCTCTTTCTCTGGATGTGGATATCTCTTTAGATCGTGAGTCTTTTGGAGTTGTTTTATAACCTTACATTGCTGAGAGGAGCCCAGTCTATCAAAGTTGGTTGTCAGGGGCGGCTAGGTGGTGCAGTGAATAGAGTGCCGGTCCTGGAGTCAGAAGGACCTGAGTTTGGAGCCGGCCTCAGACACTTAATCCACACAAACAAAAACCTAGCCGTGTAACCTTGGGCAAGTTACTGAACCCCAATTGCCCTAAAGGGGTGGCTAGGTGGTGCAGTGAGTAAGAGCGCCGGCCTCGGAGTTGGGATGACCCGAGATCAAATCCGGCCTCAGAAAATGAGCACCCACACATAAACCATGACTAGCTGTGTAACCTTGAGCAAGTTACTTAACCCCAATTGCTTTTAAAAAAAAAAGTTGGTTGTCACAGATATGTTGTGTCTGTGATTGTGTACAGATTTCTCCTGGTTCTGCTCTTCTCACTCAGCATCAGTTTATATAAGTCTCTCCAGTTTATTATGAAGTCCACCTGCCCCTTTCTTTTTTTAAAATTTTTTACTTTTTCCCTTTCTTCCCCTTTCCCCCTACTCTCCTG
This sequence comes from Gymnobelideus leadbeateri, assembly GCA_011680675.1. Lineage (NCBI taxonomy): Eukaryota > Metazoa > Chordata > Mammalia > Diprotodontia > Petauridae > Gymnobelideus > Gymnobelideus leadbeateri. The sequence goes on along the minus strand of WOXC01010862.1, from coordinate 81,984 downwards.
TAGGGTGAGATACCCTATTTAGTGTGTATGTCATTCCCTCCCTAAGCCAAATTCAATGAGAATAAGGTTGACCCATTCCCTTTTGCCTTCCTGTTCTTCCCCTCCATTGTAACCATTTTCCCTTGCCTCTTCTATATGAGTTTACCCCTTTCTGTCTCTCCCCATCTCCTCTCATTATATTTTTCTCTCACCTCTTAATTTCACCTTTTAAGTATCATCCCTTTCTATTAAAATGGTCCTGTGCCCTCTATCTATGTATACATGTACACATATATCCACACCTTCACATATGTATTCATTACACCCATATACCTTCCTATATAGACATATATATATATATATATATGTGTGTGTGTGTGTGTGTGTGTGTGTGTGTGTGTGTGTATACACACACACAAACATTTCTATTCCCTTCAACTATTCTCATACTGAGAAAAGTTTCATAAGTTACAATTGTTGTTTTTCCATGAAGGAATGCAAATAGTTCAGCTTTGATAAGTTCCTTATGGTTTCTTTTCCTTGTTTACCTCGCATGCTTCTCTTGTTTCTTGAATCTGAATGTCAAATTTTCTTTTTTTCTTTTTCTTTCTTTCTTTTTTCTTTTTTTGGAGGGCAATTGGGGTTAAGTAACTTGCCCAAGGTCACACGGCTAGGTTTTTTTTGTTTGTGTGTGTTAAGTGTCGGAGGCTGGAACCGAACTCAGGTCCTTCTGACTCCAGGGCCAGCACTCTACTCACTGCGCCACCTAGCCGCCCCTAATGTCAAATTTTCTATTCAACTCTGGTTTTTTCATCAAGAATGTTTGAAAGTCTTCTATTCCACTGAATGACCATATTTTCCCCTAAAATATGATACTCATTTTTGCTGGGTAGGTGATTCTTGGTTTTAATCCCAGCTCTTTTGACCTCCAGAATATCATATTCCAAGCCCTTAAATCCCTCAGTGTAGAAGCTGCCAGCCCCTGTGTTATCCTGATTGTGTTTCCACAATATTCAAATTGTTTCTTCCTGGCTGCTTGTAGTATTTTCTCCTTGATCTGGGGATTCTGGAACCTGGCTATAATATTCCTGGGAGTTTTCTTTTGGGATCTTTTTCAGGAGGTGATTGGTGGATTCTTTCAACCTCTATTTTGCCCTCTGGTTCTAAAACATCAGGGCAATTTTCCCTGAGAATTTCTTGATGGATGATTTCTAGGTACTTTGTTTGATCATGGCTTTCAGGTAGTCCAATAATTTTTAAAATGTCTCCTGGATCTATTTTCCAGGTCAGTGGTTTTTCCAATGAGATATTTCACATTGCCTTCTATTTTTTCATTTGTTTGGATCTGTTTAACAGCATCTTGATTTCTCATAAAGTCACTAGCTTTCATTTGCTCCAATCTAATTCTGAAGGTATGATTCTCTTCAGTGAACTTTTGAGAGTCTTTTTCCATCTGGCGAATTTGGCTTTTTAAGGCATTCTTCTTTTCATTGACCTTTTTGAGCCTCTTTTGCCATTTAAGTTAGTCTATTTTTAAAGTGTTATTTTCTTCAGTCAGGTTGTTGACTCTCATTTCATAATTTTCTTGCGTCATTCTCATTTCTCTTCCTAATTTTTCCCCCACTTCTCTTATTTGGTATTCAAAATCCTTCTTAAAGTCCTCTATGGCCTGTAACCAGCTTGTATTTTTCTTGGAAGCTTTTGTTGCAGGAATTCTGACTTCACTATCTTCCTCCTGTTCCATGCTTTGATCCTTTTTGTACTCAAAGTAGGAGTGTAAAGTTGTGTTGCTCCTTTGACAACTTTGCTTCCTTTGTTTGCTCATGTTGCCACTTAATTACTTGACTTTTGGGCTTTTTGTCACAGTAGGACTCTGCTACCAGACAGGGGAGCTTTGTCCTAAATAGCTGGGATTTTCTCAGCTGCTGAACGTTGGGTGCCCTCTCTGAAGTCTCCACACTCTGTGGTAAGCTGGTCACACACCCCAGGACCTCCACCCTGACCTGAAATCCAGATCCAAGGAGGTTAAAGTAAGAGTGATTACCCCTCAGACTGGTGGCTTGGTCCCCCTACAGTCTGAAGTCCAGGAGCTGAAGCTGCCACGTGATGGTGGCTGCATGGCTCCAGCACCTCAGCAGCTTCTAGCCCCGGGGGAAAAGGCCAACCACACTCCCAACTACTGGATCCCAAAGTCCACAATGCACTGATCTCTTACTGTGTCCTTAGTATCTATGTTTTGATAATTCTGGAAACCACCACAGCTGCTGGTGATCCAGAGTCCCTCAAGCTGGTGGTTGGTCAGGCCTGTCCTGAGGTTAAAACTTCAGGCTTGCAAGGAGCTGAGCTTAGTTCCTAGAGCTCTGTGCTGGCCGATTCTTGCTGGGCTGTCCTCAGTGGAAGGTTAGCTTCTCTGTGTCATTTTGTGGGTTCTGTAGCTCCAAAGTTTCTTCAGAGTCACCTTTTACATGAATTGGAGGGGATGCGAGCTGGAACCCCGAGGAAGTCCTGTTTCTACTCTGCCATCTTGACTCCGCCCCCTGCTCCTCATTACTAATAGCACAGTAGTATTCCATTACATTCATATACCGCAACTTATTCAGCCATTCCCCAATTGATGGGCATCACTTTGATGTCCAATTCTTTGTCACCTCAAAAAGAGTTGTTATAAATATTTTTGTACATACAGGTCCTCCTCCCACTTCTCTGATCTCTTTGGAATATAACTTTACAAGGGTTATTGCTGGGTCAAAGGGTATGCACTTATTTATAGCCCTTTGGGCATAGTTCCAGATTGCTTTCCAGAATGGTTGGATCAGTTCACAACTCCACCAGCAATGCATTAATGTTTCAATTTTTACACACCCTCTCCAGCATTTATCATTTTCCTGTTTTGTCATCTTAGCTGATCTAACTGGTGAGATGTGGTACCTCAGAGCTGTTTTGAGTTGCATTGCTCTAATCAATAGTGATTTAGAGCATTTTCATATGCTTATAGGTATCTTTAATTTCATCTTCTGAGAACTGCCTGCTCATATCCTTTGACCATTTATCAATTAGGGGAAGTGGCCTGTATTATTAAAGATTTGACTCAATTCTTTGTATATTTTAGAAATGAGGCCTTTATCAGAGACATTGGTTGTAAAAATTCTTTCCCAGTTTTCCACTTCTCTCTCAATCTTGGTTACACTGGCTTTATTTGTACAGAAACTTTTCAATTTAATGTAATCAAAATTATACATTTTGCATTTTATAATGCTCTCTAACTCTTGTTTCATAATAAAATCTTCCTCTCCCCATAGGTCTGACAGGTAAACTATTCATTACTCTTGCAGATTGCTTATAGTATCAGCCTTTATACCTAGATCATGCACCCATTTTGACTTTATTTTTGTGTATGGTATTAGATATTGGTCTATGCCCAATTTCTGCCATACCGTGTTCCAGTTTTCACAGCAGTTTTTGTCAAATAGTGACTTCTTATCCCCAAAACTGGTGTCTTTGGGTTTATCAAACAGTAGATTACTATAGTCATTGGCTGCTGAGTCTCATGTACCCAATCTGTTCCATTGGTCCATTACTCTATTCCTCAGCCAGTACCAATCCTACTGTTATCTCTAAATATTCTTGAGATAGTAGTTATTATTTGACTCTTAGCCAATCTTATCAGCCAGCTTATTTTCTCAACCACATTTCACTGTTTTGTGAAGAAATAGTACTGACAATCTTCTGTCCTCTCTGCAATATCTCCTGTACAAGCTTGTACTTTAAACCAATGTTGCTGTTGGCAGCTTGTCTCTCTGCCTGACAAAGAGATCAGATTTCTGCCAGCTGTAGCTGCTCCTGGGCTCTTTCTTTCTACCTTCTGGCTGTGGGGAAAGTCTTGGATCATTTTCATTTCTCCAGGAAATGGTGATGGTTAGAATTGGGGTCCTTGCTTTGAAGCCTGTCTCATTTTATTTTTTATTTTTTGCTTTTTGGAGGAAGACAGGGCAATTAGGGTTAAGTGACTTGCCCAAGGTCACACGGCTAGTAAGTGTCTGAGTCTGGATTTGAACTCAGGTCCTTCTGACTCAAGGGCTGATGCTCCATTCACTGCACCACCTAGTGGCCCTGCCTGTCCCATTTTTAAGAGTTGGAAGATTCATGGGATCACAGATCTGGAGCTCAGAGTGATCTCAGAAGCAAAGCTCAGTCACTTCCTTTTATAGATGAGGAAGTTGATGCTCAAAGAGATTACCTGCCTAATGTCACACAAGTCATAAGTGACAGGTGGTGAGACAGAACCTGAGCCCCTGACTCCAAATCCCCTGTACCAACACATGGAAAAAGTGGTTCACACCTATAATTCCCCCAGTTCTGCAAAGAAGTGGGGCTGGGGTGGACAGGAACATGGCTGTTTAAATCCCTTCTTTGGGTTCAAGCTTTGTCATTATAACTTCATAGTATTCACTTTTGGGGGGAGGGGTAACATTTTGTGATTTTTTTCCACATTTAATTTTAATTTTAATTTTCTTAATTATGGTGTAAACCAACACTTTTAGCATTTCTTTTCTTTAAGTTTTGAGTTCCAAATTTCCTCCCTCCATTCCTTCCCTCTTCCCTCCTTCAGAAGGCAAGCAATTTGATATAGATTATGCATGTGCAGTCATGCGAAACATTTCTATATAAGCCATGTTGCAAAAGAAAACACAGATGACAAGAACAAGAATCATTAAGAAATTTTTTTAAAAGTATGTTTCAATCTGCAATAGACAATCAGTTTTCTCTGGGGGTATATAGCTTTTGGTCATCATAAAGCCTTCAAAATTGTTTTGGATCATTGTATTGTTGAGGAGAGCAAAGTAATTCACAGTCGATCATCTTACAATATTGCTGTTACTATGTACAATGTTCTCCTAGTTCTGCTCATTTCACTTTGTATCAGTTCATGCAAGTCTTTACAAGTTTTTCTGAAATCTGCCTACTCACCATTTCTTATGGAATAATGGTATTCCATTACATTCATATACCACAGTTTGTTCAGCCATTCCCCAATCGATGGGCATCCACACAATTTCTAATCACTCTATTCATTTTTTTAAAAACAAATCTTATGGATATATTTTTTTACATTTTCTATTTTCCCATTGTGCCCTTCCCTTTGCCCCTCATATAATGTTATCCCTTATAAATTTTTTAAAAGGAAGAAAAAAATCCAGTAAATCTCACCAACATGTTGGAAAAGCATGACTTCATATGCAGCATTCCACACTCAAGGTGTCCCTACCTCTGTAAAGAAATAAGGGAAGGAGATTCTTCTTTGGACCCAAACTTGGTCATTTCCATCTGGGGTCTTTCCATTTCCATTGTCATTCTTTCCATTCCTATTGCTGAAGTCTTTGTGTCTTCTGTTTTCCTGGCTCTGTTTAGTTTACATGTTCTCATGTTTCTCTCTGTACACATCATCTTCCTCATTTCTTATACAACATGGTAGGATTACCATTACATTTACATCCCACAGCTTGTTCAGTCATTCCCCAAGTGATGGTCATCAATTTTTTTCCAGTTTTTTTTCTACTACAAAAAGTCCTGGTAGAAATTTTTTTGTACATATGGGACTTTTTATTTGTTGACCTCTTTGTGAAGTGTATACTTAGCATACATTTTCCCTTTGAACAGTGAGATGTCTGTGTGAAAGAAGCAAACATTACAGTCGATTTGGCAGCCTAATTCCTAATTGACTTCTGCAATGGCTGGCTCCCTTCAGAGCTTTATCAACCGTGCATTCATGTGCCCATCTTTCTACAGCACCTCCAGCACTGATTATTCCCACAAGAGGATACTTTATAGAAGAGGACAAATAATAACATTTATTTGGAGGAGAAATCTTACGTCATATACCACCATGAGCTCAAAATGGATGTATTCCCTGAGTGATAAAGGTCATACTATTGAAAAAGTAGAAGAGAATCAGATCTGGTATTTTCCACAGTTTTGACTATGGTGTGAGTTCTTAACCAAGCAAGGAATAGAGACAATTACAAAAGGGTAAACTAGATGAGTTGATTACAGAAAACCAAAAAGATTTTGCTACTTTTTTTTGAGAGAAATTCACACCTGGGAAAGAAGGGAACTAGTCTCAGGAAAAAAAATCTTTATAGAAAATATTTCTAATATTTATCTTTATAGGAAACATCCTGAGATCCAAAATAAAGGAAACATCTATTAAGACAAGATATAGTAATAGATTTGATTTTTCTTGTCTTCTCAATAAGTGATGTAGAGAGAAGTAGCAATTTGAAATTTAGAATAAAAGCATCTCTGTGCTTAAAAAAAGAAAGACCAAATAGATAAGCAGTCCAGTCACCTTTAGAATAAAACTACTAGTATTGCCTACCTCCTGGAGTTGAGTAAAGTCATATGTGTGTGTGTACATATCTACATATATGTATAGGTGTATGTATATACACACCACATACTAGATGTATAAGTATACTATACAGTCTATATATGTTTATATGAATGAGTGATTGTTCATTCTTCATATTCCTTTTTTATCCTCTACAAGTAGAAGTTGACATATAGTGAACACATACAAGGATACACATACAAGCCAGACACTTCCTTCCAAAAGGAGCTTATGTTCTTGTAGGGGTAACTTAGAACCACATTAAAGCTTTTGGAATACCCTGTAGAAGTGAGTGATGCCGGCTCAAAGAGTCAGCCCAGTTTAATGATTTTTTTGACAGTATTTGGTTAGGAGTCCCAGAGTAAGAAGTGGCAAGCATTAGGGAAGGGAGCCATACTAAAGTACTGTATTCATGGGGGCAAGGCAAATGGTCATTAGACCCGAGTGGAATGTGAGGCATGTTGGGGCTGGTTAGATATGGCGGCCATGTGAGTTCACCCTTAGACACTCACCAATCAAGGCATTGTGAGCTCTGGGGCAGAAGGGTCTTAATCTGCTACTGATAAGATGGTGTGGTTTAGAGAAATGAAAATTAGGAGCCTGGAATTCTAGTCCCAGGTCTTCCATGAACCTTGTTGATTTTGGAAAGTTACTTCATCTTCCTTATCTTTTGAATGACTTCCCTTCCCTGAGTCTTAGTTTCCCCCTGGTTTGCTTGTGTCCTCCTTACCTAAATTGCTTGCACACACACACACACACACACACACACACACACACACACTCACACTTTTATTTTCTCCTTCTAGTAGAATGTAAGCTCCTCGAAGGCAGGAATAGTTTCCTTTTGGTCTTCCATCCCCAACATGCAGCACAGTGGCTATAGGGGCTTAAAGCTCTTGATTGATTGATTAGGCTTGCTGATCTCTCAAGGTCCCTTCCAGCTATGACCTGTAAGATTGCATGCTGTCTTGGGGAGGTGGGAAATCTAGAACTCAAAATCTTATAAAAACAAATGTTGAAAATGAAAAATAAAAAATAAATAATTTTAAAAATCCTGATCATGAGCCAGAGACTCTGTTCTCTATCCTGTTCTTATCACCTTGGAAGCAAAAGGCAGCTCTTTCAGCTTTGGCTATGAAGACTAAGACCTTTTTTGTTTGTTGTTTGGATTGTTGTGGTTTTTAGTGGCTTTTTGTAGGAGATATCTTAGACAGAGAGTTCAATCATCCTATTCAGGCTCTCTCCTTGCTAAGGTCTCTTTCAGGGCATCAGGGCATCCAAAGCACTTGCTAGTCTTGCCAAGGCCAGCCTAAAGAGGCTGCCTTTAAGGAGGCTTGGGGTCTTGCCCCCTCCCCTTTCCTGGCTTCCTTGGTTCCCCAGGAGCCACAGCTGTGGAGTTACCTCTGGCTACCTGCCCCCACACTGCCTGTGCAGAGCAGTCAGGAAGCATTGGGCTATCCCCAAGAACCTATTATCTGATACAGCCCAGCCCAGTGCAGCCCAGCCCCTCAGAACAAACCCTCTTAATAGGGAAAACTCTTTGTCTGATCTCCCCTCTCTCCAGTGTGTTGTCTGCCACCTCTTCTCCCTTGGAAGGGAAGGAACAGTTTTCCTGAACAACAGTACTTTACTGGAGAAGTGAGTTTGAAGGGATGGGGGTCAGTAAGGGAGGGAGGAACAATTGGAATGAGGATGGTGAGGAATTCAGGGAGAAGAGATAAGACAGGTCCAGTCATTGTCTCACTTCAGAACCTTATCAATTTCAGAGTGAAGTCACCAACACCAACACCGAATGCAAGGTGACTGCAAGCTTTTTTGGAGCATGGACAGTTTGATATTTATATATCCCTAATGTCTAGCATAGTGCATGGCACACAGTAGGTGTTCACTAAATTCTTGTTGGTTGATAGGAAGGAATTAGTGTTGAAATTTAAAAGGAAGTACTCAGGGTGACTCCCAGAGCTAGAAGGGGGAAGAATGGTAGTTGAGGGTTGCTAGACTGTCTCCCTGGACAGACAGTGTGGTATTGTGAAAATCTGGAGTCTGAAGACATTGTTTCAGTGCCTATAACTAATTGTGTCACCTTTCTTAAGTCACTTTACCTAGGATCATGAACCTTTTAGAATATTTTACAGAGGGGGAAACTGAGACTTATGGGAGTTGGCATGTGGCTCACCCAGTGCCACAGGGTTTCAGGAGACAAGAGCTAAGATTTGAACCTAGTCATAACCTAGTATGAAATCATAGGTTAAGACCTGGAAGGGACCTCTGAGGTCAGTGGGCTCACCCCACTAGTTTTGTAGGTGGGAGATCTGAGCTCCAGAGAGGTGACTTTTCCAAGGTCACACAGCTAGACAATGGAAAAGTTGGATTTGGAGCTTCAGGCTCTGACTCCAAATCCAGTCATCTTTCCAATGCTCTCCACTGCCTCCAGCTCTTTCAGTCTCCGTTTCCTTTGAAAAAGTAGGTAGCAATACCTACCTTCCAAGTTTGCTATTATATTATATGTCTGAAGCCTTCGAGGACTAAGACCAACTATTATTCTCAATTTCTAAAACTAAAACATGACATTTTTATCACTATTGCCTTTTTGCCTCTCTTCTTCTCCCCTTCCCTCCTTCTCTGTCTCCCCTTCTCCCCCCTTCTTCTTTCTTCTTTCCTTCTTTCTCTCTATCTACCTTCCCTCTCTTCACATATCCATTTCTAGCCTCATTACCTACCAGCTTGGCACAGGGACTAGGGTCTTTCCTGGGCCATTGCTGAGCAGTGAGGTTCTCCCAGGGCTGGATTCCTGTGTGCCATGGACCCTTTTGGTGAAGCCTCCAGACATCTCAGAATCATGGTTTTAAGTGCATCAAAGAAAATACTAATATTACAAAGGAAACCAATTCCATTAAAAGATAGTGACCAAGATGATAAAACAACACGTTTCTGAACCCCAGGTTAAAACCCCTAGAGACATTTTGCAGTGGCATCTCTGCACCCTGGGCTTGGTTCTATGGTTCTTGGTTCTTGGTTGCCCAGTAATTCTTCTGTCATGGAAGTGTGTCTTATCCCATAGATATATAATTTCCCAATGCATTGCTGGAGGCAGGGATGGGGAGGAAAAAAGGGGAAGCTATGTGACTCTGCCCTTTCCCTTGGCATAGTTCTGGTCCCTCTCCTGTCCCTGGGTGGTGCTCAGTGAATGCTTGTCAAGTGAATGAATGAATAAATGAATAATCTGGGTGAGCCTCAAACAGTTGGTGCTTTTGCTTGAGCTCAAGGACAGAAATGACTAATAGGAGTCACAGAGCTAAATTTAAAATGTGAGTAATTTTCTATGTTCTATGTTCAGTGTGTTCTGCAAAATAGAGCCTGTGTATGGGGGATGGAAGACTAGATGAATGAGAGCTCTTGTCACGCCCTCATGTCTCCACATGGACCTGCCCCCTGGCCTGTAAATACACAGACATCACCGAGAGGTGACAGACACAATCGGACTATGATGGATTTTCTTCAGTCTCTGATTCTGTCACCCTTTGATACAAGGAGGTGCTACAAGGGTTGCTTTGTCCGGGTTGTGAGATGGGGGCCAAGATGCAGTCCTGGATGCAGGAAGCCTCTTCAGTATCCTGATTCTGGTCTAGTCTCTTGTTCCTCGTGTGACCAGGGGCAAGATCCTTTGTAGGTCTCCGTTTCTCCAGCTGTGAAATGACTGGACTAGGTGATAGGGAGGAAGCTGGTGGAACGTTGAACAGGAGTCAGGAAGGCTTGAGTTCAAAGCTAGCATTAGTTACATTCTAGCAGTGTGATCCTGGGCAAGTCATTAAAGCAAGTTTGCCTCAGTTTCCTTAATCACAAAATGAGGATAAGATTAGCAAGACCTCACAGGGGTGTTGTGAGAACCAAATGAGGGAAGATTTGTAAAGTGTTCAGCACAGTGTCCACCACATAGTAGGTGCTGTATAGATGTTTCTCCCTTCCTCTTCTCTCATATATCTAGGACTGGAAGGAACACAGGAAGTCATCCTAGCAACCACTCCCTTTACAGATGAGGAAAGTGAGGCCAAAAGAGGTGAATGGACTTCATAGGATCATAGTCCTAGAGCTGGAAGGGCCCGAGGCCATCAATTCCAACCTACTCATTTTATAGATGAGGAAAGTAAAGCCCAGAAAAGTGCCTTGTCCAAGGTCACTTGAGCAGTAATTCCCAGATTTCTGACTCCAAATTTGATGTGCTTTCACCTGCCTCCAAAGGTGTTCTCCCAGGCCCCTTCTAACTTTGCTTAAAGAAAAGGGCAGTGATGTCACTGTTGGTCCAGTTTGGATCCCCTTTTCTTAGACTCCCATGAATCCTTATTAGACTTCATGTGCTCAGACTTGACCCACCATTCCAGTCTGTTGAGGTCTTTCTGAATACCGATCCTCACTATCCAAAGGTTGAGATGTCTCTTCCCACTTAGTTTTATCCAGTAGTTTGATAAGCAGTACATGAATGCCTTCATCTGTCACTCATCAGATTGGAAAAAAACCCCAAAACTCTCAGACAGTGTCAAGGAAGAATCTCGGAACCTGCCTTCAGGAGAACATCAATCCCTTAGTCACTATTATTTAAGTTCTGTCTTTTGGTTGGCTTCAAAACCACGGAACTAAACTGCCATTTGATCCATCTCTCCCCATCATTATCACCATCTTAAGGGATGCTGAGTCTATGGCATTCCCCTGGTCCCCCAGCCTAGAAATTATTATTATTTTTTCTTTATTAACAAAATGCTTTATTAACTTCTGGTTTACATCATTCATTTCTGCCAGATTTTGAGTTACAATTTTCCCCCGTTTTTCCCCCACCCACCATCCCAGAATAGCAGTCCCACAAGATATAGCTTCCTCCCATCTGCTCTCTCCCATATCTTCTCCCATACCCACTTCAACTTTTCCATTAGAGCAAGGTAAATCTCTGTGCCCCAATGCCTGCACATCTTATCTCCCAATTACATGCAAAAGAGTATTAATAATAGTATTTATATATATATTTGAAACATTTAATTTTAAGACCTTGAATTTCAGATCCATTTCCTTCCTCCCTTGTCACCCATTCCCTCTGGGGAGATAAGTAATTCAGTATATGTTGTACATGTCTAGCTATGCAAAACATTACCATAGTAGATATATTGTAAAAAGCTGCTTATAATTCCCTCCCACCCCTCCCACCCACCCCCACCTGGTCCATTCCCTACTTGATCCTGTCCCTCTTCTATAGTGGGTACTTCCAACCTCCCCTCCCCCCAAGAATGCCCTCCCATCTATCATCCTTCCTCTCATCCCCCTTCCCCCTATTCTGCTGCAGGTTGAGATATCCCATTTAGTATGTATGTCATTCTCTCCCTGAACCAAATTCAATGAGAATGTGGTTTTGCCTTTTGCCTTCCTATTCTCCCCCTCCCTTGCAACCACTTCCCCTTGCTTCTTCTACATGAGATTGTTTACCCTACCCTGTCTCTCCCCATCTCCTCTTGCCACTTTCCTCTCTCACCTCATAATTTCATCCCTTGAGTATTCTCCCTTCCCAACAAATTCAACCTATGCCTCTATCCATATATAACTGTAACCATATACACACACATTCACATATGTATTCATATGACCACACCCCCTTCTTCCATTATTTTCATAGTGAGAAAGATATCATCAGTCACAGTTATTGCTTTTCCATATAGGAATGTAAATAGTTCAACTTTGATAAGTTCCTTTTGATTTCTTTTCCCTGATTACCTTCTCAGGCATCTCTTCTTTCTTGTGTCTGGATGTCAAATTTTCTATTCAATTCTGGTTTTTTCCTCAAGAATGCTTGAAGTCCTCTATTCCACTGAATGACCATATTTTCCCCTGAAACAAAATACTCAGTTTTGCTGGGTAGGTGACCCTTGGGTTCATTCTCAGTTCTTTTGCCCTCTGGAATATCATATTCCATGCCCTTCAATCCCTCAGTGTAGAAGCTGCCAGATCCTGGGCTATTCTGATTGTGTTTCCACAATATTGAAATTGTTTCTTCCTGGCTGCTTGTAGTATTTTCTCCTTGATCTGGGAATTCTGGGACCTGGCTATAATATTCCTGGGAGTTTTCTTTTTGGGATCTTTTTCAGGAGGTGATCGGTGGATTCTTTCAACCTCTACTTTGCCCTCTGGATCTAAAACATCAGGGCAATTTTCCTTGAGAATTTCTTGAAGGGTGATTTCTAGGTTCTTTCTTTGATCATGGCTTTCAGGTAGTCCAATAATTTTTAAATTACCTCTCCTGGATCTATTTTCCAGGTCAGTGGTTTTTCCCATGAGATATTTCACATTGCCTTCTAATCTTTCATTGTTTGGATCTGTTTAACAGCATCTTGATTTCTCATAAAGTCATTAGCTTCCATTTGCTCCAGTCTAACTCTGAAGGAATGAATCTCCTCAGTGAACTTTTGAGATTCTTTTTCCATCTGGCAAATTCGACTTTTTAAGGCATTCTTCTCCTCATTGCCCTTTTGGGCCTCCTTTGCCATTTGAGTTAGTCTGTTTTTAAGGTGTTGTTTTCCTCAGTCAGGCTGTTGACCCTCATTTCATACTTTTCCTGCATCCTTCTCATTTCTCTTCCCAATTTTTCCTCCATTTCTCTTATTTGATTTTTAAAGTCCTTCTTAAGGTCCTCTATGGCCTGTAACCCGCTCATATTTTTCTTTGGGGCTTTTGGAGCAGGATTTCTTACCTCACAGTCCTCTTCCTCTTCCATGCTTCGATCCTCTTTGCCCCCAAAATAGGAGTCTAAGGTTGCATTTTTCTGTTTATTTTGTTTCCTTTGCCTTGGCATGTTGTTACTTAATTAGTTGACTTTGGGGCTTGTTGCCACAGTAGGACTCTGCCACCAGACAGGGGAGCTTCCATCCTGAATGTTGGGGTCTTCACAACTTCCGTTTCTGGCAAGCTGGATACTCACCCCACGACCTCCACCCTAGACCACAATCCAGATCCAGGGAGGTTAAAGCAAGAGCGATTATCCCCCAAGACTGATCCCTGGATCTCCCTACAGTTCGCAGGCCAGGAGCTGGAGCTGCCACTGAAAACTGCAAAATGGTGTGTCTCCTCAGAGGCTTCTAGCCCCTAGGGGAGGAAGCCAAGGCATTCCCCAAATACTGGTCCCAAAGTCCATAGGGCACTAACCTCTCACTTTTTTCTAGGCATATCTGTGTTGATAATTCTGGAATTGCCACAGCTGCTGGTGTTCTGGGGTCCCTCCAGCTGGCTGCTGGCCCGGCTGCCCTGGGGATAAAACCTTGGCTCAAGAGGACCTGGCCTCGGCTCTCCGCTCGCTGTGCACTGCACTGCCGGCTCCCAGAGCACTGGTCCTTCCTGCAGGGCTGCTGGGCTATCCTCAGCAGGAGGTTAGCTTCTCTGTGTCATTCTGTGGGTGCTGGGGCTCCAGAAGTTGTTCAGAGTCCCCTTTTACATAGTTTGGAGGTGATCTGGGGGGAGAGTGCCTTGGACATTCTGTTTCTACTCTGCCATCTTGGCTCCGCCACCCTAGAAATTATTTTTAAAACCAGTCAACAGCTATGGAATACCAACTGTGTGTCAGGCACTGCCCTAGGCACTGGGGACACAAGAATGAAATAGTCCTTATTCTCAACGGAGGAACTTCCATTCTAATGGGGGCTATAGATACCTCTCTAAGTATATAAGACATGACTATAAAATGAATAAATACAAAAATTGTATAAATAAATGAACACAGTTGTGGGGTACAAGTACAAGATGGGCTGGGAGGGAAGGCATCAACAGCTGGAGAGAATCAGGAAAGCTTACCATTGAAGGTGATACTTGAGCTGGATCTTACAGAAAGAAAAGGTCTCTAGCAGGCAGAGGTAGGGAGGATATGCATTCAGATGCTGGGGACCAGATAATACAAAGGTGTGGAGGCTGGAGATGAAATAGGAGGAACAGAGAGAAGACCAGTTTGGCTGCACTACAGAGTTTGAGAGGAGGGGTGAAGCTGGAAGGATACCTTGGGGGGTGGGAGGAGCTGTGAAGTGCTTTAACAGCTAACTGGAGAAGTGTGTACTTTATCCTGGAGGTAATGGGAAGCTATGAAAGTTGATTAAGTAAAAGAGTCACATGGTCAGATTTGAACTTAAGGAAAATCATGGTGGCAGAAGTCTGATGGTGGAAGAGTGCTATGTTTGTATTCAAATGACCTGGGTTCAGATATCACTTATGTAACCTCAGTCAAATCACTGAGCCTTCCAGGGTCTCGGTTTCCTCATGTGTAAAACGAAAGGGTTGTGCAGTGGTCTCTGAGGTCCCTTCCAGCTCTAGATCCTGTGGTCATCTGACCTGTTTCAATGAACCCATGTTGGCTTTTCAGGATCATCTCTTTCCTTCAAAGTTCCTTCTATGGCTCATCAATAATCTTGCGCCATCCCTTTAACGATCCATTCTAGAAGTTTGCTAGTCATCAAAGTAAGGCTCATCCCATCACAGGGAAAATAATTTAAATCCCTCCTATCTTTGGAAATTCAGGATAACACCTTTCTCTTGTCTGTCTTGTGACACCTTTCCTGGTCTCCATAATTTTTCAAAAGATATCTATCTTGGTTCCACAGTTAGGTTCACCAGCCCTTTCAGTACATGGATGTATGTGATAGAGGCAGTGTAATAGAATGTTAGATGTGGAGTAGAGAAGATGAGTTAGAATTCTATTTTAGACCCTTGTTGCCTGTTTGATGCTCACCAGGTCACTTCTGAGCTCAGTTTTCTCATCTATAAAATGAAAATAAAAACAGAGCTTACCTTTGGGAATTAAATGAGGTAATGGATGACAATCACTCTGCAAATGTTCAACATAAATGCCAGCTGTTAGAATTTGTTTTTATCCACACCTGGTGACTTGAATTCATTGAGGCTAGCTAGACACTCCCTTTATCATCTCCTTCTTCACTTTGAGTTTCAAATTCTGTGTTAATTCCTCTGCCCTTCCCAATCTGGAGCTCTCATGAGTTGGAAATTTAGAACTGGAAGGGGACCAAGAATTCAGATTGTGCAGTCTCCTCATTTTATAGATGAGGAAAATGAGGCTTATAAAGAGGAAATGGTCTGCCCATGGTTATACTGAGAAACAGTAGAGTTGATGTTTTAATCCCCTCTCCAGGACCCTCCCCCTTCCCACTCCTCACTTCCAAATCTGGTGTGCCTTTTCCTTTAGTAGAGAAAACTAAAGTAGATTAAAATTGGAATATTTCTGCCTTACTTCCTTTGTAATTTTCCCTTTTACTCCATGTAGAAGTGCCAGTCCTTGGATTTCCTCTTACTCATGACATAAGCTAACCCCCTCCCCAACACACACACACACACACACACACACACACACACACACACACACACCATCTTTTGTTTATTCTTAGAATTCATTCTGAACTTAGTAATCCTGCCATTTTGTTTTCTTGCTCAATCACCTTCCCTTGCCTCTATCTTCCGTCTTTGTCTTTTAAAAGACATTTTAAGCCTAGTTAGAAGTTCTTTGTCAATGTCAGAAAAGGCCAACCTCCTACATTCTATGTAGGTCATTAATAAAACCCTCCTTGCCCACCATACTTTCCGGAAGTAAGAACCTCATTCTTTTGTTGTTTCTGCTATTAGTCCTTGATCAGGGGAGCTCCTTGTACAGCCACATTGATGCTTTTAGGCGACAACACCTGTTTTTCCCTCATCAAAATTCTTCGTTTTGTTTTGTCAGAATTTCATTTTTGAGAGTTTCCCATCATCTTTGAGCATCTGAATCAATTATTGAGGTAGAATTTGGTTCAATAGATCCAAAGTACTGGCAGGAGAATATAGATACTGCTAAGTGATTGATCCGGGGGAAAACTGCTTGATGTAGAGCCTCCCTGCTCAGGGTTGGATCTGGCAGCCCAGTCCTTAAACTTCAGTTTTGTGGATAGATGCCACCTCCTTCAGAAACTTTCCCACTCTTTAGGTCTGCCCCAAAGCCTGAGGACAGTAGAAACAGAAATGAGGCTAAAAATAAAGTGGTTTTCTCCCTAATGGAGAAGAAGTGAAATTAGGTGTCGTCACAGGTCTAAATTCAGAATGCGTCTGCACAGAATGTCTCAGCCACCTGTCAATCTCATTCCCTTCTTGTTTATCACAGAACATCCATAGCCTTGTAGATGAGCTGGGTGGGGGCAGGGGCTGTTGGGGCCAGAACAGGGAGAACTCATTTCCAATGAGGACCTGGTTTTTGCCCAAATCTTTTGTCTTGTTAGATCTGACCTAATTTCTCTGGGGCCCATTGGCTTTGCATTCATTAAACTCTTCAGTGAGCATTGCCCAGATGAGGGTTCTTTTGTGGCCTCTTTCTATGTTGTAGAAAAATCCAGAGAGAACAGGGAACAAGGATGGGGGGAATGGGGGTCTTTCTGGTTTCTATCTTCCAGAGAAAGACTTAATTCCAAGGACTTTTCATCAAGTAATTTAGATAATTCTCTAACATAAAAAAAATGGATTTGATGTGATCTAATAAAATTTTGGGAATGGTGATAATAACATTTACTTTTCTTCTCACCAAATACAGTCCATCTAATGGTACTGATTGAAAATATGGAAAATTCAATAAGGGGTTAAGTAAATTCATAATAATAATAATAACGTCTCATAAACATTACCCTATTGGTTTCTCACAATTACCCTGTGAGGTAGGGAGCAATTATTTCTGTTTTACAGCTGAGGAAACTGAGGCTCAGAAGTATCAGTGCAGGAGCATTGGGTCTGGAATCAGACAGAAGGTATGTGTTTAAATCCTACCTTGAGTCAGTTCATCTCCCTGGGTTCTCCTCCTCCTTGTCTGTGAAGTGAGAAGGGTTGGCTTTAGGTTTAGGGTAGCCTTTGGATACCCCTGGATAGCCTTTGAGGCACCTTCCATCTCCAGACCAGTGATTCAATGTAACTTGTCTAAGATCACCCAGTGAATCTGCATCAGAGTGAAGTTTAGAATCTAGATCTTTAAACTCTTAGCCTGGTTCTCTTTACAGCATTCCACACTATGTGGCACAATGGAGAGATGGCTGGACTGGGAGTGAGAAGGGGGGTACTCCTGTATGTACTGTCTCTGTGACCTTGACAGATCACTTAACCTCTCAGCTTCAATGCTTCATCTCCTCTATTTGACTGGAAGATCCTTGAGGGCAGGGACTGTCTTTTGCCTCTTTTTGTATCCCTAGCTCTTAGCACAGTGCCTGGCACATAGTAGGTACTTAGTAAATGTTAATGGATTGATCTCTAAAATGAGACATTGGGGCTAAATGGTGTCTGAGGTCCCTTGTAGTTAGTCATCTGTGACCCTGTGCTCCTTTCTTTGGTGGATGGCAGATTCCTTGCTTGTTACCAGGGTGAGTTTGGGGAGCTTGAAGGGTGTCCTTGAACTGTGTAGTTGATTTTGGAAGCATTAAGCATGCTCTTTCTGGCAGTTTCCCTCATTGATCCCGGATCTTGGCTGCAAGGGCTATCGAGTTAGTCCTGGCATTGGGTTTTATTGCCTTTTATTCATGCTCAGAAGGGAGTGATGTTTACAGAACTTCCTTGGGGACAATGATAAACATGGTTAATACATATTTTTTAAATTTGCGATTGCCACAAGACTCTTTAAATAATTCGGGCTTCCAAGTGGGGTTATGTTTTTTATTTATAAGGCAGTGACAAACTTAGTCACCCTTTCTTCCTACCCTGTGTGACAGTAATGATCTAAGTGCTTCTGGGCTTACAAAACATGTCCCATATAATATTCCTACTGACTGGGGGAAGCTAGGTGGCACAGTAAAGAGAGCACTTGCCCTGGAGTCCGGAGGACCTGAGTTGAAATCTGACCTCAGACACTCAGCACTTATTAGCTGTGTGACCTTGGGCAAGTCACTTAACCCCTACTGCCCTGGCCTCCCCCCTCCAAAAAGCAAAAGAAAAATATTTCTACTGGGTCCCAGAATAACATTTTAGAGTTGGAAGGGATCCCCAAGGCCATTCATTTCAATCCACACCCCTCTCCAATGAACCTTCCAAGCAGTTGGCCAGACTCAGGATTTGTGGGAACCTCCTACCCCTGAGGTAGCCTGTCCCTCTCTTGGACAGTTCTAATGGTTATGGGGAGGTCTTTCCATTGGGCTGAAGTCTACCACTTAGATGTCTTCTAGTTCTGTCTGATCTCACTTCCCCAAATCAAAGGCTGTCTCTGAGTTGGGAGGGATCTCAGAGGCCATGGCCCCAAGTTTTACTTGGACAGGAATCCTTTTTGTGACATCCCTGATGAGTGGTCATCCAACTATTGATTGAAGACCTCCAGGAAGGAGAAACTCACTAATTCCTCAATCAGCCCACTCCACAAGGAAGCCCGTTCCACAAGTTGTTCCTTACCAGGTAAAAGCTAGAAGAGACCTGAGAGGCTGCGTAACCCACACACCCTCTCCCCATTTTCAAGGTGGAAAACAGTGATGATGTGACTTGGTCAACATTGCATTAGTAGTAAAGATCAGTCAGGATCTGAACTCAGCCTCTCTGACTCTAGCAAGGTCAAGCTTAAATTCTCTCTCACCTTACAATTTCCCACTGCCTCTAAGTTCTGACCCCTGGGACCAAACAGAACAAGTCATACACATGACAGCGTTTTGGGTATTTGACATAGCTGTAGTGACCTCTATGAGTCTTCTCTTCTCCTGGCTGAGTCCTCATTTTGTTCAGCTGATCTCCATTGGATTGGAACTCAAAGGTCCTTCACCATCCTCATCTCCTTCCTCCACACACTCCCTAAATTATCAGTGGCTAGAGGGTTCAGGGCATAGAGTGCTGGACCTGGAGTCAGGGGCACCTGGATTCAAATCTATCTTCTGAGACTTACTATTTGTGTGACCCTGGGCAAGCCAATTAACATCTGATGACTTCAGTTTCCCTATCTGTAAAATAGGAATAAAAGTAGTAGCTATGTCCCAGGGTTGTGAGGATCAATGGAATAATAATTACAATATGCCTCTCGAACCTAAAAGTGTTGCTTAAATGCTAACTATTAAAATGTGGCTCCTAGCTTGGCTACACCATGTCAGTTGTGGTCTGACCAAGGGGGACCAGGGATTTATATTTTTAACCCATTTATTTTCATTAAATTTCAAATCCCACCAACAGCCCTTGGAGATCACTAATATGGTCCTGCCAAGTCTTAGTGATCTATTAGTTAAGCAGTTTCTGTGTTAGGCAGCAGAGATCCAAAGACGAAAATGTCCCTGCCCTCAACTAGCTTATGTTCTGTCGGGGAGACAAAGCATGCTCATGTTTATCGATGGCCTATCCTGATTGTATGACCCTGTCACTCCCCTCTCAGAGAAGCTGAGTGGCAGAGCAGATCTAGACCTGAAATGCTGGTGGAAGTTTCCTCACTGTCAGTTCCTTATAGGAGCGAAATCTTACCTCTGGTTCCTGAACAATAAAAATAAGAAGGAATAACAGCCTACAATAAGACACAGCCCATTGTCTACAAGGGCCTTCTCACCTCGGCTCAGTGAGCCTTCTGACCATCTTGTGAGGTGGACAGGGCAGGGCCAGAGGGTGTATAGACAGCTGGAAAGCTGGCCAGGCAAACAGGCAGTTTATAGATAACGAAACTGAAGCCTGACAGGCTAAGTGACCCCAGCAAAACTGGGCCGTCATCCTCATCATAATAATGACAAGGAAAGTAACCAGTATTTCTGGGTCACTTTTAAGGCTCGAAAAGCTCTTTACAAACATTGGTCCTCACAGCCACTCAGTGGCTGCTATTATCCCCATTTCACAGGTGAGGAAACAGAGGCAGAGAGTGGGTAAGTGACTTGTCCAGATCACACAGCTACCAAGTATCACAGGCAGGGTTTGAACTCGGCACTGGTGTACAGAAGTTCACTGGGAATGTTCAGCATTCTTTCCACAGTGCCATTCCAGGGATGTATCAGATCGCAGGAAAGAGGATCAGCAATGATTTTAATCAGTATTGGACAATCTCGGGTGAGGAAAATCCCTACACCAGAGCAGGTCAGCCCTCCTTGTCTGTGTTATAGAGCTGTGGGGACTTGCTCAGAGTCACAGAACCAGCGTGAATTAGAGCGGGGCTTGAACCCCAAACATGCACTTCATGCTCACCTTCGTTTTGAAAAACATAAAGCCCCTAAAGGGCGAGTGACTTGTCTTCGGGGATGCTGGTGTTTCTGGGGTCCCTGGCTCCTCCAGTCCTAGAGCCTGGGAGGGCAGCCCCAGCATGTTTGCCTTGGATGTTTGCTGAATAGAACCCTCTTGCCAGGGGCCACCCTCCTCTCCCCACCCCACTGTCTCCAAATGAAAAGTTTCCATTCCTTTCTTCTGCTTTTTGAACTGAAGAGGAAAAGTGGTGAGCAAACATCGGCTTTCCGGGATTAATCTCCAGGTTAAATATTGACTCTTCTAGGAAGGTTCATTTCAGCCTCTGGGAGCAGAGCTCAGACTTTCTCCCTCTGGAAGCAGTGGGCAGGTGCTGAGTGTAGTGGCACCTTTTCCCAGGACCAGTGGGCTCGTCAGGGGGGTAAGCGGGACTGTCCCACAAGCAGCACCTGCCTTTCCAGACTTCACCCTCTAGCAGTCAGTAAAAACTCATCAATGCCTACGATGTGCCTGCCACTGTGTGAAGGTACCAGTGGGCGCTGCTAAGAGGGCATGATTACACCTCCATGGGATGTAGGTATCCCCACTTTGCTGAGGCTGCTGAAGCTTCAGACCACAGCTTGTGGCCAGTTTAACTCAGGTTTTAGCAGAGCTGTAACTAGGATGGGGCAGCCTGACCCTGTCACATGGGGATAGCAACAGCTTGCACTGATTAAGTCTTCCTTGTTTGAGGGAAGCGGGAAGGTGGTGGCTTAGTTTTGGAGGTCAAAGATGTCACATGTCACGATCCCCCTTTCCCCCAATGGCTGGGTAGGTTCTGGTGCCCTGGGGGATGAGAGGAGATGACTACAACAGGGACCTCTGAGACCTGAACCTGCAGCCTGGCCACAGTCTAAGGGGGACATCGCTAAAATGAGGGTGGGCAGAGGATGGCCAACAGGATTCCATGTCTCTTAAGGGTCAGTTCAAGGAGCTTATTTGGCTGAAGAAGAGAAGACCTGAAGGTCATGACAGCCATCTCCAAGTACAGTTATCCCTTCTGCATCATGACTTTCCCCATCAAGGTTTCGATCTCTCACAGGTCAGCATAAGAAATTAAATTTGGGGGAGTTTTGTGGAAGCTGCAGACATGTGGGGGCCAGCAGACAACACAGAAAAAAGTTTAGAAACTCAGAAATGCATGATTGTTATAAAAAAAAAAAGCATTCTGGTAGACTCTGGCATCATATGAGAAAAGCATAAATCCTTATATGATTTCCTAAAGGAAGGTGAAGGGTCTACACCTATGGATTTTATGTGGATTTTCCAGATTGTGGGGACATCAGGCACTTAAACCCCCACGATATGGAAGGGAGAAATGTATTTGAAGAACTCTCAGATAGAGGGACCAGACCTGCAAGTTGTTTTAGGTCAGGGGTGGGGAACCTACAACCTCAAATGTGGCTTTCTAGGTCCTCAAGTGCAGCCCTTTGACTGAATCCAAACTTCATAGAACAAATCCCCTGAAGGAAAGGATTTGTTCTGTAAAACTTGGACTCAGTCAAAAGGCCACACCCAAGAACCTAAAAGACCACTTGTGGCCTAAAGGCTGCAGGTTCCCCACCCCTGCTTTAGGTAAATTTAGGCTTGATGGCAGAAAACATTTCCCAACCATAAGAGTTGTTCCAAAATGGAAGGGGTTGCCTCAGATGATGCCGAGTTCCCCCTCTCTGAAGGGATTCAAGCAAGGACTAGAGTCCTTGGGTCCTAGCATGCCTTGCTGAGTATGCTATAGTGGGATTTCCTTTTTGATATAAGTTGTTCTACATGGCCCACCAATTCTGACACTGTCTGATTCTGTAGCCCATCTCGAAGATCCAAACTGTAGCATATTCTTATCACTCTGGTCAATGCCTGACTTATAGAATGTCAGAGCTGGAAGCAAGGCCAGTCTCCTCATCAGTGAAGAAAGTGAGTCTAGCTTGTGGCAGACTGAAGCAGAACCCAGGTCACCTAACTCCTTGTGCCATGATCTTTCCATTGTCACTGTTAATTCCCATTATTCATCTCATCATTGGGTCTTTAAAAAAATAGTATTTTATTTTTTCCCAATTACATATAAAGACAATTTTTAACATTCATTTAAAAAAATCTCGAGTTTCATATTTTCTCCCTCCCTCCTTAAGATAGTAAGTAACCAGATAAAACATTTATTTCCATATTGGTTGTATTGTAAAGGAAGAAACAGACAAAAGGAAAAACCAGCAAAAAAAAGTGAAAAATTAGATGCTTTGATCTGCATTCAGAATCTACCAGTTATTTCTCTGGAGGTAGACAGCATTTTTTTTTTTAAGCAATTGGGGTTAAGTAACTTGCTCAAGGTTACACAGCTAGTCACTATTTCTGTGTGGGTGCTCATTTTCTGAGGCCGGATTCGATCTCGGGTCATCCCAACTCTGAGGCCGGTGCTCTTACTCACTGCACCACCTAGCCGCCCCAGGACAGCATTTTTTAACATGAATCCTT
The DNA here is from genome assembly GCA_011680675.1 of Gymnobelideus leadbeateri. NCBI lineage: Eukaryota > Metazoa > Chordata > Mammalia > Diprotodontia > Petauridae > Gymnobelideus > Gymnobelideus leadbeateri. The sequence continues at coordinate 58,955 of WOXC01010862.1, read as the reverse complement.
TGGAATTGTCTTGGATCATTGTATTGCTGAGAAAAATTAAGTCATAGCTGATCATTGTGCAATATCACTGTTACAAGATCATTGAGTCTTACATTTGAAGAGGGAACCTGAGAGGTCTTCTAGTCTAACCTCCTCATTTAAAAACATTTTTTGTATTGCTATATTTTGTTTTTACTTCACCTACATTTCCCACTGTATCCTTTTGATCTCCCAGAGAGCCATTCCTTATAATGAATAATTTTAAAAGGATAAAGAAAGGTCAGTAAAACTAAACAACACATGGAAAGAGTTTGCCATTATATTCAGTGTTCCACACCCACAGCCCTCCCTGCCCCCAGCTATACAAAGAAGCAAGGGAGTAAGGGGCTTCTTATGTCTCTTCTTTGGGGCCTAGATTGGTCATCATGATTTCCCAGGATTCCATTTTCATTGTGTTATTATTTTCAGTCTTTCCTACCTGGGTCTATTGTGGTAAGCATTGTGTGCATATGGCTTTCCTGGTACTGTGTGTTTCACTTTACAGCAGTTTATGGAAGTCTTCTTAAGCTTTTCTTTATCCTTCTTCATTTCTTATAACACAGTAACCTACTATGTTTTTATACCACAACTTGTTTAGCTATTTCCCAGTTATTGTCCATCTATTCATTTCTATTTCTTTTTTTCCTTTGCTACTGCAAAAATTGTTGCTATGAATAAGGTTTTGGTGTATACATATCCATGCATAAGATTTGGGGGGGAGGGTCTTTGTTCTTGTCATTGACCTTACTGGAGAGTGTATGCCTCACATAGCACCTCAGGGTCAGGTGGGATGGAGATAATATTCATTCTCTTTGTATAATTCCAAATTTCTCTCTAGAATGCCAACCCCCTCATATTACTGGTAATGAGAGAGAGCTCCAAGCATGTAGGAAGTGCCTTGTTTCAGGGCACACCAGAAGTCAGGATCAGAGTGAGGACTGGACTAAAGACAATCTCAGTATCATAGATTGAGCTTTAGAAGACACCTTCGAATCCATCTTCCCCAGCCTCTTCATTTTATAGATGAGGAATCTGAGAAACAAAAGATGTCATATGATTTGCCAAAAGTAACACAGGTAATAAGTGGCCAAGCTGGGATTCTGGATCCAACACTCTCTCTCCATGGTACTCTATTGCCTCCTTCTCTTACAAAACCCAAATGTACTTTTGGAGGTGGCTCCTACTTCTCAATTTAGTCCTGTAGCAAGAGAGATTTTCCATCAATCAAAAGCTCTTTTTTTGGTTATGAATACCACCAATTAATCAATTAAGTAGTTTCTTTTTTAAAAAAAGTAGTTTCTTACTGAGCTTTTCTCTCCCCTGTACCTGAGGTCTGTGCTCCTTTTTATTGGGGGCAGGGGACTTGAGAGGAAGAGAAGATACTGGCTCTTCCTTCAGGCAGCTAACAGATGTGTGGGTGGATAGGCTGGGGAAGGGGTGAGGCAAGGTCTATACATGAAACAAGCAGAAACCAATATGATGGTAGATGATCAGCCTCTGGGTTTTGAGATACAGATTTTGGTCTTCGTGGACCTTCAGAGAAGGAGCAGTTCGTTGTAGGCTGAGGCACAAGGTTTTGCAGAGCTGGTAGAAATAGAGCTATGCTAATCAGGGTGGGTAAGATTTGAATAGGTGAAAGAGAGGGTATCCCAAGAGGACTGGGAGTGAAGGCTTCATCAGAAAGCTTTGTGTGACCTTTGTGACCTGTGGACCTCTCACTCCTCTCCAGGATAAATAGAAATGACCAAATCTCCATCCATTCCAATGATGACTGGATATGAGGACCGAGCCTTGGGGGCAGGTCAAGGAAGGAAGCTATCTTATTCCCAAGGGGATCATGATCATGAAGAAGACAGTAAGGGCAGAGGAGGCCCCACCATATGACAATTGTTTGGAGACACAGAGGTAATAGCCTAGTGAAGAGAAGACTGGGATGTTAGGCAGGAACATGATAATGGTCCTCATTTAATTGAAGGGCAATCATGTGTAAGAGGGATCAGGCTGTTTTCCTTGGCTCTAGAGGACAGAAATAGGAACAGGGGGTGGAAATCTGAGAAGCAGATTTCTGATTGGGTGTAAGGAAAAACTGCTTTAACAATGATCCTGATCTCAGAGTGGAAAGAGCTGCCTGGGGAGGTAGTGAGTTCTCCATCCCTGGAAATGTTCCAGCCAAAGTTGGATGGCCACTTTTTGGAGATGTTGTAGAGAGGTTTCTTCAGGTCCAAGTTAGACTAGATAACTGCCAAGCTCAATCAATTCAATCCATCAATATGAATTGTTATGTGCCTATTCTCAGTCATGTACTATGGTAAGTGTTGGAAAGACAAACAAAAAGAAAAGAAAAGCAAAGAAAAACAAAATCACAGTCTCTTTCTAGGAGTTGGGATTCTAAAAGAGCTGGGATAGTCATTATCATTGGGGAACTTGGGGAAAAGAGTCAACCTATGTCTGGTAGATGTACCCCATTGACCATTACTTAGTATATATGCCCTTAGCCATGGCTAAGGGAAGGCTGTGGGGATAAGACCTCAGTCTCTAGCCACGTTTACAGACTCACTCTTTAAATGATGAAAAATTCCAACTCCAGTGTTTCTAGACAGATGGAGGATGGAGAGGTTTACCCTTCTAGGGAGTAGAAGCAATCATCTCTCAGAGAAATCCTACTCCCTGGACACAGTGGTAACCACAGTAACACCTTTGAATTATTTAGGCACAGAGCTGTACTTTACTTTGAAGAGCTCAAAGTTCATGAAGGACAGGCCTAGGATCCTCAAGTCATGGGTTTTCTTCTTGTCTTGAAAGTGTGTGTGATCTAAGATTATTGCAGGGCTCAAGAAATTGGAGTCATAGAGACCGGTGTAAGCTAGCACTGGGCAGTGTTTCAGGGAGACAACCTGAGGATGAGGGGCTTTAGGAAGAGGAAAACATTTCTCTGCCAGGTACTATAAAAAGCCCTATGACATATGCATGTAATAAACTGTTTCTCCTTCCTAATCAAGATGATTAAGGTGGGAACTGTCCCTCCTTCCTTTCCCTGCCTTCTCAAGGTATACTTTTATCATGTTCCTCTTCAGTGCTATCCCTGATGTCCCTGGTAACAAGATTTCACCTCTGTGGGGAAGAGGAGACTCCCTCCCTTCAAACAAAATATTGACCCAGGAATCCATAACTTGGAAAGGCATTCTATGCTACTTTTAGTAGCTGTACTTCGATGTCTAAAGGCAATGACCATTTTTTGTTTTTATATCACTTTCATGTCCCAATATAAGTCCCCTTCCCATCCAGAGAGTCATTCCTTATAATAAAGAATTTAAAAAGGGGGTGGATAGGAGAGCAGGTCATTAAAACCAAATTATAGGGGCAGCTAGGTGGCACAGTGAGTAAGAGTGCCAGCCCAGAGTCAGGAGGACCCGGGATCAGTCCCAGCCTCAGAAAATGAGCACCCACACATAAACAATGACTGGCCGTGTAACCTTGAGCAAGTTACTTAACCCCAATTGCTTAAAAAAAACCAACTAAATTATATCAGTTAAGTCCGATGGTATATGTAGTGTTCCATACCCACAGTCCTCCCTTTACCCCTGCAAAGAAGGCAGAGAGACATTTCCATAGGTCTTTGGGGATGAACTTGGTCATTGTAACTGTACCATGCTCTTTCCTCTTACTTTGTTATGGTCATTGTGTAGCTTAGGTTGTTTTGGTTCTACTTACTTCAAACTGCATCAGTTGATATACTCAATCAGCAAGCATTTATTTAGCAATTATTATAATGTAGGCTCCGGGGATACAGCAACAATATTGAAATAGTCCCTGCTCTCCAGAAACTTACATTCTAGTGGGAGAGACAATATATGTTTAAATAAGCTTGTGCAAGATGACCAGATGGTAAAATTTTACCAGTTCAAAGTCTTAGCATGACTCTGAACTCACTGCAGTCATCTCTTACAGCACAATGATTTTCCATTCTATTCGTTGACCACAGTATGTTTATTCATTTCCTGATGGACAGCCACCTCCTTTGTTTCTAGTTTTTTTTCCACTATAAATATGTTGGTGTCTGTGGGTTAGACTGCCTTGGGGTATATGCCCAGCAGTGGTATCTCTGGATCAAAAGGTATTAACATTTTCGTCACTTTCTTAGCATAATTTTAAATTGCTTCCCCAAATGGAGCATTTTCTGTGCCTCAGGGTCCCTGTCTGCCCCACACTGACTCTCAGAAGTATAAGAGGGACTAGAACTGTGATGTGGTTGGTATGATACTTTTTCAGTGTGAGGAAACTCTCTCCACCAATGCAGGTCAGTACCTTTTCCACAACTTATAATCTTAGGGAACTGTGCAGCACTTCTTATGGGGTCATGAATAATTTGGCAACAGTACAAGGTTTCTGAACACACAAGGACCAAAAATTAGTTAAAAATAAAATGCGTAATGAATCCCAGATGTTTCTGGCAGTGCTTACCCAAGTTGCATTGGGCATTTTCATTGCAGTCTTGGTTCTGAACACAAAGCATGTGCACTTTGCACTGCAAATGCCCTCAGGCCACTCAATGCCAACTAGCACTGCCAAAATAAGAAGAGGGGGACTGGAGTGGGAAAAAATGAAGAAACCCCGGTCTGGAGCACCAGTAGGTGTTGGAGATTTTATTTGAACCCAAATCTTTCTGGCTTCAAGGCAGCTTCCCATCCATTGCACCAAACGTTCTCTCCTTTCAAACAGCATTGAAGAGAAGTAAAATCCCACTACTTAACGGGGCAAGAATTCTTTAGAGGGTAGAGTCCTTTCATTTTGTGTGGATTGAACTCCTGAGAGTTGCCTTTTGTCTATTTATTCCAGAAAGCAATCGTAAAGCATTAGCAGCTGTTTTGATGATTCCTTAATGCCCCTTTAGACATTCCAAGGTATCCCACTATATTTGTCACTCACAGGCATCATTGGTAATAGGTTGTTAGCAAGCTTATTTCCTTGGTTTTTCTCCTTTGTCACTGCAACTTGTGTAAGTCGTATTTGAGGAAGGAAAAGCAAAGTGGAACTCTAACTGATCTTTCTTTCATGGTTTTCTAAGTTTCATTATCACCTGGTTATTTCTTGGGTCAGCCAGTTCTTAAAAGCCAAAGACTTTGGTACTTCCTAAAGTTAAGAAGATCATGGATCAGAATTCTTGAGTTTCCTGGCTATTGGGGAGGAGGAGGATAGCCCTAGGCTGCTCCAGTGAGTAGAGAGGGCTCATCAGTCTTTTCCTAATTTGGTTTTTCTTGACCTTTATTAAAACTTAGTCCTTAAAAGAAGAAAGGATGAAGAGAAAGTAGCAAATTCAGACCCCACAATGTGCTATGAATTAGCAGTCATCAGAGCTATCTGGTACTGGTTAAGAAAATAGAAAAGGAGATAAGTGAAACAGATTAGACAAGGGAGAATACAAAACAATAGACATCAATAACCATGTAGTCACTAAACTGGGAAATGCAATTGAGTTAGAAAAGAACCCCCTTCTTCATAAAAACAGCTGGGAAAACTGAAAAGTAGTTTAGCAGAAATTAGGCTTAGTCTTGCACCTTACACCACACTCCACAATCCCTTCTAAATGGAGACATGACTTTAATATTAAAAATCAGACTATTAAAAATTAGAGAAACAGATCATATTCCTCTGACAGCTGTTAGTATGAGATTTATTTGTAACTAAACAAGAGGTGGAGGTGATTAAAAAGATAAAATAGATAATTTTGATTATATAAAACTGAAAAGCTTCTTCACAGACCCAAGTAATGCACCGCAGAGGAGAACAGGAGCATTTGAATGGAAAAGCATCTTTATATCAAATTTCTATGATAAAGCTTTGGTATTTAAGATATATAAATGATTAACATATGTGTGTGAGTATGTATGATCAAAAGCCATTTCCCAATAGATAGATGGTTGAAGGGTATGAGCTAATAGTTGGAAAGGAAGGAAGGAAGAAAGAAAGAAAAGAAAGAAAGGATTACAACTTAAAAATTAATCCTTAGTTTCTTGGCTCATTCTGGGTCTACAGTAGAAAAGTGGCCAATTAAAAATTTGTCACAGGCCATTGGTCACAGGCCATTGAACAGACCACAGGTGAAAAAACAAAGTGGCTTGATGCATTCAGTAGGTGACAGGTTAGGAGATTGATTGTGCAGTTCTAAGGTGCTACTTCAAGTAGGGCAAGGCCCATGGATATGATGCCTAGGGAAACCCCAGGATCTTGGCAGAGAGAAGAGTTGGGAAACTTCAGGAAATGGAGAACTTAGAAACCAACAACAAAAAAAAATGCGGTCAAGCCTTACAGACTGTGAACATGCCTTCTCAGCCCAGAAAGAATCAGAGCAGATACAAAGGAGGATTGTCTTGTATTAACAAGAACTGGGTGTGAGAATCAGAGTTCACATATCAGAGGCTATTATATGAAACAATATAGGGGTGCATGATTTGCTACAATTTCCTCCCTCCCTTTCTTTTTTCCTCTCTTCCTTTTCTTCTTCCCTCCCTTCTGTTCCTCCTATTTTTCTTCCTTCCCATCCTCTCATTCTCTCTTCTTTCCCACTCTCCTTTCTCTCCCTCCCTCCTTTTTCCCTCCCTCCCTTCTTCCTTCCTTCCTTCCTTCCTTCCTTCCTTCCTTCCTTCCTTCCTTCCTTCCTTCCTTCCTTCCTTCTTTCCTTCCTTCCTTCCTTCCTACCTTCCTAGATACCTCTAGTCTGCCACCTCTGCATATAAGGATGGGAGATTCATTTCCTTCTCCTTTCTTTGGGTCCAAGCTTCATTATTGTAATTCAATTAAGAAACAGTTTTTCTGTATGGAGGAGACGGGTTCTTAAATCTTTTTGTATTCCTGTGTCTGTGCTTAATTTAAAACTGATAGGTCATGGGCTTCCTATAGGAACCCCCTTTCCTCCTTCTATTATATCCACCCCCCCATCTTTATGGTTGTTTCCGTTTTTGGAAGTGACTTCTGGCACTTGCTGTTTGGTGTTAACTGAATCATTTTGTGTGACATAAGGGACTTTGTCTTGTTCCCCTTACAGTATTACTCTCTTCTCATGTGATTACTGGCCAGGTAGCTCCCCAGGGACTGATGAGACCATGTAGAGGCTTAGATTGCATTTGTATCTGTTTTGGCAATCAGTGAATAATCCAGTAAAACAGTTATCTGCAGAATAAGCACATTCAGATTGTACATTGCTGATCTATTGAGCTTTTTGGGCTTTGGGGACTAGAAATAGTAAGAATGTCAGAAATAGCATGGGTAGAGCTTGCTCATTTTTGGGTGAGGGCCACAGATGATAAGAGGTAGGAAGAACAAACAACATTTCTAAGGTCCTGTTGAACTGGTTCTTAATTAGAATACCAGATTTTTGTGGCCAGATGGTAAGTTGAAGGTCAGGGCCAGAGAGATGTCATTATGAAACTTTTCCTTTCTCTTAAATGATAAGGGAAGGAAACAAAAAAAATGAATGTTTACGTTATAACATATGCTGCAAAAAATTTACCTTTTGTCTGCAAGAAACATGTGAGATAGGACTAACTGGGTGATGAAAGCATTGTTACATAAGGGCACGTGAGTATTATCTCCATCGCATAGAGGCAGCAGCAGGCAAGCCTCTGGCCCTGGTGCTGACATAGACTTTGGTGAACCATGGAAAAGATGGGTGGCCTCAATAGACCTTCAGCTGTGTGACTGTCTCTGAGCCGCAGGTAAACAAATGTAGCAGCTGTTATGAATGAGGCCTTTGAAGACAGAATGGCAAGCATAACTCTCCATACCACGGCACAGGGAGGCAATACACGGACTTTCCGAACCATTCTGTGGCGATTACATTGGCTCTTTGGGTATAGTCAGAGAGCAGAGACACTTGCAAGTCTAACTCATTGCCTAATGGTCCCTGCTCCCACAGGAGCTGATGACCCAGTCACAGAATCCAAGAACCACTGTGTTGGAACATTATGTTTAGCCCACGCATGGACAAGATTCCCTTCTATGGAGTTGCAGCATGACATAATGAATAGAGAGTGTTCTTAACCAGGAAGATTTGGTTTGTGACCCTACTTCTGATATATACTGACAGTGTGATGCTAGCCAAGTCATTTAGCTTTTTGGTGACCCAGGTAACTCTTTACAGAGGTTCTTATCATTAGAAGAATCAGGCACATCAGTCGATATGACTTTTTATTATAATTTTACTTTGGAATAAAATTGTTCATCCTATTTCTATTTTTTTTTTTAAAGCAATTGGGGTTAAGTAACTTGCTCAAGGTTACACGGCTAGTCATTTGATTTATGCGTGGGTGCTCATTTTCTGAGGCCGGATCTGATCTCGGGTCATCCAAACTCCGAGGCCGGCGCTCTTACTCACTGAGCCACCTAGCCGCCCCTTTAGGGCAATTGGGGTTAAGTAACTTGCCCAAGGTTACACGGCTAGGTTTTTTTTGTTTATGCGGATTAAGTGTCGGAGGCCGGCTCCGAACTCAGGTCCTTCTGATTCCAGGGCCGGCGCTCTATTCACTGCGCCACCTAGCCGCCCCCCTATTTCTATTTTTGATGCCTTATGGTGTAAAAATATTTTTGTGTCAGTTGACACAGATTGATCCTTTGAGATATTCTTAAATTCTGCTCCTATTAAAAATTTTGATAGCTATATTTCAGTATAATTAAATTTCTTTGTAATCCTATATATTTTTATGCCTTTAAAATCATTATTCTAAGACAGGGTTCATAGGCTTCACCAGACAGCCCAAAAGGCTCATGACACCAACAGATGGAGAGCCCTGGTCTAAGTTGCATAGAAAAAAGTATATACTAAGTGGATCAGGGTAGAACATAGCAGGACCAGCACTGCCCTAGCCCTGGACACTATATGTCTTTTTAATGCAGCCTAAGCTTGTATTAATTTTGGGGGGGTTGCCCTACTATACTGCTGACTCATTGACTTTGTAGTATACTAGACAATGCAATAAAGACTGGTGGGTAGGATGGGGAATAATGTTATCCTTCATCCTTTGATCTGCTCCAATGGTTATTGGTCTAGGCTGAGCACGTTTTTCTCTGTACCCAGCAGTGTGAAGTCCTTGTGTGAAATTCTGTTGGGTTTTGTGTCCTTTTGGGATGCAAAGGATTCTGGGTTAGTCAAGGAGGTAAGTGACCTAGGATGAAAGTTACCTTGTTGACAAGTTATTTCTTACACTGCAGTTTGAAGCACCATGTTTTAAGACCCTAGCCTTACACAGAAAAGTAGAATGTAAATTCCTCAAGGGAAGGGACTTTTGCATTTTGCCTTTGGTTCCCCAGTAACTAGGTCAAGCAAAATAATTGTAATTTCTTTTTCATATGTAGCACTATGATCTATTGGAAGACAACTGTCATGTCCCCAGGGATAGTTCTCTGGGACATTTGAGGGAAACATTTGATTTTTTTTCTTTTAAAAATTAGTCTCCAGATAGCTGCACACCTGGAGGTCTCAGATAGTGCTATACACCTAGAGGTCCCAGATTCAGAAAGTGACTGTTTATTCTTATTTCCTTTGCACACGTGAGAATGAGGGAGGATCAGATGTCATATTTATCTTGCATCAGACCAAGTGAAGAAGTTTGGTGATTACATTTGAAGACAATCCTTACTAAAATTCAGTTTGGTCCAGAAATTGAGTCCCTTGGATTGTAGACAGAGCCATTATACAGATATGCTTTTGATTCCTATCAAAATTACAGCATTCTGTGTTGAGCAATGAGACTAGAAGTGGCATGACAGTGAATTAACTCATTTGAATTTATGTTGATAGAAACTCAGAGAGACTTGTGAAAATAGTGGCTTCGTTCCAGCCACAAGCGTACCTGTGATGTGGCAGGTTCCAGGGCTTGTATGCAGTCAGGTAGGCAGGATGCCACCAAGGGCCCACTGCAGTGCCCAGCATCAGGGCACACTTGCCACCATGGCAGCCATGAAGGCAGCCTTCTTCCCTGCAGTGACAATATCTTGTCCATGCTGACATTTCATCATTGCTCTGCTGACACCTGATTTTCATTCAGTCAGCATGATTTCAAGGCTACCTCTCGGGTCCTATGAGAAACAAAACCCAGTGACCTGGAATTTTTCCACTTTTCATTTTGACTTTTTGTATTTTCGTTTTAACTGTTTTGTACTCAGGTGGAGTATTCTTTCCTCCCACAGTCCACTTTTACTTATAAACCCAGGTCGTTATCACTTCTTTTATTTTTACAAGACACTAACATTTTCAAGGATGGCATTGCCAGCAGATACCAAAAAAGCCATGGTGCTAACTCAGTGATGCCCTGAGCATAAAGTTTTCCCCATGGTTCCCTTCCATATGAAAGCTTTCCTGATCCCCCAGCTGCTAATGCTTTGCCCTCCACAATTGCCTTCTAATTATTTTAAAGATCCATTTTGCATATGCATGCACACATTCATCCATATTGTCTTTGCCATTAGAATGTAAGCTTCTTGAAGGCAGAGACTCCATTCCTTTTTGACTCTGTATTCCTATTGTCTGGGATATAGTAGGTGTTTAATCAATGTTTGTAGATCAATTGGAGTTGAAATGCTCACCTCCTTTTCTGAGACATGTAGGTATAGTAGAAAGACTGCTGATTAGGGTCTGCCTCTATTTACCTATGTGACTTTGGACAGCTCATTTTTCCCTATGGGTCTCAGTTCATCTGTAAAATGAGGAAATTGGATTAGATGGTGTCCAGGGCCCTGACAGGTCAGAATCTAGGATTCTTTGACCTCTCCTGCCTCAGTTTCCCCACCTGTAAAACGAAAGTATTTGCTCTTTATCTGATGACCTTTAAGATCCCTTTTTGCTTGAAATCTGTGATCCTAGGACCTGACCCTATTACTGCCTGTGTGACCTTGGAGGAGTCTCATAGCCTCTCTGAGCCTCAGTTTCCCCACCTGTAAAATGATGTGGTTGGGTTGGATGACCTCTGCGATTTCTCTTAGTTTTTTTTTTTTTTAATTAAACAAATGCTTTATTAACTTCTGGTTTACATCATTCATTTCCACCAGATTATGAGTTACATTTTTCCCCCATTTTTTCCCTACCCACCACCCCAGAATAGCAGTCCCACTAAATATCCCCTTATCCAATCTGCTCTCTCCCATATCTTCTCCCATATCCCCTTCGACTTTGCCATTAGGGCAAGGTGAATCTCTGAGCCCCAATGCCTGGACATCTTATGAAACATTTAATTTTAAAACTTTGATTTTCAGATCCATTCCCTTCCTCCCTTGTCACCTACTCCCTCTGAGAAGATAAGCAATTCAGTATGTGTTTGTACATGTATAGCTATGCAAAACATTACCATAGTAGATATATTGTAAAAGACTGCTTATATTTCCCTCCCACCCATCTCACCTCCCACCTGGTACATTCCCTACTTTGATCCTGTCCCTCTTTGATAGTGGGTACTTCCAACCTCCCCTCCCCCCAGAATGCCCTCCCCTCTATCCTTCCCCCTCTCATCCCCCTTTCCTCTACTCTCCTGCAGGGTGAGATATCCCATTTAGTATGTATGTGATTTTCTCCTTGAGCCAACTTCAATGAGAATAGGGTTTTGCCTTTTTGCCTTCCTGTTCTTCCCCTCCCCTGCAACTACTTCCCCTTGCCTCTTCTACATGAGATAGTTAACCCTACCCTGTCTCTCTCCATCTCCTCTTGCCACTTTCCTCTCTCACCTCTTGACTTCACCCCTTAAGAATCATCCCTTCCTTGGGGCGGCTAGGTGGCACAGCAAGCAGAGCACCGGCCCCAGAGCCAGAAGGACCCAAGCTCAGATCCGGCCCCAGACACCCAACACAAAAACAAAAACCCAGCCGTGTGACCCCAGGCAAGTCACCCAACCCCAATTGCCCTCCAAAAAAAAAGAATCATTCCTTCCCATCAAATTCAACCTGTGCCCTCTATCCATGTATACCTGTGAACATATGCCATGTACCCTTCTTCAATTATTTTCATAACGAGAAAGGTTTCATCAAACACAGTTATTGTTTTTCCATGTAGGACTGTAAATAGTCCAACTTTGATAAGTTTCTTTTGATTTCTTTTCCTTGATTACCTTCTCAAGCATCTCTTGCTTCTTGCATCTGAATGTCAAATTTTCTATTCAACTCTGGTTTTTTCCTCAAGAATGCTTGAAAGTCCTCTATTCCACTGAATACCATATTTTCCCCTGAAACAAGATACTCAGTTTTGCTGGGTAGGTGACCCTTGGCTTCAATCCCAGCTCTTTTGCCCTCTGGAATATCATATTCCACGCTCTTCGATCCCTCAGTGTAGAAGCTGCCAGGTCCTGGGCTATTCTGATTATGTTTCCACAATATTGAAATTGTTTCTTCCTGGCTGCTTGTAGTATTTTCTCCTTGATCTGGGAGTTCTGGAACCTGGCTCTAATATTCCTAGGAGTTTTCCTTTTGGGATCTTTTTCAGGAGGCAATCAGTGGATTCTTTCAACCTCTATTTCCCCCACTGGGTCTAAAACATCAGGGTAATTTTCCTTGAGAATTTCTTTAAGGATGATTTCTAGGTTCTTTCTTTGATCATGGCTTTCAGGTAGTCCAATAATTTTTAAATTGTCTCTCCTGGATCTATTTTCCAGGTCAGTGGTTTTTCCCATGAGATATTTCACATTGCCTTCTAATCTTTCATTTGTTTGGATCTGCTTAACAGCATCTTGATTTCTCATAAAATCACTAGCTTCCATTTGCTCCAGTCTAACTCTAAAGGAATGAATCTCCTCAGTGAGCTTTTGAGATTCTTTTTCCATCTGGCAAATTCGACTTTTTAAGGCATTCTTCTCCTCATTGCCTTTCTGAGCCTCTTTTGCCATTTGAGTTAGTCTATTTTTTAAGGTGTTATTTTCCTCAGTCAGGCTGTTGACTGTCATTTCATACTTTTCTTGCATCTTTTTCATTTCTCTTCCCAAATTTCCCCCCACTTCTCTTATCTGCTTCTTCAGGTCCTCTATGGCCTGTAGCCAGCTTGTATTTTCATTTGGGGTTTTTGGTGCAGGAGTTCTGACCTCACAGTCCTCCTCCATGCTTTGAGCCTCTTTGCCCCTAAAATAGGAGTCCAATGTTGAACTTTTCTGTTTATTTTGTTTCATTTGCCTAGGCATGTTGCCACTTAATTACTTGATTTTTGGGCTTGTTGCCACAGTAGGACTCTGCCACCAGACAGGGGAGCTTCCACCCAAACGTGGGGTCTTCACAACTTCCGCCAGTTGGGTGGTCTCTGTAAAGCCTCCACCCACTCTGGCAAATTGGATACCCACCCCAAACTTCCCCCCAGACCACAATCCAGATCCAGGCAGTTTAAAGCAAGAGCGATTAACCCCCAGACTGATTGCTGGATCTCCCTACAGTTCGCAGACCAGGAGCTAGAGCCACTACTGAGGCTGCAAAATGGCTTCTGTGCTGCTGTTTCTTCAGCAGCTTTTCGCCCCCAGGGGAGGAAGCCACTCGTTCCCCAAATACTGGTCCCAAAGTCCATAGGGCACTAACCTCTCACTTTGTCCTAGGCATATCTGTGCTGATAATTCTGGAATCGCCACAATTGCTGGTGTTCTGGGGTCCCTCCAGCTGGCTAAAGGCCTGGCCACCCTGGGGCTAAAACCGTGGGCCTGGGCTCAGCTCTGCGTGCTGCACTGTTGGTTCCCAGCACACTGTGCTGCCTGCTCTCAGAGCGCTGTGCTGCCTGCTTTCAGAGCCCTGCGCTGGCCGCTCCCTGCAGGGCTGCTGGGCTGTCCTCAGCAAGAGGTTAGCTTCTCTGTGCCATTCTGTGGGTGCTGTGGCTCCAGAAGTTGTTCAGAGTCCCCTTTCATGTTGTTTAAAATTTGTGTGGGGCACAGCACATTGGAAATGCTGTTTCTACTCCGCCATCTTGGCTCCGCCCCGATTTCTCTTAGTTTTAAATAAATAATCCTTTGAGGTTGTGGAGGCAGAGGTAGATTCATCAATCAGAGCCAGATAGCCTAAAAGGATATAATTTCAAATTCACTTCCACAAATATAAGCCTCACTTATTTGGTTCCTAAGGGTTAACTTAGAGGTTGCAGATCTGGGTACTTATTTTAATAGCAAATCATTGCCCCAAGGAACCCCGACCTTGCCCAGTGTAAGCACCTGGCATTTTTTTCCTAGAGCTGAATGCAATGTGTTCTGCCCTGGGGCTAAGGAAGCTCCCTAACTCGTCCATGGTTGGTTTGTTTGTGTCTTCTGTGTTTCCAAGAGACTATAAAAGCCAGTTGGTCAGTGTGCCCTTTTAGAAGCTGGAGGGAACCGAGACCTTCTTCTAGACTCGTGTTTCTGGCAGGTCAGTGGCTCAGGTGGGGGGTGACCCATAGGCTGACCCCTCTCTGGATTCTTGCCTGAGATATCCCATTCTGAGGCTTTCCCTTTACCTGCCCAGTCAGGTCACAGACGCCAGGGTGCCACCCACAGGGTGCCATCCATTATTCACCACTCAGCCCCAGGGTCTTACCCTTCGTGTCCCTTTGTTTACCATTTGAGATCGGGTAGCTGGAAACGCTGGAATTGCCTGTTTCTGCTACTGTCCTCCCAAGACTCATTTGTAGGGCCTTCTATGACTCAATCAGCACATGAGCATTTATTAAGCATCTGTTATGTGCCACCTGGTGTGCAAAGGGCTGTTCATACAGTGACAAAAATGAAAACATCCCTATCCACAAGTAGCTAGCTGGCACAGGGAATGGAGGGCCTGAGTTCAAATCCTGCCCAAACACTTACAGCTCTGTGACCGAGTATGTCACTTAAGCTTTGTCAGCTTCTTTTCCTTCAGCTGTAAAGTAAAGGTAACAATAGTGCTTACTTCACAGGGTTGTTGGGAAGATATTCTGAATCTTAATGCTGCAAAGAAATGTGAGCCATCATCACTATGAATGCCTGTGTGCATGTGTACTTGGAACAAATGGGCATAATGGTACTGGCCATTGGGGAGATCAGGAAAGGCTTTGTGTAGAAGGAGATTCAATGGAGAGCCCTTGAGAATCAGATTATTAGAGCTGGAAGAAACCTAAGGCCCCCCACCTTTCAGGTGGCACTGAAGGACAGAGGAGCTAAGCTGTGACTTGCTGGGGTTTCTGGGCCTCCTTCCTGTCTGCTTCTTATGTCTTCCATCACGGATGCCCTCCGGACTTCTGCCTCTCTCTGAATGAGCTCTCTGCTCCCTGCCCAGCCCTGGCACCCTATGCCCTCCACTCATACATTTGGAGAGATGCCATTTTCTTCTTGGGATATTTCATCTGCTTGTGCTCTTGGAGGCCAATAGCCAGTTACTTCCTCCTCTTCTCTTTTCACAGCACCTCACTGAGGAGTTTCTTTGCTCAGATTGTTTCATATGCGTGCATCCTGGAGGCCAGTGGCCCTGTTTTCCCATTCATTGTCCCATTTCAAAGAACATCAGAGGAGGGCATGTTTTCTTGGGATGTCTGCCTTGGTAGAGGTCAGGCTTGAGGAGAAGCTCTCCCATGTGGATACAAGTCTCTATAGATCAGTCAGGCTAGCTCTCATCAGAAGCCTATGCCACCCTAGCATTCTGACGGGGATATAATAGTTTCCCTGGTTCCTTCTCGCACCCCACCCCCAACCCCATGAAGATTAACAACACCTAAACAGGATCAATTTCTCTCGTAGTAGAAGGGTAACTGGAATCCGAGTAAAGTGTGTTAAAATAGGGATGGCAACTTGATGACTTTTGAACCTGGTCTTCAAGGTAGTGAGGGGCTGATTTGGTAGAGAGATGGGCAAATGGCATGTTAAGTTGTGTATTTTACAGTAAGATGGAAAAAAGAGGTTGGGGAGGAGCATGAACAAATGTAACCTAGAATCACCACCTGGATTTGGAGTCAAAGAAGTTGAATTAAAATCCTGGCTCTGCCATTCACGTCTGTGTGACCCTGACCCTGACCAGGCACGTCTCCTCATCTATAAAATGAGGCAGTTAGACCAAGTGATTTCCACGAGCCCCTTCAAGCTGTAACTCAGGGAGCTCTTGATAGCCAGCAAGTCCATTACACTCAAGAAATGGCTTTCTTACTCACTCGGTAGCCTTGTTTTCAATTCCGAATGTCATCATTGGAAGGACTCTGACAAATTGCAATTGTTGTCAGTGGTGGACAGCCAGGAAAGTGACAAGTGTGGGAATTTGATCTTATAAGAAAGGCCCACAGAGTGAGGGAGGGATGTTTATTTTGGAAGGAAGGCAACCTAACCAGAATGGTATTACTAAAAATCAGTCAGTGTTCACTTAATGCCTCCTCTGTGTCAGGCATGGTGGTGGGCACTGGGAATTCAAAGGCAAAGATGAAACCATCTCTGCTCTCTCTTAAGGAGTCTACATTCCCCCCATGGGAAACAACATGTATGCGAAACAAACTTTAAGTACATCATACAAAGGTATTTGCAGTTGTGGAATCAGGGAAGACCTCATGTAATAAATAGGTGGCACTTGAACTCAGCTTTTAATCAATCAACCAACAAACATTTGTTAAGCACCATTTGTTTCAGGCACTGTGCCAAACAGTGGGGATACAAAAAAAGAGGCAAAAGACTGTCCTGTTCTCAGGGAGCTTATACTCTAAGGAGGGATGCAATGGGCAAGCAAATCTATGTAAAACAACTTACATATAAATGGGAAATAATTAACAAATGGAAGGCACTGAAATTCAAAGGGGTTGGGGAAGGCAGGAGATTCCAAGAGGCAGAAGCAAGGAGGAAGAGCATTACAGACACAGGGTACAGTGTGTGCACAAGTACGGAGATGGGAGTATTATATTTGACTCTTCTGCCTCTCACACTTTTCTTCCACATTTACTCAGTTGTCAAACCATTGTCTGTCTTTCCTAAATCTACAATATCTCCTGTAACAATAACTCTGTAAGCTTCAGGAAGGCAGGGGTCATGTTTTTTTCTGAGTTCTCTATAGCCTACAGCACTTAGTACTTTGCACTAGTGAGCTGTTAATACATATCTACACAACACCTCTCCCTTCATTACTGAGGTAGGACACTTGTGGGTGTAAAGCACTGTATATGCTGTTGGACTTGATAGATATGTTGGCCCCTGGGGCCTACCAGCTGAGAGATCCTGTTTCCATAGCCAACCAGCAGTAGGGCTCCATACCTAGAAACCCCTAAAGATCCCTCCTTCAGGACCAGTCACCAGAAATAGTCTGTTACAATAGCAACCCAGCAGAAAGGTCCTACCCCTGGGACAAGTCAGCAGCTAAACTCCATACTTGGAGAGGCCAACAGAGAGGTCCCACTGCTTAGTAAAAGTCAGAAATGTAGCATACCCTTCAGTGAAATCAAACTACTAAGCCCTGAAGCCCAGTGAAGGCCAGCATAAGACCCTGAGTCCCAGCACAAAAAGCTTGGGACAGTGCAGGACCAGAGCCCAACTCTCACGTAAAAACACTGTCTCAAAAAAAGGCAGAAAAAATGAGCACCCCCCCACCCCACCCCAAACCCCTTGATTATACAAAGTTACTATGGTGACAGAGAGGATCAAGGCATAAACTTAGAAGAGGACAATAGTATCCAGGACCAGATGGATTCACAAGTGAATTCTACCAAACATTTAAAGGACAACTGATCCCAGTACTGTACTAACTATTTGGGAAAATAGGTGAAGATAGAGTCCTAACAAATTCTTTCTATGACACAAATGTGGTTCTGATACCTAAATCAGGAAGAGCCAAAACAGAGAAAGAAAATTATAGACCAATTTTCCTAGTGAATATTGATGCAAAGATTTTAAATAAAATACTAGTTAAAAGATTATAGCAATATATCACAAGGATCATACACTATGATCAGGTGATTTTTATGCCAGGAATGCTGGACTGGTTCAAACTAAACTATCAGCGTAATTGACCATATCAATAACAAAACTAACAGAAGTATATGATTATCTCAATATTGCAGAAAAACCTTTGAAAAAATACAGTACTTATTCCTATTAAAAACACTAGAGAGCATAAGAATAAATGGAGCTTACCTTAAAATGATAAGTAATATTTATATAAAACCAACAACAAGCATTATCTGTAATGGGATAAACTACAAGCCTTCCCAATACCAAACCCACATAAATGATCAGCATTTCTACATAATAGAATTATGTGGGTTTATTTTGTATCCTGAAACTGCTAATGTTGTAATTATTTTAGATAGTTTTTTGGTTGATTCTCTAGGATTTTCTAAGTTTAACATCATATCATCTGCAAAGAATGACAGTTTTGTTTCCTCATTGCTTATTCTAATTCCTTTAATTTCTTTTTCTTCTCTTATTGCTATAGCTAACATTTCTAGTACAATATTAAATAATAGAGGTGATAATGGACATCTTTGCTTCACCCCAATAGTATTTGATGAAATGTTTATAGTTGTATTCATATATTTCCTGGGTTTGTCTTGGCAGGTAGACTCCCAGGTATTTCATATTATCTACAGTTATTTTAAATAGAATTCAGCAGCAAGAGATAGAAAAAATTATATAAAACACTTTTCACAGAAATAAAGTCAATTATTAAACAATTAGGAAAATATTAATTGCTTGTGGGAAGACTGAATCAATATAGTAAAAATGACAATTCTATCTAAAGTAATCTATTTACTCAATGCCACACCAATCAAACTATCAAAAATTGTTTTGCAAAGTTAGAAAAAATAATAACAAAATTCAAAAGCTCAAGGATATCAAAGGAAAAAATGTGAAAGAAGGTAGTCTAGTCATACCAGATCTCAAACTGTATTATAAATCAGTAATTATAAAAAAAAACATCTGGTACTGGCTAAAAAATAGAGTGGTGGGTAAGTAGAATATATTAAGTACAAATTACATCATAGTAAATGATCATAGTAATCTAGTATATAATAAACTCAAAGATCCAAACTTTTAGAACAAAAACTGCTGGGAAAAGTGGAAAATAGTATGACAGAAACTAGGTATAGACCAACATCTCATACTGTATACACAGATAAGGTCAAAATGGGTCCATAATTTGCACATAAAGGGTGATACCACAAGAAAATTATAGAGAACATAGAATAAGTTATCTGCCACATATATGGATGAGGGAAGAATTTAGGACCAAAGAAGACATAGAGAACATTATAAAATGTAAAAGCGATAATTTTGATTATATAAAATTAAAAAGTTTTTGCACAAACAAAACCAATGCAACCAAAATGATAAGGAAAGAACACTGGGCGGGGGCGGGGGGGAAGGATTTGCAACAAGTATAATTGATAAAGGCCTCATTTCTCAAGTATATAGAGAATTGAGAAAAATTTATAAAAAATACAAGTCATTCCTCAATTGATAAATGGTCAAAGGATATATACAGGCAGTTTTCAGACAAAGAAATCAAAGCTATCTATAGTCATATAAAAAAATGTTCTAAATCACTATTGACTAGAGAAATGCAAATTAAAACAAGTCTGAGGTATAACCTTATACATATCAGATTTGTTAATATGACACAAAAGGGAAATGATAAATATTAGAAAAGATAAGGGAAAATTGGAATACCAATGCACTGTTGGTGGAGTTGTGAACTGATCCCACCATTCTGGAGAATAATTTGGAACTATGCCCAACTGCATACCCTTTGATCCAGAAGTATCAGTGCTAGGTCTGTATCTTAAAGACTTCCCAAAAAAGGGAAAAGGACCTATCTGTACAAAACTATTTATAGCAGCTCTTTTTGTGGTGGCTAAAAATTGAAAATCAAAGAGATGTCCATCGTTTGGGGAATGGCTAAACAAGCTATTGTATATAATTGCAATGGAATATTGTGCTGGAAGAAATGACAAGCAGGATATTTTCAGAAAAACCTGGAAAGACTTATACAAACTGATACATAGTGAAGTGAACAGAACCACGAGAACTTTGTACATAGTAACAGCAACATTGTGTGATAAAGAAATGTGAATGACTTAGCTCTTCTTAGCAATGAAATGATTGAAGACAATCCCAAAAAACTAATAATGAAGTATACCACCTCCAGAGAAAGAACTGATATTGTTTGACACAATTGTTTGAATACAGACTGAAACAGGTTATTTTTCACTCTTTAATTTTTTCTTTTATTTGAGTCTTCTTGTACAAAATAACTAATATGCAAATGTTACACATAATTGCACATGTATATCAAATTGCTTACCATCTCAGGGAGGAAGGGGTGGGGGGAGAGAAAGGGAAAAAAATCTAGAACTCAAAACTTTAAAAATGTAAGAAAAATATTAAATGGCAAAAATAATAATTACTTTTTTGCTTAATTAAATAAATTAAACTATTGAAAAGTTCTCCAGAGGAAAAGAAGCATCCATTCATTTGATCCTGAAGGGAGAAGCAGGACCAATGGCTAGAAGTGACAGGAAGGATTTAACGACAGTATAATTTATGCCAAAGTGGACCTGGCTACCTTTAGAAGTAGTGAGCTCCCTGTCTGGGGGTAGGTTCCAAGAGAGGTTGAATGACTGCTTCCGGGAATACTCAGAGGGGATGCACATATTAGGTAAGAGTTTGGATGTGATGACCCGTGATGGAACTGCAGTTCTATCAGCAAAAGCAAATATTTATTGAGCCCTTATTTGGTATGCACTGCTCCAGTCATCTCATCACACACAAATCACCAACTGTTGCAACACTGTTACCTCAGTAAGTGGATTGGATGCCCTAGTCGAGTGACTAAAAAACCCAAATCTCCCTGAGAGGGCCAACTAGCCACCAAGCAGTTGGGCTTCAGATGTAGAAAGGAAAGGGGGGTGGAGGTGGGGACAACTGATGGTTGCCCAACTTCATAAGTAAAGGATGAAGGCGCTCATGTGCCACAAGCTTTTGGTGATTAGGCAGTGAGGTTGCCACCATATTAGCTAAAATGCTTCATGTGGTCTGGGTTCTTCCTGTTTGAGGTTCTCCTGTTGGCCGAACTCACAACCTGTTTCCACCTTGGCATGGGTGAGGGTTGGGGGGGTCACATAGAAAAAGTACACATTGGGTGGATAGGTGGCACAGTGAATAGAGCACCAGCCCTGGAATCAGGAGGACCTGGGTTTGGATCTGGCCTCAGACATTTAACAGAAAAACTAGCCATGTGACCTTGGGCAAGTCACTTAACCCCAATTGCCCTCCAGAAAGCAAAAAAAGAAAGAAAGGAAGGAAGGAAGAGAGAAAGAAAGGAAGGAAGGAAGAGAGAAAGAAAGAAAGAGAGAGAGAGAAAGAAAGAAAGAAAGAAAGAAAGAAAGAAAGAAAGAAAGAAAGAAAGAAAGAAAGAAAGAAAGAAAGAAAGAAAGAAGGAAAGAAAGAAGGAAAGAAAGAAAGAGTACACATTTCGGTGTGACTGACCATGGACAAGTTGCTTCATCTTCACTGGCCCCCAGTTTCCTTGTTTGTAAAATGAGAGTGGATTGGAGGTCCCTTCCAGCCCTGAATTTAGGAAACTGTGATCCTTTAGTTGTATGTCCAGTTAGTCAGCCAATAAACATTTATTAAGTGCCTACCACGTGCTTTAGGCAAGTAGGTGGAGAAGCGAATAGAGCTTGGAATCAAGAACAACTCTGGCCTCAGACACTTACTAACTGTGTGACCCGGGGCAAGTCACTCCACCTTGTTTGCCTCAGTTTCCTCATCTGTCAAATGAGCTGAAGAAGGAAATGGCAGACCCCTCCAGTATCTGCCAAGAAAACCCAAAAACATGGTCACAAAGAGTCAGACACAACTGGAACAATACGTGCTGTGCTAAATGCTGGGGATTCAAAGGAAGACAAAAGGCAGGTCTGCTGTCAAGGATCTCCCAGTCCAATGGGGGCAGTCTGTCCTTGAGACAATGTTAGTGTGATCGTTGTGATCATTGAAAGCCCTGCCATTTCCCAAATGGAATCCAGCCTTCTCATCTCCCCTGTTTAGCTCATTGTCTGTGCATTGTTTAAAATCTCTATAGCGATAGATTAATTCAGTGGGCTGCCCATCATAACCTGGGGAGTATGTGTCCTTCATTCACTTAGGTTTTCTTGTCTGAGTTTTCTCTCCCCCTTTCCTGTCCCACCACTACACATTTATCTCGTATAAATCCTTTATTTACTTCTCTGTGTAAATGTTGTACCTTCTCATTAAAATACAAACTTCTTGAAGGCAGGAAATAATTTACGTCTGTCTTTGTGTTCCCAGTGCCTGACACATTATAAATGGTTAATAAATGCTTGTTGAGGGGTTGATTGGATTGCTATTCACCTCTCTTTTGGGGCCAGGGATACCATTGAGAAGGTGCCTTGTGTCATTTGGGCCAGTCACAGCAGAGCCTCTGGTTATTAAGGAGTCCCTCTTCTCTCTCTGTCTCTCTCTTTCCATATGTGTCTGTGTGTGTAGGGTATACTCCATGACACAGAGAACCTTTATTTCCACACTACTTTGCTTAATGCTATGAGAAATAATCTGTTTGGGCCTCTACTCTATTCTATTCCAATCAGTATTAATCAGTTTGATATTTTACATAATTATAGACAGATGGATGGATGGATGGATGGATGGATGGATGGATGGATGGATGGATGGATGGATGGATAGACAGACAGGCAGGCAGGAAGACAGACAGCCACATACAGACAGACAGATAGATAGTTTCCTATAGTGGGTCTCAAATTTTAAGATCCTGTTCACTACTAGTTTACCAAGTTATGAAGCTCATTTGAGCAACCACAAGAATGCTGACAAAGATATCTCCCTCCTGTTTTGCTCAGATTCCATGTCCCAGCCCAGCATGGTTGGGATGCCTTAATGCTTTGGAAAGTCCCCCCACTTATTTTTATGTCTCTGGACTATTCTCTCTTGTCCAGCATGAGCAGGTGACCTCTTATGACCACTTAGTAGAGATGCCCCATGCTTCACCCAGCCTGTGATGCCTCCCCCCACCGCTGATAATGTCATTTTTGGCCCTCAAGAGCAAAGTCTGTCAACCAGTGAGACTCTTTATTTTACCATGCCTTTTTGCATGTTTGTGTATCAAACCCTATAAAAACAAGGTTCTGGAAGAAGGGGCATCTCGGATTTCGAGGAAGATCTGAGGGTCACTTCATTAAAGGGGAGCATGGACCCTTTAATAAAGTGCCATTGGCTCAGAGCTCTGCCTTGGTGATTTTTTCCTGCATATTAGACAATTCTAATCTGCACAATGTTGATACCCAGGGTGGTTGAATCAAGTTAAATTCATTGTTTTGTCTCTCCTGGAATCTTACATGATTGGAATCTGTACAGAGGACTTGTCTTGCTTGGAGTTTGATAATCTCCCACCTATTTTTCACTGTCATGTGAGGCATATCAGTTGATAACCTCCCATCTCCTTCCTCTGCATGTTTTAACAGCCAGCTTGTACCCTATAACTGACATTCTTGACTGATGACTCTCCATGTTTGTTAAGGAAATCTAAGTGTTTGCTGGCTCTAGTGCTTACAAGGCTCTTTTTGTCTGGGTCCTTGCTGTGAATTATTTTACTTCAGTGAAACTCCCCTGGCAAATCATCACATTTACTTTTGTCCATTTCCTGCTTTGGGGTGGCAATGGTGTGTCTCAGCAAGTCAGACTGGTGATGCCCAGATTCCTCCTTGTTTTCACTTGATTTTGCCTTTTGTTCTTACTAGTCGAAGATCCACAGACCAATCACAGGAGCTAGAAGGGAGATATGAGGCCAGATCTATTTGTTTGATTCCATGAAGAGATGATTAAATCACATTTGAAAAGGCCTTGGGGCCCACGATGATGGCAGGGCAGTTGCCTTGTTCATCTTATCTATAGCTGCAGGTCCTTTTATGGTTTCATTCATAGCAAGAATAGTAAAGTTTCTCCAGGATAGTGACTCAATGGTCAAGGGGTAAAAGTTGCCCAGTTTAGCTGCCAAGATGAAACTGTGATTTGTAGATGGGCCAGAAGCTCTTCAATTCTTAGCCCCCTTTGTCATTTCTCCTTTATTTCAAACCCACCAAATCTCAGAACTGAGAGGGACCTCAGAACCCACTCCATCCAACCCATATTCAAACAGTACTCTTCTATACAACATGCCTGATACAAGGCTTGATCTCTCAGTTAATCAGTCAACACCCATTTATTAAAGCACTTACTATGTGCTTAGTAGGTGAAAACAAAGAAAGGCATGCGCAGTCCCTCCCCTCAGGGAGCACATGGAAAAGACAATCTTTGATAAATCAGTACATGTGAAATACTTACAGGATACACAGATGGTGATCCAAGAAGGAAATACTGGAGCAGGGGTGTGTGTTGGGGTAGTAGTAAATACACAAGACCTCTGTGTAGTGGCTTGGTATTGGGGATGGGAACACCATTCCATTGAGGGAGACAGAAGGATGCTAGAGAGAGGATACCCCTATCCCCAGCTTCCCCATCTTAAGTGAGCTTGGGCACTTTGGAACTTCTGCTACACTCTGTCTCATTACTTTGGGATTTGGCATATCCTGCCTTGTGTCATCTCTCTTTTTCTCTTTATACCCCAGGGAAACTGAGGACCAAGGGTAGGATGTGACTTGTGCAAAGTTATAAATATGAGAAGCATCATAGGTTGGATTTGAAGCTCTGACCCCAGAGTCACCATACTACAATAGGAAGCTAGGTGACTAGCTTAGGGTCACATAGCTGGCCAAGGTCTGAGGTAGAATTTGAGCCTGTAATTACATTGACTCTAAGTCCAGGGCTCTAGCCAGTGTATTTTAATATGAATATTGATATTGATATAGATTTAGACATATAGCTATAGTTATATATAGCACTATAGCTATATCAAAAATATATCTACATACCAATATATAGATATATGTAATATTATCTGTATCTCTTTACCTATAGCGATATCTGCCTATATCCATATCTTTCTATCATGCTTTCTCTGGATATTTGAATTTGTCATTGCAAATCTTTTTAAAAAGAGGTGGATGGAGACTGGAGGTGGTGGTGAGATGATAGCTAATGAGGAAACCCTTTGATCAGTGCCAATACTGGGGAAGGGGAAAGAGGTGACTCTATTTGCATTGCACAGCTCAAGAGTCACCTGGGGCTTTGTCCATTTCATGGCTGCCAGTGACCAAATCTCAATGCCTCTTTCTCTGCTCATATTGGCTGGGCGTCAGCTGTCCCCGGCATCTGGACTCTCCTGGAAACCTTTCTAGCATGGCAGAACCCAAGGCTCCCTCCATGCCGTGAGAAGATATCAGAATTAGCTGCTGCAGAGGAAGGTGGATTTAATCTGCATTAACAGGGGCAGCAGTAGAATGCTGGCTTTGGAATCAGTCCTGCCTTAAATATTTGCTAGCTGTGTGACCCTAGACAAGTCTTGTTGCTGTTTGGTCATTGCTCATGCCCAACTCTTTGTGATCCCGTTTGGGTTTTTCTTGGCAGAGATACTGGAGTGGTTTGCTATATCTCCTTCCCCAGTTCATTTGACAGATGAGGAAACTGAGGCAAACTGGGTGAAGTTCTTCCTGACCCCAGACTCGGCACTCCATCCACTTAACCTCTGTTTGCCTCCATTTCTTAGCCTGTAAAATGCAGTTAATAATTGCATCTACCTCCCAGGACTTTTGTGAGGAGAACCAAATGAAGTAAAAATGTGAAGTCTTGCAGAAGTGCCCTAGTGGCTATTATTATTACATCATAATTAGCATCATTTTCATAGCCCTTTTGCTTTATTTTAAAATCTTACTTAATCACTTTAGTTTGATGGTTTGTTATTATGATTTCCTTGACTTTTAGGTCCATGATAGTATTACTACTTCTACTACTAGTGATAAGAATAATCACTTCTCTTGCCCAGAGTAAGAGAGGTGAGGACTCTGTTCCCCTCTGCTGTTTTGCTTCCGTCTGCAGAACTGGGTTCTGTCCCGGATGCCGTGTTGTGGAGAGGGGCATTCACCAGCTGGAGTGTACCCCAAGGAGAACATCAGAGTAGAGTAACCACAGGCTCTGGAGTCAGAGGGCCTGGGTTCAAGTCCTGTAGCTTATGCTTATTCCTACCTGTGGGACCTTGGACAGGTCAATCTCTGGACCTCAGTTTCCTCATATGTAAAAATGGGAGCCTTGGACTAGATGGCCCCTGAGGTCCCTTCCTCTGATGACCTCTCCCCATAGTAACCTGTGTTGATTTCATGTATATTATATGTCCATATGGTCATACTCTTTCAGATGAAAGTCTCTTAATCACTGTATAATGATGCTTTGCTCCCAAAGAAGATGCCGGTTTTAAGTCTGCCTTCCCCTACAGCCCATCTGTGCCCAGAGCCCCGAGTCTTTGACCTAAGAAACTCTGTAATTTCACGTTTATTCTCCCCACTGATCGTGCTCAGCCCCAGGCTGCTTCAGTCATAAAGGTTCACAGAGGCTCAATGCTTTCTCTCCTCGAATCCAAGGCCTTGCTTTAAGGTCTATCTTGGCTTTCAAGTTGTGAGATGGCTTTTGGGGAGGCAGTGTGGCTTAATGGACAGAGCGGTGAACTTGGAGTCCCAAAGACCTGCGTTGCATTGTCTTCTCGGACATTCACTGGCTGTGTGTCCCTGGGCAAGTCACTTTGTCTCCTTCAGCCTCAGTCAGTTTCATCATCTGCAAAATGGTTGTAATAGAAGCACCTACTTTTCATGGATTGAGTCCAAGACAGAATGAGACTGTCCTTTTTATTATTTCTTCTTGGGTTTGGTTTTTGCTACACGGAGGCACCTCACCCTACTTCATTGCGGAGGTGGCAGTCACCGGGTGTGGAAAGTCACATAAAATGTCAAGACTTTGACATCTGGTTGGTTAATTTTGCTGAGCCATTTCCCCTCCCTCTCTTTTCCGTTCTTTGCGATGGTAGAAAGTATAGGTGATGTAAAAGCAAAAGCTAGCAATACAAAATTTATTTGTTTTTTTAAATAGCACCTCCCCCACAAAATTATTACGAGGGTCCAATGAGATAACACATAGAAAGCAGGGTGTAGGGTGTGTGTAGAAAGGGCTTTGCAGAATTTAAAGGGCTATACAAATATTAACTATTGTTAGCATTTTGATTTAGCGGCATCAGAGCTCTGCTATGTGGCCCTTTGGGGGCTTATCGAACAAGGATGACGACCTAGCCCTACTTCTAAACTTGGCTGTTTCATCTGGACCTCTCAGATTAAGAAACCCCCCTCTACCGGTGCAGGTTGGCAATGTTTAGTACTAGGGAGTCACTGAGAGCATTGAGAAGTCAGATGGCTTGACTAAAGCCACACAGCCAGGATGTGGGAGAGGCAGGACCCACACTAAGGTTTTCTTAGTTCCGTGTTGGCTCTCCAGAGGTCTGTCAGAATGCTAAGTTGCTGCTCCCTTCTATGTTGCATCAGTCTCCCCCAGCTGATGGGAGATATGCCAGATGCGAATTGTGTCTCCCTGGGAGGATCCGAAGATTAGAGAACATTGTGAGAGAACCCTGGCGCTGTTAATGTTTAACCATGTTAATGTCTCTGAGGTGGTGCAGGCACCTGTTGCCCCCTCCTGGGCCATCCAGGTCCAGCCCCCTCCTCCCCCTCCTAGGGGCAGGGACAGGACAGCTCACTATAGATCTTTCCCCTGTTCTGCTCCCTCTGCCGACAATTTATGATCTCTGTCAGGCCCAGATGGAGGCTGTCTCCAAAGACACCTCTGTCTATTCCTGAGGATGTGAGCGCACTGCTACTGACGTGAGGGCATTAACCAGCTGCAGGTAATGGGCACATGGGGTTGGGGTTTGCAGAAAGGAGATATAGCCTTTTCCTTCATTCCTCTCTTAGACTCAGTGACCTCTTCTGGGCATCCCAATTCCTGGTGTTTAACCCTCATCAACTGTCTGTTTTCCTCCCCATAATTCCACACTTTTATAGTCTTTTGGGGTCTTCCCACTGTCAGTCTTTTGTGTTTAAGAAAGCTCTAGAACTCCATAATTCCCTGGGCTGAGACAAAAGGCTCCATCTAAATAGAATGCCAGAGCTTCCTGAGAAGACCGTATTCTCACTTTCCCTTGTCATCTCTTTATCTCCTTTTCCCAGGTGGAACACACCTAACCGTAGTCATGGAATACTCATTCATTTTCAAGCCCCTTGATGCAAACATGTCTTGACCAGAGAAATATTCACCCCCAAAGCAGCTTCCATTTCCCTCTGCTCTATCTCTTTGCCTGTCACACTTTAGGAATTTTGAAACTCTCCTAAGTTATTGGGGGTAGTCATGGAATTTCTAGAAATGGGAGGAAATTAAAGAATCTATAGACTTCCAGTCTGTTCTTTTTTTCCACTGTTCCATATTGCCGTCTTTAAATTAGAAATAAAGTTTCCCATCAGCTTCCAAACAGCAAAGCGAACTCCCTTCCCAGTTTCTCTTTTTCCTCCCAGGACTGGGCAATGTTGCTTCTGAAATAAAACAGAGATGGAGAGACTGGTGTTTAGCTTGGTGGTGGTGGTGGTGGTGGTGGTGGTGGTGGTGGTGGTGGTGGTGGTGGTGGTGGTGGTGATGATGATGATGATGATGATGATGATGATGATGATGATATTATCCTTATGTTTGTATCACATTTCATAGTTTATCAAACATTTTTATATACATTATCTCATCCCCTATAATATCCCTGTGGGGTATACAACCGAAATATGCCTAGTAGGATTAAAGATCAGAGCTTTAATTCCAGGTGGGGCTCAAGTTCAGCTATTTTACAGATGAGGAAACTGAGATGAAGTGACTTTTCCTCAAGGTAATACAGGTAGTAAATGACAGAGGCAAGATTTTAACCCAAACCATAGGGATGTGGATTTATAGGGGCCTTAGCTGTCACCTACCTCAATCCCTTCATCTTATAGATAAGGAAACTGAGGTCCAGAGAAGTCAGAGAATCCTGGGTCTGGAGCTGGAAGGGACTTAGAGGCCATCTAGTCCAACCTCATCAGTCAGTCATTCAAGTAGCATTTATTAAGCACCTACTATATTCTGGGTAGCCAGGGAGCACCAGAGTGTCTAGAGCACTGGATCTGTGCTCAAGAAGACTCTTCTTCCTGAGTTCAGTCTGACCTCAGACACTTACTAGCTATGTGACTCTGGGCAAGTCACTTAACCTTCTTTACATCAGTTCCCTCATCCATCAAATGAGCTGGAGAAGGAAATGACAGATCACTCCAATATCGTTGCCAAGAAAACTTTAAATGGGGTCTTGAAGAGTCAGGCACAACCGAAATGACTGAACAGCAATGTACTGGGCATTGTATTAAGGGCTGAGGATGCAAAGAAATGTAAAAGACAATCCCTCTCCTCAAAGAACTCATGGTCTAATGGTGGAGACAACATACAAAAGCTTTGTCAAAACAAGATTCAGACAGGATAAATTGGAGACAAGCAGCAGGCAGGTGGGGGAGGGAAGTGCTGGGGGAGGGAGGACAGGGGAGAGTTCCTAGTTCAAGGATGGTGCCACTCACAGAAAGAGCAGCCTCCTGAGAAAGCCCGTGGCTGGTGCTTGGATGCACTGTGTTTTAGCAGAGCACATAGTATTTCCAAAGGGCACCATCTTGGGCCCCTTGCAGAACCTGGCTAAAGGTATTGGACACTGTTTGAGTTCAAAGTACTCAAAGCTCTTAAACAATTGCACAACAAATATGTAGAAAATTGAATGCCATTCCAGTTTTCAGGGAGATGGTTCAAGGCCATCCCATGGATTCATTGCTTTCTGCCAGCAATGACAGGAAGAGATTCTCTTTTATTTATTTTTATTTTTTTATTTTTGCTACAATTAACATTTTCCACTGTGGCTCCCCTCTCTTCCTCCTCCTCCTCCTCTTCCTCCTCCTCCTCCTCCTCCTCCTCCTCCTCCTCCTCCTCCTCCTCCTCCTCCTTCTCCTCCTCCTCCTCTTCCTTCTCTTCCTTCCAGAGAGCCATCCCTTCAAACAAAGAAGAAAAGGAAGGGAAAGAGACCAAGTTCAGTAAAACTTATCAACCAGGGATGGTATTATGCATTGTACCCACATCCAGAGTTTCCCACCTGTACAAAAGCAAGAGGGAGGTGTTTTCTTCAAAGATTCTTTTTTTTTTATTTTTAAACAAATGCTTTATTAACTTCTGTTTTACATCATTCATTTCCGCCAGATTTTGAGTTACAATCATTTTCCCCCCGTTATTCCCCTACCCAACCTCCCAGAATAGCAGTCCCACAAGATATCCCTTCCTCCAATCTGCTCTCTCCCATACCTTCTCCCATACCCCCTTCGACTTTTCCATTAGAGGAAGGTGAATCTTTGTGTCCCAATGCCTGCACATCTCATCTCCCAATTATAAGCAAAAGAGTATTAATAATAGTATTTATATATATTTGAAACATTTAATCTTAAGACCTCGAATTTCAGATCCATTTCCTTCCTCCCTTGTCACCCATTCCCTCTGGGGAGATAAGTAATTCAGTATATGTTGTACATGTCTAGCTATGCAAAACATTATCATAGTAGATATATTGTACAAGGCTGCTTATAATTCCCTCCCACTCATCCCACCCCCCACCTGGTCCATTCCCTACATGATCCTGTCCCTCTTCTATAGTGGGTGCTTCCAACCTCCCCTCCCCCCAAGGATCCCCCCATCAATCATCCCTCCTCTCATCCCCCTTCCCCCTATTCTGCTGCAGGTTGAGATATCCCATTTAGTATGTATGTCATTCTCTCCCTGAACCAAATTCAATGAGAATGTGGATTTGCCCTTTTTCCCCCTTCCTATTCTCCCCCTCCCTTGCAACCACTTCCCCTTGCTTCTTCTACATGAGATAGTTTACCCTACCCTGTCTTTCCCCATCTCCTCTTGCCACTTTCCTCTCTCACCTCATAATTTCATCCCTTGAGTATTCTCCCTTCCCAACAAATTCAACCTATGCATATACACACACATTCACATATGTATTCATATGACCACACACCCTTCTTCCATTATTTTCATAGTGAGAAAGATATCATCACTCACAGCTATTGTTTTTCCATATAGGAATGTAAATAGTTCAACTTTGATAAGTTCCTTTTGATTTCTTTTCCCTGATTACCTTCTCAGGCATCTCTTCCTTCTTGTGTCTGGATGTCAAATTTTCTATTCAATTCTGGTTTTTTCCTCAAGAATGCTTGAAAGTCCTCTATTCCACTGAATGACCATATTTTCCCCTGAAACAAAATACTCAGTTTTGCTGGGTAGGTGACCCTTGGGTTCATTCCCAGTTCTTTTGCCCTCTGGAATATCATATTCCATGCCCTTCGATCCCTCAGTGTAGAAGCTGCCAGGTCCTGGGTTATTCTGATTGTGTTTCCACAATATTGAAATTGTTTCTTCCTGGCTGCTTGTAGTATTTTCTCCTTGATCTGGGGATTCTGGAACCTGGCTATAATATTCCTGGGAGTTTTTCTTTTTCAGGAGGTGATCTGTGGATTCTTTCAACCTCTATTTTGCCCTCTGGATCTAAAACATCAGGGCAGTTTTCCTTGAGAATTTCTTGAAGGGTGATTTCTAAGTTCTTTCTTTGATCATGGCTTTCAGGTAGTCCAATAATTTTTAAATTGTCTCTCCTGGATCTATTTTCCAGGTCAGTGGTTTTTCCCATGAGATATTTCACATTGCCTTCTAATCTTTCATTTGTTTGGATCTGCTTAACAGCATCTTGATTTCTCATAAAGTCATTAGCTTCCATTTGCTCCAGTCTAACTCTGAAGGAATGAATCTCCTCAGTGAACTTTTGAGATTCTTTTTCCATCTGGCAAATTCGACTTTTTAAGGCATTCTTCTCCTCATTGCCCTTTGGGCCTCCTTTGCCATTTGAGTCAGTCTATTTTTTAAGGTATTGTTTTCCTCAGTCAGGCTGTTGACCCTCATTTCATACTTTTCCTGCATCCTTCTCATTTCTCTTTCCAATTTTTCCTCCACTTCTCTTATTTGATTTTTAAAGTCCTTCTTAAGGTCCTCTATGGCCTGCAACCCGATTATGTTTTCCCCTGGGGCTTGTGGAGCAGGACTTCTGACCTCACAGTCCTTTTCCTGCTCTATGTCCCCAAAATAGGAGTCTAAGGTTGCATTTTTCTGTTTCCTTTGCCTTGGCATGTTGCCACTTTATTACCTGACTTTTGGGCTTGTTGCCACACTATGGCTTTAAGGCCAGATAGAGGAATTTTCGTCCCGAACGTGTGGGGGGCAACTTCCGTTTCTGGCAAGCTGTAAACCCACCCACGACCTCCACCCTAGATCACAATCCAGATCCAGGGAGGTTAAAGCAAGAGCGATTACCCCGCCCCCCCCCCCAAGACTGATCGCTGGATCTCCCTACAATTAATTGCAGGCCAGGAGCTGGAGCTGGCTCTGAAAACTACAAAATGGCGTGTCTCCTCAGTGGCTTCTAGCCCCCAGGGGAGGGAGCCGACGCATTCCCCCAAATACAAGTCCCAAAGTCCATAGGACACTAACCTCTTACTTTGTCCTAGGCATGTCTATGTTAATAATTCTGGAGTCGCCACGGCTGCTGGTGTTCTGGGGTTCCTCCAGCCGGCTGCTGGCCCTGCCGCCCTGGGGCTCTCAAAGATTCTTTTTACCAGAGCTCTTAAAGCTCTAGGCTTTCTTCAATCTCCCTCATTTCTGTGTTCTTACCTTTATGAGGACCTATTTCTAGGTTCGGGTTTCAAAAGGACTTCCTGGTCACAGAACCATTGATCTGAAGTTGGAAGGAATCTTAGAGGCCCTTTTGTCCAGTGCCTTCCTTTTATGCATGAGAAAACTGAGGCTCAAGGTCATACAAGCTGCTAATTTCAGAGGTCTTCCCCAGATCTTCCTGATTTAAAAACCAGTGCCCAATAGCTAACCATAGACTCCTACAATTTCGAAGTCAAAAGCTACCTCACCAGTTATGTAATCCAGCTGAGACCTGAATAAGAGTCCTTAATACTAGAGGTGCAAAACACTAGGCCCACAGGCTGCATGCCAAAATAGGCAGCAAGGTTCAATAACTGCCATGTTTTGTTGTCTTCTTAAAAATTATTAATATTACATCGGTCAAAAACATGGATATTTCAGTTGCGTAGGAGATGAACAAAAAAAGAGAGAATAAATTCTATGAACAGGATGTTTTTCTTTTCTTTTTCAAAAAATAAATGTGTGGGGGCGGCTAGGTGGTACAGTGAGTAAGAGTGAGGGGGCCTCCGGATCGGTTCAGGCCTAAGATACTTAACACCCACACATAAATAGCGACTGGCGTGTAACCTTGAGCAAGTTACTTAACCCCAACTGCTTTAAAAAAATAAATGTGTGTATTAAATTTAATAATCACTGAGAACACCCACAATGACCATAGCAGTATAAATGAGGAGACCCACCCAAAACAATAAAAAACCAATGGTGCACAATTCAAAGAAAAAAAATTGACCCTAAAGAAGAGATCTGGCAAGATCCACTCCCTCCCATCCTTTGCAGGTCCGCAGCTGGGGAGTGATACATATATTGTCAATTTTTTGATGCATTAAATAATGTTGCTAATTTTTTTCTCTTCTTTAAAAAAAATCCTTTGTTATAAGAGAAGGGGGAGAAGAGGGAGAAGAAAAGATATAGTGGGACATCTAGGCAATATGTAAACAAAAGATATCAGTAAAAAACATCTGATAAAACAAAGTAATAACAGAATTGCCCTAGTTTGTTTGGTCTGTATCCCCTTCCAAATTTCTTTCTGTTTTTGTTTTGTTTGTTTGTTTTTTTGTTTTTCTGTGTACTTTTTTAATGTTTTTATTGAAGCTCTCATTTCTTTTTCTTTTTTTTTTTGCATCTCTATCACTACCCACTAACTCTCCCCTTCCCACTCTTCTCCCTCCTCCCAAAGTCTGAGACTGATATCTTTGGTCATTTCTTCTCTGTTACTTTATAAGGGGTGAGAGACCAGCTCATTGTTTATTTTGGTGACCACAGATGGTTCCTGTGTGACTGAGAATATCTTTTTATTATTTTTTTCCCTTATCCAACTTCTAGGAGTGATTTCTTACCCTGTGCCCAGGGACATTGTATGCTTCAGTATGGTCCACATCAACTTCTTCAAAAAGATTGTGTATGGGCTCTTGGCCTTCCTCCTCTTCCTTACCATCTGTTTGTGGAATGAATCAAAGAAAGGGTACTCTGTTTCCCTGAAATTGGAATCAAAAAACTTCCAACTGCCCAGAAACCTACAATTCTTGGCTAGAAAGTTGGATCAAAAGCCTGTGTACACGACAACAATGCCGAATTCTCCAAGAGGGAGCAGCATTCCAAATGGCGCTCGAGACAGATCCCATATTGAGAAGTCCAGTCCCAAAGTCTGGGATGAGGACAGCTCCTCCAAGAACCTTCCTCCCCGTTTACAGAAAGTCAGGAAGAACTATTTGCACATGAACAAATATAACGTGACCTTTAAAGGGGAGCGCCATGTAAAGAAGCTGAGCATCAATGCCTTGCTATGTCAGCTCGCCAGTCGAGTGAAAGTTACCATGATAGAGGGGACGGACTTCCCCTTCAACACCTCAGAGTGGGAAAACTCTCTGCCTCAGAAGGACATCAGAGCCAACTTTGGGCAGCTGGGGACCTGTGCTGTTGTCTCATCTGCTGGATCCCTGAAGGCGTCATACTTGGGCAGAGAAATAGGTAAGCATTGAATAAGTGGGTGCTGACTTTATAAACATTGACCGTGTGCATTGGAGTCATTGGCCCTTTTGATAGTTGATGGAGGAGGGAAACTTGGGTTCTAATCTTGACTCTGCCACTAAGTAGTGTGATCTCAGGCAAGTCCCTTCTTTCTCAGGGCTTTGGTTTTCTGGAGTTGGGATAGATAATGGCTCAGGAACTCTCTAGCTCACAAACTCTAGGACTTTTCCAGAAAAACAAAGAAACAGACAATTGAGCCAAAACCAGTCTTTAAGCTCTGGCTCCCTGGATAATTCAGTCTTCTTAGCCAAAATCAAATCAGGACAACTTGCATTTATTAAGAACCTACTGTGTATCAGGCACTGGGCTGAGTGAGTGCTAGGAATACAAAGAAAGGCAAAAACAGTCCCTGCTCTTAAGGAGCTTACAATCTAACGTAAACAACTATATCCAGACAAGATATAGAGACAGGAGAAATAGAAGATAATGACAGAGGGAAGACACTGAACTTAAATGGGATTGGGAAAGACTTCTGGAAAGAGGTGAGATTTGAGCTGAGATTGGAAGTGCCTAGAAATATCTGGTTGTTTTTCTTAAAATCTTCATATCATTGATTTTGACCAAGCCCAAAGGAAGGCCAGAGGCCATCCAGTCCAGCCCCCTCGTTTTACAAATGAGGAAACTGAGGCCAGGAGGGTTGAAGTGACTTCAGAGTTAGAGGGCTCATAAAGGGTCTGATGGAGGATTTGAACCAAGGTGCTCCTGAGTCCACTCCAACTCTCCATCTACTAGACTGCTGCTCTTACTTCATTCTGGGAGAGGCATTTTGCCATTAGTAAGAGAAATGAAACTCCCAAGGTATTACGTGGCAGTGAGAGAATACATACAACACAGCATGTCTGGTTATACTCAATGCCTTATTTCCAGTGGGTGTGTTTTTCATCACTCATTGAAATGAATCAAGCCAAGGCAAATAGTGAGTGGGGAAATTATGATCTTAGAAAGATGGAGACATAGGGGTTGGGGAAGGGGGAGTGAGCCAAGGCAAGGGAGGTGATAGAACAGGTGATGATGTCATATGTCTCTTTCCTTTCGAAATGGAAAACCAGGAAAACAACCTTCATGACAAATGCAGGAGCACAAAGGAGGGAAAAAAATGGGCTCCCTTTGGGATCTCTGCTCAGTAGAGATGATGAAATTGCACTCACCCGCCCCCCCATCCTCAAGCAGACATTGTTTACAAACAGGAACTGCCAAGATGAGTTACAAAAATGGATTATGAACTTGACATTTGGCAAACACAAATATTCCAACCGGCAAATACCCCCCACCTCCACCCAAATGAATTTATTTGTATATGGAACTGTGAACTCTGGTTATGGACAATTTGTTTTTAAAAGGTGGGTATTCAGCAAAGAAGGTTTTAACAAGAAGAGAACAGAAGGAGCCTCAGTAAGGAGTACAGAGAAGGAGGGAGGTGTAAATGGTAAATTTCATATGTATTCCAGACCAAAAACTAGAATAAGTAGGTAGTCATATTTTCATAGAGAAATCCTTTTCTCTGTTTCTTTGTTTATGGAAGTATTCATGAATGTTAATTTCACAATAAAAGCAAAGAAAAAATTTCAAATTAATACTGCAGTAATAAAATTGCCCCATTTGTATCCCTCAGAAAACCTTTTGTTTTTTTTCTGTGTATTTTAAGTTGGTTGATGGTCTTTTTTTCACTAATATTGCGACTCAACTAACTTGAACCCTCCCTCCCAAGTAAAAGGCTTCCCTTGCAACACAGAAAAACAGGCAAACAAAATAAATGAACACACTGAAGACTTTGCCAGTGTATGTCCTTGCGGTCTATCTGTTAAGGGATGAGAAGTAACTTTCAAGATTTATTTGTGTGATTTTTCAAATGAAATTTATTCATTAAAACACTGTAAAATGCAAATGACCAAGCTTAGCCTCAAAGAAGAAACATGAGAAAATCCCTATCCTTGCCTCTTTGTGAGGCAGGGGAATTTGAGTGTGGAGCACAACCTAGCATGTCAGACTTTTTCCAATATTGTTTAGTTTTGCTGAACTTCCCCCACCATTTTTAGTCTTTGCTATAAGCAAATGAGTGGAAAGGCTATTAGAGTTCTAACCCTAGCTGGCACTCAGGAGACCTTGCTCCAATTCCAGCCTTGCCGTCAATGATCTGTGTTAGCCTGGGAAAGTGATTTCAGTTCTCTAGGTCAGAGTTTCCCCCTATATAAAACAAGACTGTTGGATCAAATGCTCTGTAAAGTCTCTCCCATTTCTAACACTCTGGGAGGCAGACATTGCTAGCTCTCCAATAAGCTTTGTGTGATTATTAACTAGTTTTTGTTTTGTGGTTTGTTTGTTTGTTTTTTTATAGTGGGGTATGATTCTAGAATCATAGATTTAGAACTTGAAGTGACCTTCATGATCAACCAGTTCAACCCCTAACTTTTGAGATAAAGAAACTGGGGCAGGGAAGGCTACGTGGCACAGTGAATAGAGCACCAGCCCTGGAGTCAGGAGGACCTGAGTTCAAATTTGACCTCAGACACTTAACACAAAAACTAGCTGTGTGACCTTGGGCAAGTCACTTAACCCCAATTGCCTTCCAAAAAGCAAAAGAAAGAAAGGAAGGAAGGAAGGAAGGAAGGAAGGAAGGAAGGAAGGAAGGAAGGAAGGAAGGAATAAAGAAAGAAAGAAAGAAAGAAAGAAAGAAAGAAAGAAAGAAAGAAAGAAAGAAAGAAAGAAAGAAAGAAAGAAACTGGGGCACAGAGAGGTTAAGGCATTTGCTTAAAGCTATACAGCTAGTATTCAATGTAGATGGGCTTAGGAACTAAGTCTTCCTGATTTCAAGAACCATCCCTTGACTTTCTTCAAGACTCAGCTGAGGTCCCACTTTGTGCAGGCATCCTTTCCTCACCCCCACAACTGCAAGCATCTCTTCTTTCTGATGCCCTCCCCTCTACTCTACATAGATCTTATATGGACCTGAATATTTACATATCATCTTTCTGATTAGATTGTAAGCTTCCTGAGGCCAGAGGCTGTTTGCCTTTCTTCATAGCCCTAGTGCTCAGCACTTACTGACTGACTGACCTAGCTATGACCCCAAGCTACCTCTGATGTACTTCTGAAAACTTGCATGTCGAGTTAAGGGTATTTGTATAACAAGCCTTATTTCACCATTTACTTTCATAATGATTTCAGGTGAAGAAATTAAGAAATAATTTGCTTCCTAATTTTGTGGGGATCTGTGTTAGGCATGTACACATAGTGTCAGAGTTAGGGCTTGAAGCCCAGATCCTTATATACCATCCTTCTTTCCAGGAGAGGTGCCCCCAAGCAACATTCGAAAACTCTAAGATAGAGCAGGGGTACATCTGAGTTGAGGGAGGGAGTCTATGCACTGGGAGTTCCTTGTACCAGTGAACTAACAGTTTGATCACAAAAGTGAGTCATAAAGGGGTTTGATCACTGAAGAAATGATAGATATTGATGTTCAAATAATTCATGGAAGTTATGACAATACCATAGAAAGGCCAAATAGTCATTGTTCTTTGTCTCTAGAAGGAGCCCTTTCTGTGTCTTCTAATAGGAGGAAGTGTCCTGAGGAAACTAATTTTCCCCCTTAGCCCATCAGCACAGTGAGGTTATCATATCTATTGATTGTCATCCTGGAAGTCAGGACTAACCTGGGCCCAAGAAGATGATGTTTGGGACAGGAGGGATGATGGAGAGAACAAGGAGGAAAAGGGAAAGATGGCAGTGGTGGGAAGCCATGCTAGTGGTTGTGAGGTAAATGACTAAGGAGGGAAGCCTGAATGGGTGTGCCAGGGGGGCCTCCATGCTTTGGGCATTTGGGAATGGAGAACTCTGGGTCCAGAGAGGAAGCCAGAATTTCAGATGCTGTCGCCTCATTTGGTTTATTGTGACCTCAATGAGGCCATAAGTATCAATCAAGGAGCTATCTGATCCTAGCCTTGGTTTGTGACCTCTCAATTGGAGAAATAATACACGACAGTGTAAGTTACAAAGTGAGCTATGTCGTGAAGGATGGAGACACTGGCTAAGAAGTTTGGGATTCTTTCCATAGGCAGTGAGGAGCCATTGGGAATTATTGAGTAGGGGAATGAAGGGATCAGAATCATCCTTCAGGAAGATCCTTCAGGTAGCAGTATGTAGTGCATATTGGGGCTGGGGCAGAATCTGGAGGACTGGATGTGCAAATCCCTTGATCCAGAGAAAGCCAGGATATGGGAATTATCTCCATAACATAGAGGCTTAGCAAGTGGCCTAGACCATTGAGAGGTTAAGTGACACACCTAGGGTCAAACAGCTAGTGTGTATTAGAAGTGGGATTTGGCTCCCAGGTCAGCAATCTGACCACTTCATTATGCCAGCTCTGCAGGAAGAATTATAGGATTCTAAAAATATTTTAGGCGATTGTTTATCAGCCTCCTGAATGTGGGTAGCAAAAGTGTGAAAAGAGCATAGGAAGAATTGATAGGCTATAGTAGGTAATAGATATCCTAGATGGGCCACTTGGTGGTGCCATACTTCATAGAGCACCTGACCTGGAGTCAGGAAGACTCATCTGAGTTCAAATGTGACCTCAGACACTTCCTAGCTGTGTGACCCTGGGCAAGTCACTTAACCTTGTTTGTTTCAGTTTCCTCATCTGTAAAATGAGCAGGAGAAGGAAATGGCAAACTAGTATCTTTGCCAAGAAAATCACAAATGGGGTCACAGAGAGTCAGATACAAGGAAAATAAAACTACTGAACAAGTAGATGGTGTAATTGTTATTGCTGGGGAAGAGTTGTGGTTCAAAGAAGACTTCACTTGATAGATGCAAATTGAAGCCTTCTTTTTCAAGCACCGTGCACTGAGATAAGCACAAACTAAGGTGGTACAGAGGAAAGAACCCTGGATTTGGAGTTAAAAGTTCAAATCCTGTCCTGGTCATATACTACCTTGTAACTGAGATATAGAAGCAAAAGTTGAATAGTCCCTGTCTTCAGGGGGCTTATATTCTAAGAGTGGAGTCAAGGTGTATACATAAAATGATATGCACAATATATACAAGATAATTCTTTTGAGGGAAGAAGGCACCAGTGACTGGAAGAGTCAGGGAAGACCTCAAGTGGTGCTTGAATTGAACTACAAAAGAAATAAAGAATTCTAAGAAGAGGAAGTAAATTCCAGGAATGGGGGATAGCCAATGCAAAGGTATGGAGAGGGGAAATGGAGTGTTATATATGGGAGGAAGAGCAGGAAGGCCACTTTGGCTGAACCATAGATACAAAAAGGGGAATCATGTTTAACAGGGCTGGAAAGGTTGGTTTAAGCCAAGTTGTGAAGGGCTTTATTTGCCAAATAAATAGGATGATGGATCCAGAAGTGGAAGAGACCTTGAAAACTGTCTAGACCATCCCCCTTAATTTTGAAAATGAGGAAAATGAAGCCTGGGAAGGTTGAAGGATTTGCCCAAGATCAGATATGTCAACTGAGGTTTAATTCAACAAACCCCATGATTATTTAGCTACTTCCCTTACTTTCAACAAAATGCCTCTTAAAACTTCCTCTTAAAAGAATTGAAAAACAGGAAGAAACTTCAGCAAAACTAATCAACATATCAAAAAATATTGCATTATATGCAATATTCCACACCCATAGCCCCCCTATGTCTGCAGAGACCTGTCTCTTCACTGGGGACGAGCTAGTTATTATTAAATTTTCTATATTCCATTTCCCTTGTTTCAATGTTATTATCCTTTCTATTTATATTGTTGTTGCCATTGTGTTTATGTTGTTTCCTGGTTCTGTTCACTTTACTTTGCCTCCATTCTTTTTTCCAACATTTAATATTTATTTTTTCTCAATTACATGTAAACAAATTTTTAATATTCATTTTAAAAAATTGAGTTCCACATTTTTCTCCCTCCATCCTAATCCCACTCCTTAAGAAGGCAAGTAATTTGATATAGATTATACATGATAAATCATGCCAAATATTTCCATATTAGCCATGTTGCAAAAGAAAACACAACCAAAAAACCCCCTAAACAAATCAAGAATAATTAAGAAAGTGAAAAATAGTATGCTTCAATCTGCATTCAGACTCCATCTATTTTTTCTCTGGAGATGGATAACATTTTTCATTATGAGTACTTTGGAATTTTCTTGGATTATTGTGTTGCTGAGAAGAGCCAAGTCATTCACAGTTCTTCATCATATAGTATTGCTGTTACTGTGTAAAATGTTCTTCTGGTTCTGCTCAATTCATTTTGCATCAGTTCACATAAGTTCTTATAGCTCAGTAATATTCCATTACAATTGTATACCATAACTTGTTCAGCCACTCCCCCATTGATAGGCCTCCCCTCTTTGTCACTGCAAAAAGAGCTGCTATAAATATTTTTTGTTCATGAAGGTTCTTTTCATTTTTATTTGATCTCTTTGGGATATAGACCAGGTAGTAGTATTGCTACTATGTCAAAGGATGTGCACTTTTGGAGCTCTTTGGGCATAATTCCATATTGCTCTCCAGAATGGTTGGATCAGTTCAGAACTCCACCAACAGTGCATCAGTGTCCCTATTTCCCCATCTCCTGCAACATTTGTTATTTTCCTTTCCTGTCATATTAGCCAATCTATCTGAGAGGTATGAGGTAATACCTGAGTTGTTTTAATTTGCATTTCTCTAGTCAACAGTTATTTAGAACATTTTTTCCCTATATGATTGTAGATAGCTTTGATTATCTGAAAACTGCCTGTTCATATCCTCTGACCATTTATCAGTTGGGGAATAACTCATACTCTTATAAATTTGACTCAGTTTCCTGCTTTCCTTCCGATCTTGACTTCTGTGATTTTGTTTGTACCAAACCTTTTTGATTTGATATAATCAGAGTTATACATTTCATATCCCATAACATTCTCTATCTTTTGTTCAGTCATAAATTCTTCCCATATCCATAAATCTAACAGGTGAAGTAGTCTATGTTCCCTTAATTTGCTTATGCTATTCGACCTTTATATCTAAATCATACACTAATTTTGACATTATCTTAGTATACAGTGTGAGATATCGGTCTGTACTTAATTTCTGTCAAACTGCTTTCCAGTTTTCCCACCAATTTTTGTCAAATTGTGATTTTTTTGTCCCAAAATGCTGGATCTTTGGGTTTGTCATAGATTACTATGATCATTTACTACTGAGTATTGTGTCCTTGATCCACCACTCTATTTCTTAGCCAGTACCAGAGTGTTTTCATGATTCCTGCTTTGTAATACAACTTGAGATCTGGTACTGCTGAGCCACCTTCCTTCACTGCCTCTGTTCTTGTAAATCTTCCCACACTATTCTCTATTATTCTAATTCTAACAAGAATTTCTTTTAAATGGTGATGGTCCCTTAACTGAATTCAAGGATTTGATTTTGAGGAATAACTTTCCAGGAAAAAAAACAACCCCACCAAGAAACCAGAAAACTTGTTTTTTTATGAGATGATGGAATGAAGAGTCAGTCAGTGACTCTGCATTTTGGTCCTTACTTTGCCTCTAGCCAATTGCCTGACTCTGGAGAAATCACTTGGGCTCTCTGGGTCTCAATTTGTTCATCTATAAAATGTAGGGGTTGGTTGGCCTAGATAAAACTGGGGGTCCCTTTCAACTATAAACCTATGATCCTAAACCACTTCAGGTCTTTTGGCCAAAGTCTCTTCATCTGTAAAATGAGGAGGTAGGATTAGATGGCACCTTTGGTGCATTCTGGGGTTTTGTCATAATGACAGTACAAGTGGGAAATCCCTGCCATCTCTCCCCTTCACCTGAGCTCTCCTTCCTGTCTATTCCAGCTTTGTTTCTCTGTCTCAGCTCACTCAACTGTCTCTTCCATATTCCTGTGATTTACAGATAGTCATGATGCTGTCATGAGGTTTAATGGGGCACCCACAAAAAAATTTGAGCAGGATGTAGGACAGAAGACAACCTTTCGCCTGGTCAACTCTCAGGTAAGAAAGCTTGACATGGAAAAACAGAGAATCATTAAGCTCAGGCTGGCGAGGGTGGTGAGTCTGTGGTTAACACGTTCATTTCATCTCTTCTGAGAGGCATAATAGCTTAATCAGTCTAGCTGACATAACACTTAGAAATTAATTAGTATTTTTAAAAAGTCACCTGAACAACACTTTGGGGGAAAATGATTTTGGAATATCATGGATTTTTTAAAAATGTAATTCTATTTTTTAAAAAATGTTAAATTTTCATTGCCACCTTTTGTAACATCACCCAATATATCAGTCAATATTCAATCAGCAAATATTTATGAAGCTCCTACTATGTGCAAGACACTATATTCTTTGAGACCAAAGAGTTTTTGCCTTTCTCTGTATCCCCAGTGTCCAACACATTGCTTGGCAGTAAGTAGGTGGCTAGTACACATTTATTGAACTATTGGATACTATGCTATGATATGGATGTGAGAAGAGACTTGTACCAGTAGCTAACATTTATTTAGACTTAAAGGTTTATAAAGAACTTTTATTTACATTATCTCATTTGAGATTCACTATGACCTTATGCAGTTCTATTTCCAGCACCTTCTGGGCACATAGTAGGCATGTAGTAAATACTGTTTCCTCCCTCCCTCCTTCCCTCCTTCCTTCCTTCCTTCTTTCCTTCCTTCCTTCCTTCCTTCCTTCCTTCCTTCCTTCCTTCCTTCCTTCCTTCCTTCCTTCCTTCCTTCCTTCCTTCCTTCCTTCCTTATATAATAGATCCTCAGAGAAAAGAGCTGCCTAGTGTGGGCTGGTCTTGGGGAAGGCTCCATAAAGGAGGTGAGGTCATGAAGCTAGGAGAGATTTTAAAGAATACGAGAATACACTCATGTATACTCAAAAAATATTCAGTATTTATCAAATGAATCCCTTAGGAAGTGTGATCTTCTCAAAGCAGGTACAGCCACACTGCAGAGGGCCTTGAACGCCAACCTAAGGTCTAAAGAATTTAAGCCCATCAAGGTGTGGGACTATTTTACTTTCGTCTTTGTGTGCCCAGAAACTAGCACCACACCTGCCTCAGATTAGGTACTTAATAAATGCTTATTAATTGATTGGTTGATCCTTCCCATCTTTTCTCATTTCCCAGATACTGAAATGGGCTCTTAGCCAAATAGTTGGAAGGAACCACCAGAAGTTAAGCATCCCAGTCTCTGACTGCATGTAATTGGTTTTTAAATAGCCAAGAGAGATGATTTTCCTTCTTCTTTTAAAGGTCTTTCTAACAACTTGTTGGAATGTTTAGTCATCCTTAACTGCAGAAGGTGCCCATCAGTCAGTCAGTCACAACCGATTAAATGCTTACTGGGCACCAGGCTCCTTGCTAAGTGCTGGGGATAGAACATGTACATCATCGCCATCAAATATTTAGTAAGCGCCTACTATGTGCCAGGCACTGTTAGTTCCTGGGGATACAAAGACAAAGTGAAACCATCCCTGCCTTCCAGGAGTCCCAGTTCTACTGCATCCTCACTCACTGAGCCCAGAGGCTTATTCCTTGCTTACCTGCTCAAGCAAGTCAGATAGATGGTCAGCCTTGGAGAGGGCAGCTTTATGAGATGCAAACTGTTCTAGCAAGGCAAAGCAGGCAGCTTTGTGCCCGGAAGGGAGACAGGCTCATTTCTGAGAAAGGACTTAACAAAGTAGGAAGTGATTGCTCCCTTAGCTGTCAATGACCTCGATGTTAACTGCCCTGAATATTTTATTGGAAAAATCTTTCCTATCTGCACCAACCCATGGAAACTCACTCTCTGTCTCTCTCTCCCTTCCCTATTTTCTCCTTCCCTCTCCCTCCCCCTCTCTTCATCCCCCTTTTCCTCTCTCTTTCTTTTCTCTTCCCTCCTCCTCCTCCTCCTCCATTTCTCTCTCTTCCCTGCCTTCCCCCTCTTCCTCTCCCTTTCTCTCTCCCCCTCCCTTCTCCACCTGCTCTCTAGCCCTCTCCCTCCTCCCTCTCTTTCCATCTCTCCTTCCCTTCTCCTATTCCATGGCTTGTCTGTGTTTCT
Organism: Gymnobelideus leadbeateri; assembly: GCA_011680675.1. Taxonomy (NCBI): domain Eukaryota; kingdom Metazoa; phylum Chordata; class Mammalia; order Diprotodontia; family Petauridae; genus Gymnobelideus; species Gymnobelideus leadbeateri. The sequence goes on along the minus strand of WOXC01010862.1, from coordinate 14,163 downwards.
TATGAGGCTGTTAATCTTGGACCACCTTATTACACCCCCTCTGCACTTGCCCTGAGTGGTTTTTTAAATAGATTTTTATGAGTTTTAAAGCATGACCTAGATTTCTTCCCCCTCCCCATTTCTTCCCTTCCACTCCTTATAACACATACCTTTTCTGTGTGTGTGATCTTCCTGGTTCTACTCACTTCACTCTGTATCAGCTCACATGATTTTCCATACTTCTCTTTTTTTCTTGTGATTCAGGAACATGAGATATTTATTTTTGAGATTCCAACCCAAGACAGCAAGTCTTCATTGAGTCCTGACGGCGTACCTCCAATCTAAACCTCCCCTACATCCCACAGTTACACTAAGCTGTGATTTTTTGCCCAACAGAAAAATAACTTGTCGATTTCCTCCAATAGGGGCAGCTCTGTGGAGTAATGCACAGAACCTGGACCTGGAGTCAGGAAGACTCATCTTCCTGAGTTCAAATCTGGCCTCAGATACTTACTATCTGTGTGACTTTGGGTAAGACCTTAACCCTGTTTGCCTCAGTTTCCTCATCTATAAAGTGAGCTGGAGAAGGAACTGGCAAACCACTTCAGCTTCTCTTCCAAGAAAAATCCAAATGGGGTCATGAAGAGTTCAACTGAACAACTAATTCCCTCCAATAGAATTTGCATCTTTAAACAAAGTGATGCAATTGTGTTAATTCTAGGAAAGAATCAAGTTAATTAAGTCCAGGAAGCATGTGCTGAGGTCCCCTGAGTGCCCAGCCTTGTTCTAGTCACTATGGGGAAGACAAGAGAAGGGAAAGATCCAATCTCTGAGGTCAGGCAGTTAATAAATAGTCTGACAGGGAGGATGAGACCCAGAGTGATCAGAGATCAGAGAACAATAGGAAAGGCTCAAGACCTCATGTTAGACTAGCCCAGAGGAGTGAAAACACTGAGCTCTGCCTTGAGATACCTAAGCAAGCAATGGCATGATTCCCCAAGGCTCTGAATTAGAAGCTTGTTTCATTTCTAGATCGAGGCTCTTTGCGACTTGAGTTCCAGAAGTGGCAGAGGCCATTAGCCTAGACCCCATCATGACATCATAGGATAACAAAGCTAGAAGGAAACTGAGAAGTCATTTGGTCCTCCCCCTTCGTTTTACAGAAGAGACCAAGTCAGGATCAGAACCCAGGTCTCCTGCCTCTCTTCTCTGGCACTAATATTCTTTTCTCTGAGGACTGGGATTGTGACTAGAATATAGGGTTCTCTTGATGTATCAAACACTCCCCAACCCCCACTGACACATCAGGTTTTATTTGCCCTTATTGGTTGCTACAAAATTCAGGGCTCAGGAATGATTTCCTTTCTTTTTAAAAATTATTTTAATTTGGGTTGGTTAGGTGGCTCAGTGAATAGAACATCAGCCCTGGAATCAGAAGGACCTGAGTTCAAATCTAACCTCAGACACTTAACACTTACTAGCCATGTGACCTCGGGCAAGTCACTTAATCCCAATTGCCCTCCAAAAAAATTATTTTAATTTTATCCATGTCTTCTTTTTGCATAGCCTTCATTTTCTGAATATGTTCCTTTCCATCCCCTCCCCAAAGTGCAATCTGTTGTTAAAAAGGAGTTTTTATTTTATTTTTGTTTTGTTTTGTTTTTTGCTTTTTTCAGGGGGGAAGGTAGGGCAATTTTTTCATCATGAGTCACCATGAGTCCTTTAATCTGTCAACATTCTAAAAGCACCTACTGTGAGCGAGTCACTGTGCTAAATTCTGGGAATGTGTTCATTTCCACAGCACTCAACCCCATTTATGTTATAGTGGTTATGTATATTGTTTTCTTTAATATCAGTTCATGAAAATCTTCTTGTGCTTCTCTGAATTCTTTACACCAGCTGCTTGTTAAAGCATAGTAATATTCAATATTAGTAATATATAATGTATTACATTGTATTCACGTACCACAGTTTAGCCAGTTTTAGTTTTAGTTTAGTTTCGTTTTAGCCAGCCCCCAGTAGATGTATATCTACTTTGTTTCCAGTTCTTTGCCATGATAAAAAGTGTCAGAAGCTATTTTTGTCCCAGAAGCCCCTCAGCCTCCTTCACTCCTTGGGATCCATGACATTTGTGGAGTGAAACCAGGGTTCCTGATGATTTCATTTCAATGAATACCAAGCCGGTGGGTCTTTGCTTATACTGTCAGCTGGATAAGAAAAGGAAATATGAACCATGAACTCAGGAAACTAGTCTGTAGTCTGTCTGGGGAGCTAAGACATGGGCCAGTGAACTATGAAGCGTAGATTTGGACTCTGCTAGACAGCAAGGATGCAGAGGTGACTGGGACACAGTGACTAGGAAAGTGCTTCCAGGATCTCAGAGTGGAATCCAGGCCTAAACATTGTCAGCCCTTGGCTGCCTCCCTCATATACTTCCTTAGAGTCAATCCAGAGCAGCAGCTGACATGTAAGATGCCTGCTGGGAATTTGAAATTGTAGATTGGGCAGCGATGTTTGAATTCATTTATTCTGATAGTCTTCTCCCCTCAGGTCCCATTAAAGCATTGGGTCAACTCATAAGGGTCAGAGAGGTAGTGGATGCAAGGGTGCAGTGGAATACATTCTGGCTTGGAGTCTGGGGGCCTGGGTTCAAATTCTAGCTTTACCACTTACTCCTTATATGGCTTTGGGCTCATTCCTCATCTGAAAGCTGAGGAAGTTGGACTAGACCTGGGGTGGGGAACCTGTGGCCTCAAGGCCACATGTAACCCTCTAAGTCCTCAAGTATGGCTGTTTGACTGAAGCCAAACTTCATCCACTTAATAAAAAATTTGTTTCATAAACCTTGGATTCAGTCAAAAGGCTGCACCTGAGAACCTAGAAGGCCACGTGTGACCTCGAGACCACAGGTTCCCCACCCCTGGATTTGATGGTCTTGAGTGTCTTTCATTTGTAGATTTATGAGCCTTTCTAGATCCTTTCATGCCTCTTCTCTCCAAAATTATCTTTACATTTAAAAACATACTTAAATGTGGATCCATTGTCTTTCCTAAAAGAATGTAACCTCCTTGAAGGCAGGAACAGGCCCATTTTTGGTTTTGCATCCCTAGACCCTAGTGTGTGCCCCAAACCTGAAAGCACTCTTCAGATCCCCCCTCTTTCCCTTAGAAGGTGAGCTTCATGTCCCTGGAGGTGTTGGAGCAGAGCTGACTGGCTCTGGAGGAACTGCTACATTTGGTGAAAGGTTGGCCTAGACAGCTGAGGCCCCTTCCTTGTCTGGGATTCTGGGGTTTTGTCCAGGGAAATATCTGTGAACCTAATTTATGTTTCAATGTTAATGACAGCTTGTGAAAAGGTGACCAAAGAAATGTCAGTATTTTTTTTACCCACGTGCCTTATTTCCCATCTGTACAAAATTTTCCATCTCTAAACCCTCCCAGGAATATTTGCCTGGAAAGGGAACTACTTAATGCAAATGAATGACTTTATAATAGTCGATTTCCAGGCACTTGGTCTGTCCAGGGGAACAGAAGCCCTTCCAATCCCTGCACATAAGCAGCCACCCAGTCTGCCTTGATCTAAGGCCAGTCTTGCCTGGAACCCCAGCTCAGAATTATTGTGCTAAGAATAAGCTCCTTGGGAGCCCTAGAGACTGTTTCTCTTCCAGGGCCTGGAACTTTGCCAGTTGAGTGTGCATCTCAGTGACTAATGAAAAAAATACATTAAAGCCTCTTCCTCATTCTCTCTTCGTGAGAGACAGTGTGGTGAAAAACATGCTGCAGTCTCAGACTTGGGTTTCTGTCCTGTCTCAGGCACTTCCTAGCTCAGAGACTCAGCAAGTCACTGGATCTCTGTGAGCCTCAGTTTCCTCATCTATAAAATGGGACTGACAATACCCTCCAACTCATAGCATGGTTTCAAGGAAAGTACTTTGTCAGTAGGCTTTGATGCCAAGGCCATGTTGGAGTAGTCTCTACACCTCATTTCAGTTCCCTTTCTTTTAGTATTCCAGGAAGCTACCCTCCCAGCTGGTTCCAGTCATGATCTACAAAAAAAGTAAGGCTCACTGACTCAGACACAGTGAGCTGGATGGGGGAGCCTGGGAGGAGGCATTCAATGTCTCTTCTCCCTCCATCGTCCTTACCTTCAACACTTGGCCTGCAAAACCCTTCACAGCTTGAACCCAACCTGCCGTGCTAACCTTATTACCCAGAACCCCCATCGTGGGCTCTGTGGTCTAACCTCAGTGACTTGATTCCTCTTCCTCATATGTGGCACTCCATCTACTATCTCCATACCTTTTTACTGGCCATTCATGCACACCAGGAATGAACTCTCTCCCCACCTCTGCCCAGGGGAATGCTCATTTTTATCAAGGTTCAGCATGAGTTCTTTCCTTTCCTCCCTGCCCATCCCCCTCAACATGCTATTAGTGCCTCATTCCCCTACCCTTAAATGATTTCGTATCTATTTTATATATATATATATATATATATATATAGATATATATATATGTACTGCCCCCCATAAAATAAGCTCCTTGGAGGGAGGGACTGTTGAACATCTAGCACCCACCACAGTGCTTCCCCATAGCAAATGATGAATATGACCATTGTTGATTAAACATTGTTAAGGAGGGGCCAGGGCAGCTAGGTGGCACAGTGAGTGGATAGTATGCCTGCCCTAGAGTCAGGAAGACCTGAGTTCAAATCTGGTTTCAGACACTTACAAGGTGTGTGATCCTGAGCAAGTTGCTTCACCCAATTTGCCTCAGTTTCCTCATCTGTAACATGAGCTGGAGAAGGAAATGGCCAACTACCCCAGTATCTTTGCCAAGAAAATCCCAAATAGGGTCACAGAGAGTTAGACATGACTGAAAGGACTGAACCACCACAACAAGGAGGGGATGTTCTTTTTATTTTGAATAATATTCTCAGTTTGGTGTAGGAGTTTCCCAAGTATTTGCAATCTGTTATTTCATTTCAGCTTTATAATAACACTTTTTATTTTTATATTACATTTACCTTTTAAAATTATATTATATATCTTTTAAAGATACATTTTTGATGCCTTTTAAAACATATCACAGTCCCTTCTTGGCCCTCTCCAGATTGAATCCTTCCCTTTGGTCAGAAACATCCAATTCAGAAGCCTTGCTTGACACAACAGTTTGTTCTGATGGGCCCCCACCTTTTTGCAGTGGGAAGAGGGGGAGGGGAAAGTGGTCATGTTTTGGTGCCTTTTCCTTAAGACCCAACCTAGTTGTTGTTTTTTTTTTTCCATCACTCAAGAGTTCAACTTCCTTTGAGTCATCTTTTGTTTATACCAGCTTTGTTTCTACCCCATCACAATCTTTTCAGTATCGAAATAGATTCCATTTGATAAAAATCTTTTCTTTTGCTTTCATGAGAGCAGCTCCTGTATATGATGCATAGAGGTAAGCAAAGATCACGTGCGTCTGTAGAATGGGAGAGTAGGGCTTCCTGGCCTCTACGATTCTTTCCAGCTTCCTCTCTCTCCCTTCCAGTGGTATGATGTTGCATCTTCCCATCTTTGAAATTGGTTCAGGGCTCAGAGATACAAAAACACCATTTAGTTAGACAGAATAGCCATGGGCCCAAATAATTTTTCTAGAGGAGAAAGAATATGATAAAAGCAACCCCATATTAAAATGTGTGGCAAAGGAGGGCTCCCTTTCCTCTGGAATGAAATGAAATTGATTTGACTGAGGAATGAGGAGGGCTCTGTGTGATTGAATCTAGAAGATGTCCTGCCAGCAGAAAAGTGACAGAAGGGGGTGGGAAAAGCATTACTAAAAATGAACAGAAGAGAAGGAATTTCAGAGGGAAACTCAAGGAAGCTGGGCAGCCTTGAATGGAACATGGGGAATTTATTAAGTGCTTAAAAAAAGCGAGCTGTATGTAATAGAGGTCTGCATTTTGTCACAAAATTCTCATTTTTGGTTCTATATTATATGTGGAAATCTTCACTACTTTGGTGGTCACTAAATTCAGAATAAAAAGATTCAAGCTACAAGATAGAAAAATATGATTTAAACTATAAAATATATATGTTATAATTATATATTATATGTAACTATAATATATATTCTGTAATTTCATAAAAATAGAAGAAATGATAATTTAAGCTACAAAATAGACAAAAATATTCCTCAAGCTACAGAAAAGAAATAAAAGAAGGGACTGTGTGTTTTGGGGAGGTGATGTGCTCACCCTCCTTGCAGCACATTAAGCAAAGTCTGGTTGACTAGTGAAGCAGGTGTGGAAATGGGCAAGAGGCCTTTGGCGTGGACTAGATGGTGGCGATCTTTTTGACCTCAGTATCTCTAATTCTGTGAAACCATTCAGCCCAACTCAGGAATGAGAAAACAAGGTTATTAAGAGGAAGTGGTATGTATCGGTCACCTTCTTGGAGCCAGAGCTCTCCACACATGATGAAAAGCATTTAATACAGACTTCTCTCATGCTTTCCCCCTCCCCTCTTTCAGTAAAGTGACAACACCATCTGTTTTTAAAAAGGTACAAGTAAATAACAAAGGAAAACCACCTCAATTTGTTCTGTCCAGTCAAGTAACTCTTAACCCTTCTCTCACATTGTTTTGTTTTTTGTTTTTGTGAAGAGTGATTTTTAAAGACTAAGGGCAGAGTAAGTCAGTAATGCATACTGCTCATGGTGGCTTGGGGTGTGGGAGCAGGGAAAGAAGCCATACTCTGTACTGTGGGTCCTTAACCTTCTTTGTGTCATTGATTTTTTGGCAGTCAAGGGACCCCAAAATTTTTCAAAGGCTTAAAATAAAATATACAAGATTGTAAAGGTTATTTTTAAAGACAGCTATCAAAAAAAATTTTTTAAAGGGGGTGGCTAGGTGGTGCAGTGAATAGAGCACTGGCCCTGGAGTCAGGAGGACCTGAGTTCAAATATGATCTTAGGCACTTAACACTTACTAGCGGTGTAACCTTGGGCAAGTCACTTAACCCCAATTGCCCTGCCCTTCCCCTCCAAAAAGCAATAAAATAAAATATAGTAAATTTTTTTTAAAGTTCATGGACCCTAGGTTAAGAACTTCTGCTCCATGTGGAAAAGCATCTAAATAGTTATGGCCTGGGATCTTTTAACCGTCTTGCTACTGAATGCTGCTGGGCCACAGTGGCCTTTAACATCTGTGATGTCTTGAGTGTTAATAATTGGTAGTTCATTCATTTATGTTGTGCAGCTGTTTTTCAGCTGTGTCTGACTCTTTGTGACCCCATTTGGGGCTTTCTTGGCAGAGATGCTGGAGTGGTTTTGTCGATTCCTTCTCTAGCTCATTTTACATGTGAGGAAACTGAGACAAACAGGGTGAAGTGATTTGCCCAGGGTCACACAGCTAGTACGTGACTGAGGGGCCACATTTAGGCTCAGGAAGATGAGTCTTCCTGACTTCAGGCCCAGCGCTCCCTCCCCTGCAGGGCCACCTAGCTCCCTTGTTTCATTCATAGTCCCTCTGTGAGAACTAGAACCTGCTCTTTTCAGCTGGTATTTCCTAATTTATTTGGACTTGGAGTCCTGGAGACCTGGGTATGAATCTTGCCTCAGCCATGTGTGATCTGTGCAGCCTTGAGCAAGCCACTGTCCCTCTTCCAGCCTCAGTTTTTTTATCTGTCAAATGAGGGGGGTGAACTCACTGGTCCCCCCAGCTCTAAACTTAGCGTCCTTTGATCTGATTTTAATTTTATCGATATATTTTGTTTTGCTGTTGCCATCATTCACAAACAGATCCCTCCCCCTTGCCCCACCCAGTGAGCCATCCTTTGTAACAAAAATGAAAAAAAAGAAGAGTCTGATGGTTTGTGCAATGTTCCATTATCCATTATCCAGACTTCCCTGACTGCAAACAGGGAAGTACCTTTTTTATGTCTTACATCAGGGTCAAGCTTGGCCATTATAATTATGCAGTGTGTGTGTGTGTGTGTGTGTGTGTGTGTGTGTGAGAGAGAGAGAGAGAGAGAGAGAGAGAGAGAGAGAGACTGCCTATAGAATATATGCCAGGTGAACAGAGGGCAGTTTAGGGAGGATGGACACTGGCACCTGGGGAGACTGGGCAGGGTTTCATGTAGAAGTAGTCATTTGAGCTGAGATTCTATGAGGCAGAGGTAAAGAGGGAGTGGTGCATTCTAGGCAGTGGGAATAACCTTGCAAAGGCACAAGGATGGCAGATGAGGCACCATATTCATTCGGTTCAGTTTCACAGAGTGTGCATAACACTATTCTGGGCACTAGAAGAGATTCGAATTTTAGGTAAGACTCAGAAGATTTGTGAGCTAGGGCATAAATAGAGCAAGATGACTCACAACCCAAGGCAGGGGCAGATAGTGGGTGTCTCATGCTTTCTTTTAAAAAAATGTTTAGTATTTTATTTTCCCTCCAATTACATGTAAAAAACAATTTTTAACATTCATTTTTAAGACCTTGAGTCCCAAATTCTCTCCCTGTCCCCCCCCAATTGAGAAGGCAAGCAATTCAATATAGGTCATATGTGCATAGTCACACAAAATGTATTTCCATATTAGTCATGTTGTGAAAGAAAACATAGGCCCCCAAAAAACACTCAAGAAAAGTAAAGAAAGTTAAGAAAAAGTCTGCTTCAGTCTGTATTCAGACCCCATCAGTTCTTTCTCTGGGGATGGATGGCATTTTTCATCATAAGTCCTTCAGAGTTGTCTTGGATCATTGCATTGTTGAGAATAACAAGCTCATTCACTTGGCTGATCATCACACAGTATTGCTGTTACTTTGTACACGGTACATTTCACGTTGCATCAGTTCATGTAAATCTTTCCATGTTTTTCTGAGAGCATCCTGCTCATCATTTCTTATAGCACAATAGTATTCCATCACAATCACGTAGCACAACTTGTTCAGCCATTCCCCAATTGATGGGCATCCCCTCAATTTCCCATTCATTTCTACCAGAAAAGCTGCCGCTTGCATTCTACTATTATCATTGTTGTAATACCAAAACATATGGTCATCCAACCTCCAAGGAATTTAAGGAACCCACCACCTCTCAAAACAGACTAACTCAATTCGAGACAGTCCTAATTATTAGGAATTTCCCCCAATATTAAGCCCAGACTGGCCTCTTTGCTTTGGCCCCTCCATTGCTCTCTTTGATGGGACAACACTTCAACAGAGCCATCATGGCTCCCTCAGTCTTCTCTGCTCCTGGCTAACCACTTCTGGGTCTTTTAATTGCTCTTCATATGACATAGACTCAATTTTGTCCTCCTCTGGATACTACACTTTGTAAAGCTTCGAAAGGTTGTATGTCACCCCAGACTGCTTGGGCATGAAGTGATGATTTTGTGCCTCTTGTTACTTTGTTGTTCAGTTGTGTCCAACTCTTCGGTGACCCCATTTGGGGTTTTCTTGGCAGAGCTACTAGAGTGGCTTGACATTTCCTTCTCTAGTTCATTTTACAGATGAGGAACTGAGGCAAACAGGGTTAAGTGACTTGTCCAGAGTCACACAGCTAGAAAGTGTCTGAGTCCAGATTTGAACTCAGAAAGACACTGTGTTATCACCTAACTGCCTATATGCATAACTGTAATGCCTGTATTTTCTCTTCTCTCTCTCTCTCTCTCTCTCTCTCTCTCTCTCTCTCTCTCTCTCTCTCTCTTTCACTCTCTCTCTCATCACAGTTGGTAACTTCAGCCAAGCACAACTTTCTTCAAGACAATTTATATAAAGAAGGAATCTTAATTGTGTGGGACCCCTCTCCATACCATTCTGAGATCCAGGAGGTAAGTAGGATGTCTCTAGCAGAGGATGATCAGAATGGTGAGGACACTTGAATAACTGACTTCAGACTGACTGAAGGAACTGGTGCTGTTTAGCCTGGGGAAGAGCAGAAAGGATGTAATGGGAATGTGATACCTGTCTTCAAGCACCCCACCAGGGTTGTCATAAGGAAGAGGGATTAAGCTTGTTTTGCTTGGCCCCAGAGAACTGACCAAGGAGTAGTGGGAGAAATGTCATAATAATGGAGCTAGACGCAGATGGGACCTCAGAGGTCATCTAGTCCAACAGATGGAGTAACTGAGGTACAGGAAATGAAAGTTAGTGTCACAGGATCCTAGATCTGGAGCTGAAAGAGACCAGGAGGCCTTTTAATCCAATCCTCTCAATTTACAGAGGAGGAAACTGAGGCCCTAGGAAAGATGATGCAATTTGTCCAGTGTTACACAGGAAGTATGTGGAAAAGTCAGGATTCAATTAACATACATTTTTTGAAGGATATTTTTATAATTAATTAATTGATTTGCTTTCAGGTCACAACATTCGGTTCCACAAGCTTTTGATTCCAAATTTCCCCCCCTCCTTTTCTTCCCCCCTTCCTCCCACCATGGCAGCATGCAATCCAATATAAGTTCTACAAATACCTTCACATTAAACATTAGTCAAGTTGTGGAATGAATGAAAAAGAAGGAACAAAACAAAAGAAAAGGGAAAGAGAGCAAGTAGTTTGCTTCAATCTGCATTCAGACTCCATACATTTATCTTTAGATGTGGATAGCCCTTCCATCATGAGTCTTTTGCAGTTGTTTTATAACTTGAATGGCTGAGAGGAGCCCAGTCTATCAAAGTTGGTCATCACAGATACATTAACATACATCTATTAAGGACCAGGTACAGTGCTAAGTGCCAAGAACAAAAAGACAAATTTCCAACAGTTCCTGTCCTCAAGGAGCTTATGTTCTAATTGGGGAGACAATACACTCACACATGGGTATAGACAAGAAATGTGAAGTGTAGGTACAAGACCAATGTTCTCCTTTTCAGTGGTACAAGAAGCTCGACTACAATTTCTTTCAAAACTACAAGCAGTATCGCAGAGAGAACCCCAACCAGCCCTTTTATATCCTTAACCCTAAGATGCTGTGGGAGCTGTGGGACATCCTGCAAGAGAATTCCCCAGAGGACATTCAGCCAAACCCCCCATCCTCAGGGATGCTTGGTGAGTAACCTCCAAGAGGTAACTGGGCATTGGTTTCCAGCAGTGCTCGATTCTGGGTAGCCTTCCCATTGTTCAGTTTCCAAATATTCACTGAACACCTAATATGGCCAATGTACTATGCTAGATGCTGTGGTAGAGAAGGGGATATGATCAATTAGTCAATCAATAAACATTTCTTAAACCTTTACTATGGACCAGGCATTATGTTAGTGTTGGGGATACAAAAACAAAAGAATGAAATGGTCTCTGTCCTGAGAGAGCTTACTCCATGGTGCTCATAGGCCAACAATGAGTAAGTATCTAATAACTAGTCTATAGTTTAGCATAAGATAACCCTACCTGGGACAGTCAGTGCCTACCTTGGAGTCAGGAAGGCCCAGGTTCAAGCCCTGCCTTTGCCACATAATGACTGTAATCCTGGCCAGTTCACAGCCTCTGAGTTCCCCAGGTACCCTAACAGAGGCACCCATTTGGGATGGTATTTACTGGTACCAGGAACAAAAGACAGAACTCTCCCTGAGAAGAGTGGATGTATGCTCCCTCTGGTGAGAGGCCTTTAGAGGCTGAGCAGAATTTTGACCAGTAGGGCAGAGGAGCAGGCATCCCAGAAAGAGGGGGTCAAACAAATGGGAAAGCCCAAAGTGAACTTGGGGACAGTCATGGTATCAGATGCTAGAAAGAATCTTAGAATCTAATCCCCTCTGTTTACAGAGGGGGAAACTGAGGCCCATGGAAGTTCAAGGGATAACAAGGTTTTAGACCAAGATCTGAAAAGGACTTTAGAGACCATCTATTTTACAGAGACAGAAAGTGAGGACAAGAGATGATATTCGCTATATGGCACAAAGCGAAGGAGTAATACAACTTGGATACAAAGCCCGGTCCTCTGGTTATAAACCCGGCACTTTTCCCCACTCTACCACAGTGCCCACCAAGCCACAGGGGGCTGGGAAAGCCAAAGTCATGAATTTGCTCTTGGTTGCCAAAGCTGCCCTACCTCCCCCTTTGCCCTTACGGTCCTCCCCCTCTTCTTTTCTGAAGCCTCAGATTCTCCTAAAAATTGGAATGATTCCCATGGGCATCTTTGATTCTAAGAGAATTCATGAGAGAAGTTGGGGCCATACCCATGGTAGCTTTCTCCCATGCTTTTCTTGATTGCACTGGTACATGGATTTCTGACTGTACTTGTGGGGTTAGTTTGGACTGGGTATAGTTAGAAATTTACCCTCAGATCTTAGGAATGCGACTGGTCCATCAATCCCTAGGTATCAGGTCCCGTATTAGGCATGCTGGTGGAGGTAGGAGAAAAGATCTGCGTCCCTGGGCTTAGGTCCTCGGGTAGACAAGACTGAGGAATTCCTGGCACGTTGTACTCCATCCCTTCCTGGCTTCTCTCTGCTCTTCTCAGCACTGGCACAATCATCTCTTCACTGCCTCCTTCCTTTCTAACTTCAGATGCTCACCACCCTAGTCCAGGTGTTGCCCAATCTCTGCCCTTCCTTCTTCTGCCTGGTAGAGTGGTTAGCATGCTGGACATGGAAGGCCTGGTGTGAATCCTTCCATGGAAACCTCCTAGTGGGGTCACCTTTATCAAGTGGCTTCACCACATGCCTCTCTGTAAAAAAAAAAATCCAGGGACTGGATCAGCCAAATTTTGGGGTTCTTCCTCTCTAGCCCCTATGATCCTATGTCTCCAGTCAGTGTTCTTTCTATGATGCCTTTCTATCATGGGGGATTAACTTTTTAACTCTCTCTCTCTCTCTCTCTCTCTCTCTCTCTCTCTCTCTCTCTCTCTCCCCCTTCCTTCCCCCTGCTTCTCCCTCTCCCCTTCCCCTCCCCCTCTCTCCTTTTCCCCTTCCTCTCTCTTTCCCCTTCCCCTCCCTTTCCCCCTCCATGTCCCTTTCTTCCTTCCTCTCCCGCTGCCTCTCCCTCTCTCTTCCTTTCCCCCTCCCCTTCTCCTCCCCCTTCCCTCTCTCTCTCCTTTTCCCTTTTCCATCCATTTCCCCTCCCCCCTCTCTCCTTTTCCCCTCCCCCTCCCTTTCCTCTCCCTCTCTCCTCCCCCTCTCCCCCTTTCTCCTCTCCATTTCTCTCCATCTCTTTCTTCCTCAGGCATTGTGATCATGATGAGCTTCTGTGACAAGGTGGATATATACGAATTTTTGCCCTCAAAGCGCAAAACAGACATTTGTTACTACTACCAGCGCTTCTTAGACAGCGCGTGCACCATGGGTGCTTACCACCCCCTTCTCTTTGAGAAGAACATGGTGAAGCACCTCAGCCAAGGGACGGACGAGGACATTTACCTGAAGGGGAAGGTGACGGTGTCTGGATTCCGGAACGTCCGCTGCTAGCGCTGGGCAGGTCCCTGGGCTGCTTCGCCCTCTCCGCCTCTCTTCCTGCTGACCTGCTCAGAAGGTTCCCCTGCACCACTCCACTGTTGGGGAAGCCCTGCCCTTCATTCTGATTGCCTCCTGTTCCCATCATGTCCCTCTGGGCAGGTACAGCAGACGGAGGTCAGAAAAGATGGGCACAGCCGGCCTCTTCATGCAGAGCTGAGGGATTTGGGGAGCCTGGGGTGGGGGTGGGGTCAAACCCAGATACTCAAAGGACTCCTTCTCCATCAGGCTCTTCGCAAGGCTCGCTGTAAGGCCCTCTTTCCTGTCCAACTTTGGTCCCTGAAGTTAAAAGCAATCCCCAGCTCTCTCCCCACCCCACATGGCACTGCCTTCATTCCCTGGTGCAGTCTATGGGCAGGAATCAAGGTTTAGGGCTTCACAATCTCCTCCTGACAGTCATCAGAGTCCTCATGGACTTTATTAGACCTGACTTTGGCTAAACGGTGTCCATCTGGGAGCATCAAGCCAAGAAAGCGTTTTGGGGGTCTCAAAATGTCTTCCTTTCAGGAAGCCAGCTGGTGACAATACCATTTCCCAGGCCCCCACCCCCAGCCCTCAAGCCCTCCTGGTGAGGTGTAGCTTCTCCCTTTGGAGGCTGAGCTCCAGTGGTCCTGGGCTAGTTTGGCACAGAGAAAGCAGCTTTGGCACCACTCACTAGCTCTCTGTGCATGCTTCCTGTCCTGGGTTCCAGCTCTGCCTCTTTCTGGTTGGGGGATGTCAGGCAAATCATGGCATCTCTCTGAGCCTCAGTTTCCTCATCTGTAAAATGGG